>BLBF01000042.1:1116330-1147056 GCA_015471245.1 Laticauda colubrina
CTTTGGGATACACATCTTAAAGTTTGAAAAAGACTGTCTTGAAACCTCACATCCTCATCCTCCAAAAAAATGGGTAAAATATTTTGGGCTTGCTGGGTTTTTGATGTCCCCTAAGCATTTTCTTTGTCAGGCTGGGTATTATCATCATCATTTGTGGCCCATGAGCCTTAACTTACCACAAGCTCAAATTCAACATTTTCCCACCTCCCCCCATGTGGGAATGAGCCAACTGGGGCTGTCTTCTTCAGAAATGACTCAGCTAGCTAGTGTTGCACCTTATGGATTTTTTCTTATCCTCAAAGGCAGATGATGAAGTGAGCCATAATTGTTAAGAAACGTGAAGAAAATGAGCATCTTTATTAGATGCTTTGATTAGTTAAGTGCAATTACTGATAGATCACTTATAAAAGCAAGCTTTCTAGAAGTGCAGCAAGTAGGAGGAGAGCAACTGTTTGACAGGTGTGACTAATCCTCTTAGTTTCTTAAATTGGAGCAGATGGGTAGAGAAGCTCTACTTTACTAAAGAACCTTATGCAACCAATCTCTGGTTTATTAATTAATTTCTCAGTAAGAAAGTAATGATTTCCAAAATCCTAATAAGATGGTCTATCCAACTGAACAAATCCTTGGCTAAAAGCTATTCATGACTTGTTTGGTTTTGGCTAACTACTGTGAACCATGATATATGGCTTGCTTAGTGCATTGTCTAAACTTAGTGAATTTTTCAACAAACCATTTGTGAATATAGTTGCAGAGTTCCTTGGAGAAAGGGCATAAATAGAGACACTATGAGAGACACACGAAGAATTGTTGTTTGTTCTTTCTTGGATTTCATTTTGCGATGATTCAGAAAACGTATACATTCACTGCATTATCTCCATGTCTGTCTGTCTGTCTGTCCGTCCATCCATCCATCCACATCCATTGACAACAAACTTTCAGAAGACAAATGGACAGATGGATAGGTATTCTTCTGGAAAAGCTGTGCAGCAGTTTTTATCTTTTTAGATAACAACTGTTATTTAAAAGCAAAGTGCTACAAAACTGCTTGTGTTGTTGCTGCTACTTTGATGTTGGAATTCCTTTAGAGATTATACCGTGTTTCTCACATAACAAGGCCGGGCCTTATTTTTTTTTGACCCCTGAAAAAATGGCTAGGCCATCTTTTCGGGGGGTGACTTAATTTCCTCCTCTACCTAGAGCAGCCCATACGCACGTACCTCGCCGCGAGCAATGGTGCCTTCCAGACACTGGAAGTATTCTGAACTCCAGTCGCTTCAGGGTGAGGCGTGAGTGCCTGTGTCCCCTTGCCTTTAGGCAGTCTCTTTCAGGTGATGGAAGCTCTCCAAATGCAGTCACCAGCCACTTCGATCGGCTGGTAGAAGTGGCCTCGGAGCGAGCGCACAAAAACACACACTCCCCTCACCACGAGGCTGCTTCTATCGGCCGACCAAAGCTCCCCAAAGGCAATGTCCCCAGCTGCTTCAGGGCATGGTGTGGCTGCCCATGTCCCCTCGCCTTTAGGCAGTCTCTTTCGGGCAATGGAAGCTCCCCAAATGCAGTCACCAGCCACTTCGATTGGCCAGTAGAAGTGGCCTCACGGTGAAGGGAGTGTGTGTGTGCGCTCGTCCCGAGGCTGCTTCTGCCGGCCAATCAAAGTGGCTGGTGACTGCACTTGGGGAGCTTCCATCGCCCGAAAGAGACTGCCTAAAGGTGAGGGGACATGGGTAGCCATGCCACGCCTTGAAGCGGCTGGAGACTCTGCCTTCGGGGAGCTTCTATAGGCTATTGGGGTATTCTAGCCTAGGCTACCTGCAGGGCACTCCTAAAGGCAACTTTTCTCCCCATCCTTCCCGCCCTTTCCCCCCATTTCTCTTCACCTCATGTAGTTCTAACGAACAATGTGAGAAATGGTGGGGAAAAGCATAGTTTAAATGGGCCTAAATTTTGGGGGTGGGCTTAATTTCACCTCATGCCTAGAAATTATGCTGGGCCTTCCTATTGGTGGAGGCCATATTGTTGGAGAAACACGGTATTACGTATTTATGTAAGCTGTTTTATGTAGTCTTTGAGATCAAGGGTCTGGCAACCTGGTATCTTCTGGATGGTTCTGATTGCATCTTACATAAAATCTGACCCACCTGGAGTTCAGAATACTTCCAGTGTCTGGAAGGCACCATTGCTATGCCTGACCTAATATTTCTATATTTGATTGGGAGACAACAAATTGAATATTGCAGGGATATTTATTAGGACAAATTTGCCAATACAACAATCTTTACCTATAAGAGATCAAATGGCTATGTATATTAAACATCACTATCTTCAAGTTTCTACAACAGAATTTTATTTCCTCTTCTTCACTCTCTAATCCCTACTATCCCCATATGGTGCACCCCCTTGAAGACTTCAGAGACAGTGAGATCTACTTCCAAATGAAGATCTTTAATTGCCTGACTGAACCACTAATGAATGTAACCATTTTTTCTTACCTATATCCACATACACTTCTATGCCAATTAACATATGTTTACTGACAGTTTTTTAAAGTCATTTTTTAACGTTACCTGGAATGTGATTGATCCCACAGTCGATCACTACTGAACCTGGTTTGATCCATTCACCTTTTACCATCTCAGCTTTGCCAGCTGCAACCACCAGGATATCTGCTTTACTGACCTGCAAGCACAATTTGTATTAACCTAGTTCCATAAAGAAACTTTGGTCATTAAGTTGGTTCTCTTTCTTTCCTGCTGTGCCTCCTCCTCTTTAAAGTGATTTATCTATTTAACAATGTCCTACAATATGAATATAAATCCTTTTTGTTAATTAAAATAGGAATATATATATGTGTGTGTGTGTGTGTTGTATATGCACACACACACACACACACTCATATATATTTATGTTGAGCAACATGTGGCTCTCTTCTCAGACATAAACATAAATACAAAAATAATTTTCCCAACATTTTGCAATTATAAGATATTTCACCTATCAGCAAAAGTTCATCTTTTTAGAAACACATGCAACTCAATAAAAGTGCATTCCCTCCCTGTCTAAAAAAATCATAGCATACCAAGGGAGAACCCTTGAATATTGTTTTTGACAGACTAATCTTCCATAAGATTTTTTTTGTTTGAAATGTCAGAAATGTTTATTTATACATTTTGAGTTGTTATTTTTCTCACTTTTAACAGAAACACATAATTAGATGGGCAAATTTTAGTTTTCCATTTAGTTGCATAATAATTCTGCACACTAATAGTTGCCCAATAATTGTGCACACATAGATATTCTAAGAAAGCCCAAACCTCACTTTTATTTTCTTAAATATTCAGGTTTGAGGTTTATTAATATTTTGGATTGAGAGCGCTGTAGTTATTCAATGATAAAATTAATCCTCCAAAAGACAACTTCCCTAATAATTGTGCATCCAGTGTACATGTTTCCTCCCAAAATTCTATACTTCTTTGACAAGACAGCTTAGTGCAAAATGCAGTTCATGCAAAACTGGCTTCTTGTGAATCTGCACAAACCGATGAACAGTGGCTCAACATGGTAGTATTTGTTTGTGCAGACTCTTCTTCCTGTATCTATGTTGAGTTGGAAAATCACTATCCAAATATAAAGTACTACTAGTTTGGACATGGACTTAAAGAAGGAATCCTATATTGTAAACAGAGGCCTGCAACTTCCCAGTATTCTTTCCAAGAAGAAATGACAGATTTTCCTGGGATTTTCCATATAGAGACATGTACTTTAGCATGGAATTACATTTACTTCCCATAATCACCTATCCTATTAAGAAATCCTGTGCAACTGGAAAAAGGAACCTGTTGGGGATAGAAGATTGATGCATTCCCTGGAAGAAGACACACTTTGCATAGGCTAAACCTAGAATCATTATAGCTGCAGTTTCCCTGCCTTACTTCGTCAGCCAGCGATGCAGTCTTGGAATGGCAAGTGGTCACAGTTGCATGGTTCCAAAGCAGTAGGTCATGCATAGGAGCTCCAACGATCTTACTGCGCCCAATCACTACTGCTTTTTTGCCTGCTACTCGAATACCTGAAATGTAGAACCCAGAATTTCATTCACATCATGAAAGCAATGCTCTATTCAGTCTATGATTCATCTCTGGCTTACAAAAAGCAATTGCAAAGCCCCCAAATCATGCTTTTATTAAGGTTTGTTTCTGTTAAGCTCCATGCAGTTGGGCAAGATCAAAGAAACAAGAACTACAGAGATTTCACTAAGACAAGGGTCCCCAAACTTGGCAACTTTAAGACTTGTGAAATTCAACTCCCAGAATTATCCAGCCAGCTGTTGCCAAGTTGCCAAGTTTGGAGATCTCTGCAATAAGGTCTCTTTGATGCTAGTCTGAGATAAATTCAGAATCTTGAAAAAAGTAATAAGAGTTTTTCCAGTTGTATTTATATGAATTAAAGCAGAGTATCTTTGAACGCTTTGACATATTTCCTCCAACATTTTATTTGATTTTCACATTTCTGAACTGCCTATCCTCCTCACAGAGGGAATATTTCTCTTCACTTGAGCTAAGTTGTCAATTATGATAAAACATCAACATCCACTCAAGTGTTTATTTCCATGTTTTCTTTCATTCCTTTTCTAGTTTCCCAATAATCACTCATGGTACCTAAAGTGTATCCCTGGATCTTGTGAATCAAGACCTCTCCTTTCCCTGCTCACCTGTTTGCCTGATGAGTTCCATGCATCCTTTGGGTGTGCAAGGAATGAAGCAGTTACTGAGGTCCCCACGTGACAGCTTCCCTGCATTTACACTGCTCAGGCTAAAAAGTAAAAAGCAAAACAGCTGAATTAGTCCTTGAAATTTTATCTCCCCATCTAAACTTTTGAAAGGGAAGAACTACAAGAAACCTTGTGGAATACTAAACACTCATATCACTATGATTTATGAATTAGATAGACTGATAGTTCAACCTACTTTATTGCAATTCTTTTTGCTCCATGTTCATAACAAAATAAGCTGTTCTTTTTTAAAAACTACCTCCCTTGCAAAAACAGCTAGTTTGCTGTAGTGGTTAGGTATCAGGCTAGAAACTAGGAAACAGATTTCTAAGTTCCACCTTAGGCATAAAGTCAGCTATGCAATATTGGGCCAATCATTCTCAGCCCGAAGAAGGCAATGACAAACAGAAGTTATTAAAGCTTAACTTTTGGTGATCTTCTACCTGAATATTTACTTATTAGTGAATTTTTCTTCCCGTGAGAATCAAGGCAAAGTGGAAATCTAACATATATACTAGCAACTGGACACTTTTAAAAGCAGCAATTTCCAAAGAAAATTATTTTGCTTTTCTTTAGTATAATGTTTTCCAGATATCTTAACTTTAAGATGTGCAGACTTTAACTCCCAGAATTTCCCAGCTGGCATTTGATGTTGAAGTCTACATATCTTGAAGTTGCCAAGTTTGAAAAACACTGCTTTAATGTATTCCTTCCCCAATTGGCCCTCCAGATGTTTTGGGACTATAACCAACAAGACAGTTTTATTCTCAAGTAAATTAACATGCATATTTTATAACAATCATACCCATCGACATCTTTCTCAGGTGCCACAGCATTAGTTATTTTTTCTGTGTTGATGGGCTTGTTTGAATCCAGAGGCAATTGCACTATAAACCCATGGATGGCAGGATCTTCATTCAAATTGTTAATGCATTTGAGCACCTGCATGTTAATAAAAATGGTGAAAAGAAGGGAAACAAGCCAGTTCAGAAGCAATGCTGACAAACCACAGAGTACGCTTCCTAATTTCTTCAGTTACTCCTGCTGCCAGGAGGCATCAAGCATGAGTAATTGTGTAGGGGGCACAGAAATACTTACCAGTTCTAACAAACTGGAATTTTTCTCAATATTACCTCATAATTATGAATGTATCCAAATGCAGTGTTAGGGCTAATCATACAACCTGCTAAACCATGGGTGTCCAAATTTTTGGCTTGCCTGGGCTGCATTAGATGAAGAGAAATTATCTTGGGTCTCTTATAAAATAGATAATATACCATAGTTAATGTATATAAATCACATAATGTGAAACATTTATGATTTTGTAGGGCTGGACTACTAGCTTTCCAGGGTCACAGGCAGCTTGTGGACCATGGCTTGGATGTACCTGCACTAAACCAAAGTCAAACAACAGTAGGTTATGTCAACCCAGCTATGGTTTGTAAACATTTCAGTTTATGATAGTAATCCCAACTTTCCGAGCTCACATTTGGAATCTCTTGAAATATGGTTTTTATGGAGATCAGGATCATTAATGAGATTATAAATGAATTATTCCTTGCCACTAGCTCTTGCCTATTAAGTACTTTGTCATTTTAGCTTATCTTTGTTTTTTTTTCTTTGCCTAAAAAAGTGGAGTATACTTCTGAACAATATCCAGACTTGTAGCCATCAACCTAATGATAATTCTGGAATCTATTACAGATTCTTTCGGTTGGTATTATATGCTTTTCATTTATTATTTTTAATTAACTGAATCATTTAAAGATGAAGCAGCATACATAAGAACTTTATGACTGAGTTCAATGTGTCCACATAGCCAACCATGATTTATTGAAGAGTACATAAGTAGAAAATCATGATTTGACATGACATGCTATTTTTAGCCATTGTTTCTGCCTGGTAATTTTTTAAAGAAGATCCCAAATTAAAAATGTTAAATTATAGATAACGTAGCTAATATTAGAAAGAAAACAATCATTTCAATAGAGGTTCAGGATACAGATTTCCAAGGGGCAACAGAAGACATACTATCAGGTGAGACTGATCTAATCACATGCAGCTGATGCATAAATGTCTTAAAGTGAACTGGATTTACCTCAGCTTCTGTAGCAGTGCCTGGCAGCTTGATGTGATTGGCATTGATCCCGATCTGAGAAAGCAAAATGCCAAATAAATGACAGAGGTTATGAACTGAGACATGATCAGATGAAGCTTAGTCTCATTTTTCAAGTTTTATAACGTTTCTCATATAGAGTTCAAAAGAGGTATATAACAAAAGGTAAAAATGTTCATTGGAGAAAAGGATACCATCAGAGAGCATGGTTATAAAGAAAATAATAGATTATACAGAGGTGGACAGGCTAACATTGAAATTAAAAGACAAAGAAGATTCAATATATTATAGAACCTGGTATGCCTGGTATGAGTGGTTTAGAAATAAAAAGAAAATAAAATGGCAATTAGGAAAAGAATGAGGAAGTATGTAAATATGTATATATGTTATAGAAAAGATTGAAGTGTAAGATGAAATATATTGATTTGTAACAAGAGTAAGATGCAGTGGTAATGGAATAAGTAATCATAGATTGAAAAATGTAAGGAAATGTAAAAGATGTGTTGATGTTGATAACAATGCATATACTGTAATTTTATTTTATGTTTTTAAACTTTGGAATATCAATAAAATACATAAAAGAAAAGAAAATGTTCATTGGGCAAAAGCAGGAAAATGTATTCCTAGGTTGTCTAGGCAACTAGGCAACTTTCTTGTCACACTGCAAAGCAAGAGTTTCATCATCTGTCATTACAGTACAATGTGGGAAAATAAGAACTAATCATGTGTTCAATTCTGGTCTTGAAACAGAAATAAAAACAAGCTTTTATATTTATAGGTATGTACATATCTATCTGTATATGTGTGTGTACTTCTTTACTATAGCTTTCCTTAAGCATTTGTTTAGCAATTGCCCTTGTGCAAACTGGCAAATTATCCTTGGTTACCACAACAGTCCTCCATAACATACTCCTTATCCTAACTTTGTTCAGCTGAAGAGGACAATTGTCACAAAGTCTTCCCACCCGAAGGGAAGAACCTGCAGAGTTTCTACTACTACAGAAACAGTTTCCAATCTCCTTGATAGTGGTTATAATTATATGTTACCATGTATCTAAATTTACATCACATTTTTCTTCTTTCCATAAGCTATCTTTTTCAATCTTCAAACCCATAATTTTTCTCCTATTTTTAGCCAAAAAGATTTCCAGTCACTAATAAATATAATTGTTTTCTTTCTCTAATCAAGCAACGTTGCCATCTTCTTGTCATCTTCACCAACCATTCCTCTATTGTAGGTAGCAGCAATCATATATAAAACCAATCTTCCACTGCTCTTTTGTCATCGACTATCCATTAATCCTAACAAGAAAAGTTATGGTTACAATTACACTTTACAGTTGGAAACTATGTATCTCAATTTCTCTACTTGAAGCTAAATTCACAAATAGGAATAAAATGTTTTATTGAATGTAATGCTATGAAAAGCAGAATTACCTCAGCGGCAGCCTTCAGCTTCATGCTAATGTAGAGATTTGAATCATCCCGGTCACCAACCTTTGGGGGAAATAAATCAGGTTATTTTAAGAGCTGTGGCAGTGCAGTGGTTAGAGTGCCAAACTGCAGGCTACTTCTGCTGACTGCCGGCTGCCTGCAATTTGACAGTTCGAATCTCACCAGGTTCAAAGTTGACTCAGCCTTCCTCCTTCCGAGGTGGGTAAAATGAGGACCCAGATCGCTGACTCTGTAAACCACTTAGAGAGGGTTGTAAAAGCACTGTGAAGTGATATATAAGTCTGTGTGATATTGCTGTAGGTCAGTCCCAACCCCTGGATCATAGCTGCATGACTGGCTGGCCAGGACACATGTGCAGCTCAATTTGCGTAGGTCAGTTCGCCTCTCTTCCCCTACCCTCCGCTGGGCTGCCAAGCCTCAAAGGTTGGGGACCACTGTTATAGGCCTTTCAACCTTTTATTCATGCGATTGAAGTTTTAAAGTTGAAGGGTTCCGATCATGACTTCAAAACTTTTTGCACAATTCCAAGATATATTTCTTTATCCTAGATAATTGTTTATTCTTCCAAGAAGCTGGATATTTCCAAAGCAGAACAAAATTATACAAATAATATGCTGCATTGCTCTGAAATACCTTTTCATCTTAATCTGTTACTTTAGTAGTAGCTGGAAAACAATTTTGCATACAGTACAATGTAACAAATAACATGTACAATTAACCTAATAAAAATGGTAACGTTTTCACATAAGCAAAATTCTTATCTATTTATTAAATTTTTAATCCACCTTTAATCCTTTTTAAGTAACAAGGTGGTGAGCCTAGCTAATACTCCTTCTTCTTCCTATTTTCCCACAAATACTGTGAGGTGGGTTGGGTTGAGAGAGTGAGAGAAATAGCGGCCCAAAGTCACCCAGTGGTCTTCATGCCTAAGGTGGGACTAGAACTCAGTCTCCTAGTTCCTAGGTCAGCACCTCAACCACTACACCTATTGCCTAAAGTTTTCTCCCAGTCAGATTTAATATTTAAGGATCTTTTTGAGCAAAGCCAAATTATATTTTCACTGCTGCACTAGCTCAACTGGGATCTTGCTTCATACATAATTTATCCCAGTCAACAGGGGAGAACTTTAGTGTGCTTAGCTGGAATCTGGCAGACTTTAAAACTTTCACTTAAATATGAATATATTCATATTTAATCTGCCTTTTAAGCTAATATGCAATTTTACAAGTGTGCTAGTAATGTATAACAAAATGTCTTCCTCAAACCGAACTCACTCTGACTTTACAGACACAACCAAGTAGCATAAATACAAGATAAAACAAACAGAAATAAAATGTTTGACATCATGAAAGGCTTTTGAGATTCTTTCTCCTGTTTTAAACTGCATCTAAAATTCAACAGATGGTACAACTTTGAATTCAAAGGGGGGGGGGAAGGCACTTTGGAGCATTCATGTAGAATCTCTTGGCAACTTTTAAAATAGAAGCAGCTTTTTCTGGAATCATGTAGCTGCTTTTGTGGCTACAGTGTAATCCTATCAGTTTAAGGACTTTCTGACAGATGCTACATGAGAATCCCTGCATGCTCTGAAGTTCCTTTTTCTCCTTTGAACCCAGAGTATTTCCAGAAAAATTCTCTCTCCTGGTGCAGCTGCTATTCCCTATAAAGTTTTCATAGTTCACTGACATATTATGTTGTCAACAATTTGCTGTTATGTAGATCCTTCACAGTACAAAAAGAAGAGAGAGATCCATTTCAGTTGTTATTGACTGTAAGGGCTATGGATATGAATGGGACAGCTCTAACTAAGATGCTATAAAAACAACAATGCACCAAAACTGTTACAGATAGTCCTTGACTTACATTTATTCATTTAGTGTCCAAGTTACAATGCAGAAAAGTGACTTATACCTTGTCCTCCCAGTTATAACTGTTGCACCATCAAAGGGTCAAAATTCAGGTGCTTGGCATGTATTTACGATGCAGTGTCTCAGGTTTACTTGATTGCCAGGTGTGACTTTCCTACCAGGTTTTGGCAGTTGTTAAGCAGATAAACAAAGTCAAGTGGGGGGGGGGGAGAACCAGACTCACATAACAACCATGGGCTTTGCTTAACAGCCCTGGTGATCTGCTTAACAACTCCAACATAAAGATTGCAATATTGGGTGTGACTCACTTAACCACTTCACTTAGGGGCAGAAGTTCCACTCCCAATTGTGGTCATAAGTCAAAGACTACCTGTATATGCTTGGCTTAACTCTACAGTTTTACAATATATGTAGCCCTTACCTGCAGAATAGCAAGGCCTGGCCTGAAACCAGGAACTTTTATTTTCATTTCTGCAACTTGGTTCTTCAGTCGCTCCCTTACTTGGCTAGAAAGAACAGGTAGAAAAGAGAAAGTAAACATTAACAATTAATGATTAGATTAAAAAACTGGAAGTGGGATCTAGTTCCAAAGACAAACCCAAGATTTAAATTTGCACCATTTAGTTTTCCCATTTTTAGTGCCCAGTTCATGTAATGTAAAACTGTGCTGCTGACCAGAATGAAGAAAGGGGAAGAAATCCATCAACTGCCAAGCAAAGATGATTGTACCACTTTCTTTTCTTTGCTCATAAAATGTCGTGAAGTGTCACTCATCAATGGTGTGTGAGTCAACAGCGCAGTTGTGAAGGTATGCAGTTGCCTAAAATGAGGTGAAGTCCAACAAGGAACAATTATTAAAGGCAGTTTTAAAAACTGATATGCTTACTGGCCAGCTGACAAATGTCTCGATAAAGGAGAATATTTGTAGCTCAGGGTTGAAATGAGGGGTCCTTGGCACTCTCTGTGCTTGGTTATTTTCTTGCAGGCGTTTCATTACCCAAAGTAAGTAGCACCATCAGTGCTAGTAAGGAGTGAGGTTTGCTGTACGTAGTATGTAGTTAACTATGCGAAAGAGACTAAATTAACAAGCCAAAAAGGGAACACAACCTCCCCACCAGCAATCAGCACTCAGATGAGCATAGATTAAATCCAAAATTAACCTCAAACCAACAATCAAGTAAACAATACCTCAATCAAGGAACTGCTAAACAAGCCAACAGTAAACAGCCCAAAGCATCTATCAGGCTATGCCCACCAACACTGACACAGCAAACCATTAGGTCTCCAAACTTGGCAACTTTTAAGACTTGTGGACTTTAACTTCCAGAATTCTTCAGCACTGGCTGGGGAATTCTGGGAGTTGAAGTCCACAAGTCTTAAAGGTGTCAAATTTAGGACCCCTGTATTAGAATATAAATCCCATTCCTTACCACCGTGCTTACCTTAGCACTGATGATGTTACTTAGAAATATTTGCAAGAAAAAAACCAAGCTCAGAGAGCAACAATGACCAGTAATAAACAATGTATGAACGGGATCTGAGATAGTTTCACAAGAAATATCAACAAAATATTACTGTCACTATTTATTATTTTATCATATATGTCTGTTGATTTTACAAAGTTACATAATATCCTATGAGGTAAGTGCCAGACCTAAATGAGTTTTAACAATAACTGGGATTTGAGTTTATGCCTCATAGGCCTGGTTTCACATTCCAACCATCAATATCTTTCTTGTTCAAAATATTGTGCAACAGCATTTCTTAGGTTTTATTATGAGGTGGAAATATTTTGTTTAGAGCAGGGATGGGCAACTGATTTTTCCAAGAGGTCACATGAGAACCAGGGATTGTTGTGGAAGGCCAAACATATAGGCTGAACTTAATTCTGCTCAACATTAATTTTATTGCTTTATAAAAAATAGTAAACTATATGGTTTTTATTAGCTGCTACTGGTAAGAATAAGTGTTATGTCTTATTTACATTTGATTAATAATTTCTGAGTCCTCTCCAACAGTCTGGATATGGATAGCCAAAGGGCTGGATGTAGACAAGGGGCTGTAAAATGTTTTAGAGTAAAGTCAAACTGAAGAAGAAAATCAAACTGACAAACCAGCTGCCACTATATATCATTTACTACCATGTACTGTACTCTAGTAAAATTAACAATCACACCTTTCAGTGCCACCTGGTGAACCCAGAGTGAAACTGCAAACAACATTTTTTTCTTAACATTATTTCAAAGACCAGCAGAATTTAATAATTACCTGCTACAGACATTGCATTAAGCCAGGTTCTGTTTAACCATTATTTTTTCCTGAGGTAGAATTCGCTGAGTTTATTTGTGATGCAAAACTATAAACCATGCTTTGCAAAATACAAGGGCTACATCATATGTAGTATCATCGCCCCCCCCCCAAAAAAAAACCCACTTTGTATTAATACAACACACGAAACAAGTTACTATTTGATTAAATACATGAGTTGTCAAGATGTGAGAAAGCAGCTTTCCAAATATCATAAAATGTTACTAGCAAGGATTCGAGAAAGAGGTCTGAAATGGTTGATGCTGCTTAAACAGCCTATGTCAGACTTCATACCAGTACAATAAGTCAACTCCGCATTCATAAAATTGCATCCTGCACCCAAAAGCAGAAACTTCAGAGACTTGACATAATAAAGGAAGCTGCATAGTTAGTCACAAAAGAAATCCTGCTTGTACATAGATTTGCCTTGTTGAGAACACAAAAATTAAACCCAGTATGCATGATAACCTGGGCTTGAACTTCTAATATTTTTCCTCTTACCCTGTGGAGTCAATGGAATTTTGGTCATTCTTTCCTCAGTTTTGAGAGTGAGAAGCAGCAGTTTAAGGCTCTGTCACACTGCCCAACGGATGCAAAACGTTTGTAAAAAGGACACAGCGGACGAAAAAAATGTTCCATCCGTTGTTATCCACTCTCAAAAGGGGCAAAAATTTGCATAAGCAGAGCGGATAACATGGAAAGGAACGGACGGGGGGAGGACGCAGAGTGGATGGAAAGCGGATGCGGAACGGAAGCCTAGCGGATGGAAGCGGATGCATAGCGGATGCATAGCGGATGCATAGCGGATGTGTAGCGGATGATGCGGATGCGTAGCTGCATCTGCTTTCATTCTTTCTCCGTCCGTGCTACTAACGCTGCACATCTGTTCCGCTTTCTCCCTGCGTCCATTTACCGCTGGAATGGATTTGAGTTGCGCGGATGCGCAGCGGATGCCTAGCGGATATAGCAGATGCGTAATGGATGCAGAACGGATGTCCCCCGTATGCCTAAAGGATGCAGAACGGATGCATTGGATACATTTTCTGCTCAAAAGTTTTGAGCAGCTCAAAACCTTCTGAGCGGATGAAATGTCAATAGACGGATGCTGGACGGATAGAGAGGAAGCAAAATGGAGGCAGTGAGTACAGAACGGAAGCATCGCGTTAACCAACGGATGGCAAGTGTTTTTCTCCGTTTTACATCCTCTTTCCATCCGTTGGTGCAGTGTGACAGGGGCTTAAGAGATCACAAAATTGATCTCCTTGAGTCTTAATCTTTCCACATGATACTCCTTTAGTGATTTTTTTTCAAAGCTAAATTTACTTAATTTCCTCAACTTTTTCCTGGTAGAACTTGATTTCTAGTTATCTTTGTCTTAATTTTCTGTTGAGGCTGGCATTTGAAACAATGCCAGTCATCCTTCTAATCTCCCATAATGTCTATAACAATGCTGTGGCATTTTCTCTTGCTTTTCACTGATGAAACTACAGATTAAGTCACAGGCTAATACATACATACATACATACATACATACATACATACATACATACTGTCAACTCATAAAACATTTTGTATACACATTTTATAGTTGTCAACAAAAAGAAGGGGGGGAGTTTCAAACAGCAGGCAGCAGTGTGGAATTGAAAGAACATTCCATTCATATTTTCTTCAGAGACTGATTAGATCAGTGGTCTCCAACCAGTGGGCAAGGGACCACTGGTGGTCCGTGAGAAAATGTTGGTGGTCCACAGAGAAATGTCACCCCCAAAGCAATTAATCCAGGCTGCATGGGAACACAAGGCTGCTCCACCCACACTGCCCACGGGAACAGAAGGCTTGCGTTGCTTGCATTGTGAACAACATAAAGTAGTGAGGGGAGTGGGGAAAGGGCAGAGGGGGGGAACTTGCCCCATGCGCCTTGCTTGGCCACTGGACTGCTTCTTCCTGCTTCTTCCTGCTTCTTTCTTCTGCTTTTGGCTGCACGCAAAGAAAGCAGCAAAAGTCTTTCTTTCTCTCCCCCAAATGAAATGAGTCTTTGGGACCCTGCAAGGCATCCTGTTTCAAGAAAGCTGCGCCGGTGCAACAAGTTTCACAAAGACTCATTTATGGCGGAGTTTGGGGGAGAGAAAGAAAAACTTCTGCTGCTTTCCTTGCATGAAGCCAAAAGTCTCTCTCTCTCCCCTTGAGAATGAATCTGGAGATGGTATCGTACGATTTCAAATAAAGAACGATCGATTGGTAGGAAAACGGGGTGGGGAATTTTCCTGCAGACTTTTTGGGGGATTTTCCCAGGGAAAATGTCAGCAAGCCACCATCAGTCAAAATTCATATTAGTGGTCTGCGGGATTTAAAATAATGAGTTTGGTGGTCCCTGAGATCCAAAAGGTTGGCGACCCCTGGATGACTGAAGCTTCTGCCATGCAAAAATCTAATTGGAGAGCATGATTGATGACTCTTGATTATGGATGTGTTTCATTGGATGATACAACCAGAGGGGTGGGGGAAAAAGCAAGATCAAGGGTGACAATGAATTACATATCTCAGAGTCAGCTATGCCCAGGCAAATGCTGGCATGTTAACTTCTAATAAATCCTTTGTACTTTTGGGACTGTGGCTTGAGGCTCATGATTTAATTGGAGTAACTACTGGAATCTTGACACATACATACATACATACATGTGTGTGTGTAAAATAAACTGGGAACAAAGGTTAGAAGGGAAAATGCAATATTAAGTGACAGAGGGGATGATTTGGGGTGAACCAAAATAAGGTATTTTATCCATGATCTCCTTAAACTTTTCCTAATATTACAAATACTTGTTTTTCAAAGTAACCTTTGAGATAGTCCTGTGAAAATTAACATGTCTTGTTAGCTTTAATTTCACAACATTTAGTTTATTGATTATGTGTCATCAAACCAGTTTTGACTCTTACTGACCAAACAGATTTGGTAATTTCCACTGGATAAAAGAGCTGAATGCCATGGACATCTCTTCTATCAGTTAATATTTCACCAAATCCCACTCCATGAATTCCATTACATCCATTTCAGCTTGCTAAGAGCTAATTCCCATCTACTTCTCATATTGGTAGTCCATAACTCACAACCGTTTATTTAGTGACTGTTGAAAATTACAACGGCACTGAGAAAAGTGACTTATGACCATTTTTCAGTTACTACTGCAGGATCCCCATGATCATGTGGTCAAAATTATGGATGCTTGGCAACTGGTTCACATTTGCGATGGTTGCAGTGTTCCTGAATCATGTGATCACCTTTTGTGACCTTCTGACAAGCAAAGTCAATGGGGAAACCAGATTCACTTAACAAACATGTTACTAACTTAACAACTGCAGTGATTCATTTAACAGCTGTGGCAAGAAAGGTTGTAAAGTGGGGCAAAACTCACTTAACTCACTATTTACAGACCCCTCATATCCCAGACATAAACTATTTCAACTCCTTCCCTCAAAACGGTGCTATATTGCACACCAGAACAACTAGACACAAGGACAGTTTTTCCCAAAAGCCATCACTCTGCTAAACAAATAATTCCCTCAACACTGTCCAACTATTTACAAAGTCTGCACTACTATTACTATTAATCTTCTCATCACTCCTTATCACCCATCCCCTCCCACTTGTGACTCTATGACTGTAACTTTGTTGCTTGTATCCTTACCATTTGACTGTTTCCTGGTATAATTTGATTCCTTATTGTACCCAATGACTGTCATTAAGTGTTGTACCTTATGATTCTTGACTCTTGATGAATTTATCTTTTCTTTTATATATACTGAGAGTATTTGCACCAAGACAAATTCCTTGTGTGTCCAATCACACTTGGCCAATAAAGAATTCTATTCATTAACAAATGTCTCACTTAACAGCAGAAATTTGGGGTTCTATTGTGGTCATTAGTTGACCTGTACTGGTCAACTTAAAATAGCTTGTGTCACCCAAATATTTTTTCTCATATGTACTAAGTAACAACATTTCTATTACTGCCTTCTGCTTCATAAACATACTGTTTAAAATGCAGTCCTAAGCAGGATATAAAAGGGCCTGATGAAATTAATTTGCAAATCAAGCAAATTAATGTAACATCCCTAATTTATGTTCCCAAATGAACAGAAAAGGAAAGAGTATGAGATGTTTGCCACATAATTCCCATAAGTGGCAAGTAAAGTAACTGTTTACTTATTTAAATATGTAGACTTTAGTTTAAGAAGCCCGGATTCACAATGAAATAAATGTAATTAATGCCACTCTGCCCAATCGGTTTATTACATTTTAAACTTATAATTTAAATAATTTATCACACTGCAATTTACTCTTTTCTTCTTACAAGAATTCAAGTTCAATGATGGGATTCACACATCACAGTATAAGCCACAATAGCTTAGTTTAATTTAGCAAATTGCTTGAACATAGCCAATATGATTGATAAGAGGGAACCCCAAACTTTATGACCACTGGAGACTTTTAGAATTTTGATATGTTGTCACTTCTCTTCCAAATAATTGCTGAAGATCTTGCATGGCTTTCCTGAGGCATCTAAGAAGTTAAAAGTGAGAAATTGCCACAAGTCTAGGTGCCATTCTCTCCAGTTCCCCTCTTTTAGGATAATCCCTTCTAATTCTGCTTACTTTTGTTCTTTTCCTGGGCAAATAGCCCTCCCCCATCCAAACTAAGTAATGTTTACAAGTCAATTATCATTTTTATGTCCTAAGAAAACCTATGGTGCCCATAAGAGATCTTGAAAGTAGAGGTTGGCTGGCACTAATAGTGCCAGATTCCTTTCCTAACATAAAAAGGAAAGAAAGAAAATCAAACTGGGATAGGGAGCCTGGTGGGACAGGGTTTAGGTTACTATACTATCTTGCAATCTGTATACTACTTCTATTGTCTTGTCTGATTGCAATCTTCAATTGAACAAAATGGTGTATTCTTGGGGAACAATTTTTGAACCAACATACCTCAAATGGGGTAACATACAGAAATGTTGTATGTTTCATACAACATTTGGGGCTGCTTCAAGTGTTGCCACATTGTTTCAATCACAAGTTTGTAATTTCCAGAGCTTTCCTACATTCAACTTCAATGGCAGGAAGTCAGAAGTAATTTCCACTCCCGCTGCTTTTTTCCTACCCATGGTTATTGTTTATTTGGGTAAGGAAAAATCTCTCAAACAAATATTCAACAATCATTGGATTGTCTAATTTTCTATAATAAAGAGCAACATAGATACATTTTCTTCTGTTAAAGTATGCCAGAAGGTAGCCAACTCTGGCTTATTGAAAAACCTGTGGCTAAACAAATCTTGATTTTGCACAATCTGTGATTTAAGACAATGCTGCTTGAAGATTGCCCAGTGAATTCTGGAGCTGAGAAAGGATTTGCTCTCCACTCATCCCAAGCCCAGGCCCAAAGCAATCCACTATTCCACAACAGCTGAAAATCATTCTGTTTTTTCCAGTATGGGCCATGCTAAATGTTTGCAACAGCTTTCAATTTCAAAGGTCATTGAGAGAGCAGTTTCTTGTAACTGCTTCATATGCGAATTGAAAGGAGAATTCCATGCAACATATAAAGAACAGAAACTTTTCCTTAAACTTCACAGATAGCCTGGTCACATGTAAGTGCTGATTAATCAGTTGTGCATTCTATACTCATGATATCCTCCTCTAAAAAGCTTGGGAAGGATAGATATATAGAGATCCCTCCCTTTATGAAATCTGCTGAAACAATCTCACACAATAACTTTTCCAGTTCTGTTGTTCTTGAGGCCTAAAAGAAGAATATTTATTTTTGTTCCCTAGCTTCCTCTTTTAGGTTCAATTAACAAATCAATGCAATTTGGAAGTTTTAAAAACAGCTATTAAATTGTAGCCTGGCAACATGGACAGTTCAGAAAAGTTTGTCATTATAAAACAGTTTATCTTTGGGATGCAACTAGTCATTTCTTGCAACAGACTAACACAGCTACATTTCTTGAATTTGTCAATAATTTACTGGTCACTTCTTCCCCACTGTTGGGATGGGCCCAGGGGTGGGCTTCAAAAAAATTAGCAACTGGTCCTTTGCTTGGTTGCTGGGTGGGCGTGCTCATGGTAGGCGTGGCCTAGTCAGCCTCCTGAACCATGGTGTGTGTGTGGGGGAGTGTTTTCGCCCTCCTCAGACTCTGGAGGCTTTTCTTGAGCCTCTAGGAGGCCTGTTTCGCCCCCTCTCCAGGCTCCGGAGGCTCTCTGGGAAGCCCATTTTTTGCCCTCTGCGTGGGCCCTGCATTTACCGGGGATCCAAAATGGGCCACGTGGAGACTCCTGGGAGGGGTGGGGCAGGGTGGGCAAGGCCAACCACTTGTTACAACTACTGGTTCAATGAACCAGATGTAAAATTAGCATCTGGTTTGCCCGAACTGGTGCCAACTGGTAGCAACCCACCCCTAGATGGGCCATATACAGCCTCCAGGCATACTGAAGTATTTTCATAAATTTCAGGCAGTGAGTTAGAATGAAGAAGATGTAACAGAGGACCACATGAGATCTTTTCACCCTACAATTCCTATGGCAAAAACACCTGGATCTGATGCAGCATCTGGCAATATAAAAATTTTCTGGAGTATGTTTGATCTATGAAAGCCCATTCAAACAAATAAAGCAACAGATGAATGGTTTCATATAATCCAACTGATTATGGACTGATTTGCCCGAATCGAAATATTGCAAAGAATAGTTTAACGTTTGGTGGGGTATGTGATTCTAGTCCACTACAATATATTATTTAATAAATCACAAATTATGGTTGAGCACAATACGTGGATTCAATCTTATTTTTCCAGTAACCTAATACTGAAAAATAATAGGAGTTTTCTATAATTGATGCACTGAGGGAAAACCAGCATCAGAATCCCAATTTATAGGATTGTGAGCATATCTAGAATGCTGAGAATATGTTATTGGCAACCTGACCAGAGTTCCCCACTTTACTAGAAGGCAAAATGCACCATTATTCTGGTCTCTGAGAATATTCTTTATTAGCTCAATTTACCTTTGTTTTTTCAGTGAAAAAGGCAAGCATGCTTCTATACAAAGCACTGAACTGTGCTCAACCATCATCATTTGTTTTCTAAAGAAAATCTCTGACAATATTCATGCAGTTGATGGTCTGGGACATGTTAAGTTTCCAGTTTTGAATGAATAAATGAATCTACATGGGAATCAAGAAAAGGAAAGATGAATGATGTATGAATTATTTGTAAAAATAATAAAAAGTAGAATATAAACAAAGAAACAAACAAGAGCACCAAACAGCATCACACTGGCTGGCAGACCTTACATCAGTGATGACTAATCTTTTCCACATTGCATACCAAAAGTCAGGGGTGGGTTTCTACCAGTTCTGTCCACCTCTGTAGAACCGGTAGCTCTGAAGAACAGTAGACATAGAACTGGTTCTATGTCTGCTGATGTTTTTGCCCACCCTCCTGCCCGGGCTCTTATCTGATCTTTATTTCCTGATTTTTCAACTTCAGCTGCCGAACAAGGCACAGCTGCAGTTAAAAAAGCAGGAAAAGAAGGCTGTTTCAAAGGCTGCTTCTCTGCACGCAGCTACCTGATGACGATTTACAGGTGACAATTTACCGCAGCGTGCAGGGAAGCACATCATAAATCACCGAACCTCATAAATCCCGAACCGGTAGTTAACCCTGTTGAATCCTACCCCTGCCAAAAGTGCATGCCTGCATCCATGATGCAATGCACGTGTGACTCCCCCCACGGACCCCCTGTAGCATGCCTCTGCACATATGTGCACATCTCCTTCGCACTTGCACAGCAGATATCCAATGATCATGCACAGAGGGGCTCTTCCGGGTGACCTCTCATGTGCCAGCAGAAGTGGCTCTGCATGCCACTTCCGGCATATGTGCCATAGGTTTGCCATCACAGCCTTACAGTATAAAATGATTCCATTTTAGATTATACTGAAATTGAATAATTTTATAGATTTTTCCCAATTGTGGAAAATCGTACTTCTTCTATAAGGTAGGAGAAAAATCCCTGAAAATTTGGTAATCCTAGTCAAAATCCAAGAAGCCCCAAAGTAACAGAATCGGTTTTCTTAACACTATGTCTCTTTGCATGCAGAAAATGTGCTGCCTGAAGTGACAAAGCAGCTTCTCTTGATATATTTCTTTTTAGTGTGAATTTATTTAAAACAAAACTGGGACCTTTGCCAACCAGACACCTATACAGATGATTCTTAAAGCAGAGATCTGAATTTTGCAGCCTCCCTGATGTTGCTGGTCTGAATTTACTTCGGCCAAGCCAACACAGCCAACAGATTTGGGAATTCAACATAAAGAAATAAAGATTCCCTACCTCTGCATTAAAACAATGAATGGATTTCAGAAGAAAGCAAAGATTTTGTATCATATATATAATTTCAGGATCAAGATATAAAATGTTAATCAATCATGGAACTCTGAGTTAATAAGCAATAAAGAAAGATAGCAAATCAAAGATATGCTTAGAAAAAGACTTGATAGGCTCACCTTTCCCACAGTTTTAAAACTTAGCCCAACACTTAGTGGCACCCATGAGTATGATAGCACCCATGATGTCCATGATTAAATGGCATTTATCTAGAAATTAAGCACCATCTTTATGGGAATTGATCTGGGCTAGAAAGGCTTCCTTTTGAAAACAATAAAAAATGATACATCTACAATGCATAGAAATGTGCTATTGAGACATTTTGAGACAGTGCAGAACACATACTCTTAAAAGTCCATTTTGTTTATATGCATATCTGAGAGCAACTCTGCATAGTGGGTAACTGAGGAAGGAACCTGAATGAACTAATACTGCCTTAGTCATGAGGCCAGCTGGGTGACCCTGAACCAGTCCCCGCTCTCAGCCCCAGGTATGAGGCAATGGCAAATTATTTCTCAAAGATCTTGCCAGGAACACTGCGTGGACTTGTTCAGGCAATCTAGGAATTGATATTGATTTGGAGGCACAAAAACAAAACAGCCTGCATGCATACAGCAGCACAGACATTTCCAGATTTTTTTTTAAAAAAAAAACTGATTTCCATCACATACCTATTTGTTTCTTGGCAAAAAAGCAGAAGAGGTTGCTACTACATTCTTCCAGATGGTTTTTCAACTTCCAGTCCAACCCATAGCCCTTGGATTTCCTGGTGGTCTCCCACCTAAATACTAACTTGTTTAGTTTAGCTTTTTTGAGAACAACTAAGGCCTGTCAAGAATTACCACCTACAATGTGATGTCTACTCCCAGGTATATTCATTTTGTTATGAAGCGATCAAGTATAGCATCCAAATGCTATGCATCCCTGACATCCAACTTGGACAGCTGCAGTTTTCTTTCTTTAAATGGACCTTGTTCTGCATTTTCTGGCAATTATAATCTGAAAGGAAAGCATCAAAATTCTGTGAACCTAGCAGTTTCGCACCACAGTAAAACCTATATAGGTTAACTCCTGCCAGAACCTGCTTATGCAAGCAACCTCCCAACCGAATCAGTGTAATAGAACAAACTTGCACAATAATTAGAAATTCTCTTCCAAGAAACAGAGGAGGGGCAGAATCACAATTTGGAGTCAGAGAGTAGGCAATGGCAAACTGCCCAACCATTAAAGGCACAGAATGAAAGAAAAAACAGGCCTTTTTCTACTACCAGGCAGGTCACCTGTCAGTTCGTATCTCCTGTGCAAATCTTTCTGGATTTAGGGACAATTTAACATTAAAATCTTGTGTTGTGATTTTCTATGAAGCCCTTTTGCCCAACCAATCACTGCTGATAACTCTTTCAAGATGGCACTGACCACAATGCATACACACATATACAAATAAAAAAACATGCTTTCTTATTAGAACTCTTATAATTATATGCAAATCTAGGCATGGTTTATTACCAATTTTTCCTTTAATCCCATGACACTTTCACTCCATCCTTTTCCTTTAATGTTCTTTTAATACAAACTGGACGCAATTGTCCCAAATACCAAGATTCAAGCGCCTGTTGAAATCCTGCCTCCCTTACTGTGGTTTGGTAGGAGGTACAGTTCTACCCACAGGAGAATTGGAGTAGCAAATTAGTTACCTTGTAATTTCAATACTGATTCAGTTACTTTTCTTTCTAGGGCATTTTTGCAGAAGGGAAAAAAAGGAGGAATCCTCAGAGAAGTCACTTGTATAATCAAAGTGACATATTGTGATTTTGATAGACCATATACTAGAGTAATGCATGATCCTCTCCCTACACGCACACACAATTTTATAAAATGACAACGTACTGAACCATGAACCCAAAGCAGACTAGGATGACATATCACTTAAATGTGTTGCCTAGCTTATGAGAGTTTATCAGTGTTTTATGAGAACACAGCGAACTGAGAGTCCTTTAACTAACTTCACACATAGATAGGGGGTGCTTGCATGTGCCCTAACACTCTGCCTTCTCAAATTCTGTACATAAAAGATCCAGCATGATTCTGTTTGCAAAGAGCAGGTGAGAAAAAAGAGCTGTCTAAGACATTCTAGAGTCCGAGCTCAAGAGAGTGAACTCAAGCTTACTAAGACAGAGTAGCTAATGCTAAGCTAGAAATGATTAAGGTGTGAAGAACAATTTTTCATGTCCCTGTGCCGTATGTGTATGCCTCAGTACGAAGAGAAGCCAAGGCTGACCCACATTTTCTCAAAAGCAATGTTGCTTGGGTTCAATCATTATTGTCAGCGGTAAAGTGGTTGGGTTCTGGTGTAGAGCACTGTGATAATTCAAATAGTTATCGTTATAGTTAGGCCACAATTAAGCAAACAGTAGCATGATATGCACAAAAAAGTCAATGGGACTACCGTAGTTGAGCTTCCTCCCAAGTAACTGTTCCATAGGGACAAATCTCTTATAATGTGCCTTCGAGACAGTCATCGGCAGAATAATATTGGGAACAGATTGGCTGTTGGAGGAGCAAAACCCAACTTGTCTCTGATAAAGCGAATAAAGGGAGTGCAGGCACTCCAAGCAAGTGCTGATCCCCACACCCTCATTTTGAGAAACAACTGCAGGCAATTTTATTTATTTGTTTTATTTATTTGTTTGATTTGTTAATCGCTTACAAAATAATAGGTGTAAGTATAAACATGAGTAAGAATACAGAAAATAGGTACGATTGAATGGGGACAATAGGACAGGGACGGGAGGCAGGATGGTGCACTTCGGCACGCCCCAATCTCACTGAATTCAATGGGGTTTACCTCTAAGTAAGAGATTAAGAGAAGATCACGCTGTGTTCGACTGGACTGTAACGTTACGGTTCTTAGGATTGATTTTATCGTTCTGAGGAGCACACTCTTCGTCATACCTACGTACTAGAGAACAACCCAAGTATACCACATGACATGCTTACGACGTTGCCGCCCTGCCGAATCTGGAAAATCTCCTAACCCTACTTCCCCCCCCCCCCCCCCCTTTTTTTTTTTTTTTCCCTTTTCTTTGCAGAAAAAGATTCCGATGTCGGCGTGAATCTCCAACCCCAAATCTGTGCACCGAGACGACGGAAGGGAACTTACGCGGAAACGGTTTTCCCACTGATGATCTCCGCGGAAGGCATGGCGAGTCTCCTGACAACAGCAGTTCTTGCGCTGAGAGAGGCTCCGATGGTGTCAGGAAGGGGTTCAAAAAACCCCCGGGACCCTCCTCCTTCCGCGTGCTACCCACGTGGCCACAAACTTTGCGCGACGCTCCCGGGACGCGGGCTCCCTCAGACAGCCAACCCAGGGCGCCCTCCGCGGTCCCCCGCCCTCCCCGCCTTCCGCCGGGGGAGGAGAAAGAGGAGGAGGTGGACTCTTGAGTAGCAGGAACTCACTTCCTCGGCGCGCACCCACGAAAGTCCCGGACCACCCCTTTCTCGGGGCGATCCAGGAGGCGTCGTCCTCCCCGCTCGATTCCCGTCGCCCTCTTGAGTAGGTGGAGCGATCGTTCCCCTCCGGAAAAAGGCGGGCTGAGAAAAACAAAGCTAAAGGGAGGAAAGCTGTTTCTTCCTTTGAGAGTCTATTTGTCTCTTGCGCACCTTTTAACCGAGAAGTCAACGAGCTGGTTACAGATGCTTTGGGGAGGCACGCTTTGAAAGCGGACAGGCTTCAGTTCTTCGGGAGCAGATTGCATAAAATTCGGGGGATCAGACTGCACAATTTGTTTTGCAGATATATCAGAAAAAAGGACTTTAGAATTTCCCAGAATTTATGCTCGCTCTCTCCCTCTCTCTCTTTCTCTCTCTGTAAATGATAGCGAAACACTACGGGGAAAATTACCTTCACTTAAAAAATAAAGCCGCCTTTGAGTTTAATTATTGGTTTCATTACTGGTGATTGGTATGGATTTCTGTATATAACTTCCTCTGGCAATATCCCAGGAGGACGTACTGTAATTTTGGGATTATATACCGCCTGTTAAGTTTCTTCCTAAAAGCATTCAGGCTGCAGTGGATGTGGACTTCAACTTATGATTACAATTGAGTCCAAATTCAGCTAAGCAAGACAGTGGTTCAGTGAGTTTCGCCCCCTTTTATGACCATTCTTGCCACAGTTTTTAAGCTAATCACTGCAGTTGTTAAGTTAGTAATGTGGTGGTAAAGTGAATCTGGCTTCCTCATTGACTGGTTCTCAGAAGGTCACAAAAGGTGATATTTTTTATTATTTATTGAATTTATATTGTCATCTATTCGCCCATGGCGACTTGAGGCGGCTTACAGAATGTAAGACCATATTTAAAACAAAAAACAATAAAAACTAACAAAAAGAATCAAATAAATTAATAAAATACAATAGAACAAAATCTGGAATAAATAAATAAATAAATGAACCCCCAACTCCCCCCCCCCATCCCCAAAACAGCAGATCACGTGAGCCTCTGGGTTTCCCAAGCCTGTTGGCTGAACCAGGTCTTCAATGCCTTCTGGAAGAGTATTAGAGAGGGGGCCATTCTAATTTCTGGGGGAATGATATTCCAGAGAGAGGGAGCCACCATGGAGAAGGCCATTCTTCTGGGTCCCACCAGATGTATCTCCCTCAGGGGTGGGACCCGCAACATTCCCTGCCTCCCCGCTCTAATGGGTCAGGTAGATGTGACCGGCAAGAGATGTTTCCTCAGATAACCCAGAACCAAGCCATGAAGCATTTAAAAGGTGACAACCAGCACCTTGAGTTGCACCTGGAAGCAAATCAGCAACCAATGCAGCTCCTGCAGGAGAGGTGACGCATGTGCACACCTCTTTACCTAGGACACTGCAACCGTCATAATACAACTTGCTAGTTGCCAAGTGTCCAAATTTTAATTATGTGACCATGGGAATGCTGCAGCAATTGTTAAGTATGAAAAATGGTCATAAATCACTTTTTTCAGTATAGTAACTTCAAATGGTCACTAAACAAATGGTTTTAAGCTAAGGATTACCTCTACACCAGGAGTGCCAAACTCAAAGCCAGATGTGGCCTGCAGGGTGCTTAGATATAGCCCACGGGGACACCCTGAAAACATTGAAGGACTGTCCTGCAGTGCCTGTGCCAATGCTGTTTTCACCAGCAGGCGGTTGCAGAAGGCCATCCTGGCCAAAATCAGAACTTGCAAGGGCCACGTGTGGCCCTCTCAAGCTCTGTTTTCACTGGCAGGGGGTTGCAGGAGGCCATCCCTGCCAAAAACGGAGATTGGGAGCCTGTTTTCACTGGCAAAGCACTCAGGCCACCACCTCCGACATGAGTTATGTCAAGCTGGCCATGCCTACCCTGGCCATGTCCCCAGCCATGCTCACCCTGGCTCCCTGAGTTCAAACACAACCCTGATGCAGCCGTCAATGAAATCAAGCTTGACATCCCTGCTCCACATGTACTTTTGGCCTTTCAGTGGTTTCTAATTGCCAGTCCTTGGTTAGGCAATCTTATACATCAGTGGTCCCCAAACTTTTTTGTACCAGGAACCAGTTTCACGATTATTTATTCTTCCATGGACCAGTAACTGAGTAACGCAAGACTCCACCGCCATCGGGATGGCACTTCGTTAGAAGCCGCCCCCCCTTCGACGAAACTAAGGTGCGAGGATTCCTTCAGCACCCAAATGCCGCTTTCCAACCGAAAAACCGGAAGCAACTGAAAACCCGGAAGCACTGTTGAAACAAGATGGCGGCGCCCAAGCTTTGCGGCCCAGTACAAAATGATCCACGGACCAGTACCGGTCCAGGGACCGGTGGTTGGGGACCACTGTTCTACATCACTTGAATATTTTGCACCCACCTCTATGTACTTGTTTTCCTTGATTGGGACTAATTAAGGGAGGTACTAAAGCCCCTGTCACACAGCACCAACGGATGAAAAGAGGATGTAAAATGGAGAGAAACACTTGCCATCTGTGGGTTAACGCGATGCTTCCGTTCTGTACTCACTGCCTCCGTTTTTCATCCTCTCTATCCGTCCAGCATCCGTCGACTAACCTTTCATCCGCTCAATGAAAGGGAGGAAGCGAAACGGATGCGGAACGGACGCGCAGCGTTAGTAGCATGGATGGAGAAAGCGGATGCAGCTCACAAAGAAAGCATTTAAAACGGAAAAAACGTTCGCAGAGGGGACCTATCTCGGATATTAAGGATGTCTAGAGGATGCCTAGAGGATGCAAAAAGACACCTAGCGGAAAACCTATATTGCCTATAAAAAGGGGAAGCAACTCACCTGGATCTCACTTTCAGTCCAGCAGCCCTGCTGTGCAGACCTCTGCAGCCTTCATCTGGCACTTGCTCTTCCATAGCATCCATTGATGTCCACCATGGATCGTCACACACTCCTTTTGGTAGCCACCATCGTTCTGCAACAGTGCGAAGCCATCTACAGGATCTTTCAACTGTTCTACGGGAAGAAAAGGAGGTGGCCAAAAAGTGTCTGGGTCCAAAGATGGATCACCAGAAGAGCAGAGTACGGACTGTATAACAAGCTGATGGTGGAGCTGATTAACGAAGACCCTCGTGCATTCCAGAATTTCATGAGGATGCCGCCAGCCATGTTTGACGAAGTTGTGGAGCGGCTGAGACCCAGGTTGAAAAAGCAGAGCACCAACTTCCGGCCCAGCCTGGACCCTGGATTCAAGGTGGCACTGACTCTGCGCCACCTGGCCTCAGGGACCACATACAGGAGCATGCAGTACGGCTGGAGGGTGCCACACAACACCATCAGCACTGTGGTCAGAGAAGTGGTGCAGGCCATCATCGAAAAATTCCTGGAGGAGCTCCTCCAGTGCCCCTCCACTGAAGAAGGCTGGAAGAAAGTTGCAGAGCAGAGGTATCAGAAGTGGAACTTCCCCCACACCATTGGAGCCATAGATGGGAAGCACGTGGCCTGCAAAGCTCCAGCCAAATCAGGGTCCACTTATTTCAACTACAAGGGCTCCTTCAGCACCATCCTCTTCGCCATGGTCGATACTGACTACAAGTTCATGTACATCGATGCTTCAGGCAACGGGTCAGCTTCAGATGCCCAGGTATACAACGCCAGTCACCTCAAGGAGGGGCTGGAATGCAAACTCATCGTGGGCTTCCTAGATCCAGACCCCCTGCCCAACGACACACAAGATGTGCCCTACTTCATCGTGGGGGATGATGTCTTCTCCCTCAGAACCTACCTCATGAAGCCCTACACTTCCAGATGCTTCACCCGTGAAGAGAGGATCTTCAACTACAGGCTGTCCAGGGCAAGATGGGTGTTGGGGAACGCCTTTGGCATCCTGGCCAACAGGTTCCAGGTACTTCTCACCACCATGAAGCATCGCCCACAGACCGTGAGGAGGATCATGGAAGCTTGCTGCATCCTGCACAATCTCATGCGCACCCGCTACCCAGTGTTGTAGAACAGGCTCGTGGACCTCCAACAAGGCAATGGGGACATGGAGCCTGGGGAATGGAGGCAAGGGCGAAACCTGATAGATACTGTGGATGTGCAAGGCCCCAACAGAGCTTGATGTGAAGGGAAGAAGTAGCGCAACCTCCTGAAACACTGGTGCAACTCCCCAGCTGGAGCAGTGGAGTGGCAAGACAGGATGATAGATGCTTAATGGATGCTTTCTTCAGCCTGTCTCATCACACTGATGAGATTGTGCCATGTATGTTGAGTGGCCCTACAATGAACAGGGTATTTAATAAAGAGTTGTGTTTATGTTGAAATGTGTGGATGAATGATCACATTGTTATTGATAATAAAGGGCCAAAGGTGTGGAACCTGGGAGGGTGGACCATACAGTCCCACTTTGCTTGCACTGGAGGCTTATCTATCCCACAACTATCCTTACCCATCCCAAAGGTATCCCTGCCCATCCCACAGCTATTACCCATCCCAAAGGTATCCCTGCCCATCCCACAGCTATTACCCATCCCAAAGGTATCCCTGCCCATCCCACAACTATTACCCATTCCAAAGGTATCCCTGCCCATCCCACTGCTATCCATACCCATCCCACAAGCATGCAAAGGCTTAAACCATTTCTAAAAGTTTCCACCAAGACTTTATTGACTAAAATAAATGAAGCAAGTGTGTGAAGCAAAGATAATCTTTATTAATAACAAGCTGTAAAAGAAAAATGACCCAAGTGTCTTAAGCAAAGATAAAGTCAACAGGTAGCCACCCAGTCTCTGGCACTCTTCTCGGTCACTCTGAGGCGTGCCCATAGTCTCAGGGGTGAAGGGTCCAGGTGCTGTGGAGGTGGCTGCTGCTGGAGTGCTGGTCTGAGGCACCATTGGGGTGCCTGGCCCCGAGAGGACAACAGGGGACGGTGTGTGGAGGAAGCTCTCAGAGAGCTGGCTCAGTCCTGTGATGTTGAGAGTCCCTTCCTCCAGGACATGGGGTGTCAGCCCCAATACCGATGACAGATGTTCTGAGGCCAGGCTTGGCTGTGGGGTGGAGGAAGGAGGAGTGTAGTGGGGCTGTCTGGTCTGCAGGTGAATGAGGTGAGGCGTGGGTGGCATCTGTGGCATGGGTGGCATCTGTGGCATGGGTGGCATCTGTGGCGTCGGTGGCATCAGTGACATCGGTGGCATCGGTGGCATTCGATGAACCTGTGGCTGGACTGGGAAGGGCTGCCTGTGCTGCTGGAACTCCTGGTAGCCATAGCCTTGGTAGTTGAGGGCCAGTGGAAAGCCTTGGAAGGGCTGTGACATCACCTGGGGTGGAGGAGCAGACCTGGACTGGGTCAGAGCAGGTTCAGCTGGGCCTGGAGGGTTGTGCAGAAGACCGGTGATCCTCTCCTTTATCACCTGGTACTGTGATTCGGACATGTCCATGAGGGTCTGGTTGACGTAGGTGAGGAAGGGCTTGCGGTTGGAGGATGGTATGTCGGACTGTACCAGCTGAGACAGGATGGTGTCCCTGATCTCCAGCAGGACAGTGTGGCTCTGTCCCTCTGGTCTGGCTCTCTGCCTGCTTTCTGTGGAGGTGGAGCTGGGGGTGAGTGTGGGTTGGTCTCTGGTGTCAGTGCCCTCTCCTTGCTCGCACTGCATCAGGGGATCCTCCATGCCCTCTGCCATGGGGAGTGCAGCTGTTGGGACGCTCCACAGATACCTGCCTGGACACAGGAGCTGACTCTTGGCCAGAAGAGGACTGGCTCTCTGTGGGCTGCCTGAGAGAGAGGGTTGACAGAGGGGCTGCTCCTCGGTGGTGGATCTCACCCTCCAAGAAGCTGCACTTGGCCATCACGTAGGTCTCCTGGTCGGTGAGCTTGACCGCGGCCTGGCCAGATTTTTTCAGGTGCAGCTTCCCGTACTAGGTGTGCATGTGCTTCCACCAGGCTCTCCACCTTCTCTCTCCAAGCAGCCTGCTTCCTCTTGGTGTCTTGACAGAGCCTGTTTCCCTTCCGCCATAGGTACTCGTTCCCCCTCAGCCATTCGAGCGCCTCATCCTCATGTTCCTCTTCGATGGAGTATTGCCTCCTCTCCCATTCTCGCATATGCCTCTTCCTCCCTCTAGCAGGGCCATCTGGGCCCTCATCAGAGGGCCTTCGAGGCTCTACGGGCTGCTCCACTACACCACCACCACCAGCAGCAGCAACAACAACAGTAGCAGCGAAAGCAGCACCAGCAGGACCAGCAGCACCAGCAGCACCAGGAGCGGTGCCAGCAGAGTAAGCACCAGCAGAAGCACCAGCACCAGGAGCAGC
>BLBF01000042.1:1159363-1245720 GCA_015471245.1 Laticauda colubrina
AGTCCACAAGTCTTAAAGTTGCCAAGTTTGGAGACCTCTGGCTTAAGGGTAGTAGTAGATCTGTATGAAGGAGAACAGCTTTCCTCAACTGGGGACACTCTGAGTGTACTGGTCTAGAACAATGATTATTCCCAGCTAACATGACTATAGTTTAATATACAGGGGATTTGCCAAGTTTTAGGGAAAATGAACTGCACTTTTTTCATTGAATTTTACATCACTAATTAAGAGGGCAAAAAAAAGAGAGCCAGGAAAACATCTGTCAGGGATTGGATTTCCAAGAAAAGATGACCAGTGCTAATATTGAAATCTTTTTTTTCATTTCATTTTTAAAAAAATCTGCCTTTGGTTTGAAGCCCTATTGCTGAAAACTGTTTCCATGAGAACAGGAGCTGGGCCTAAACGCTAAATTGAAAATTGCTAATACAAAGAGATGAAATACTGTAATATGATAAAGGAAAGTAAATTGGATGGTTCACTGAAATATGTACAGACCAGATAATATATTTTGCAAATCAGGTGCAATCCTTTTCCGTGATTTTATCAATTCAGGCTGCATATCGGTATGTATTTTAATGTGAAAAGAGACCTGTGTAAACAGAGAGAAAACAGAACTGTACACATAAAAAAGAGAACACGACCAAGTGAAAGAAATGTTACTCTTTGGGATGAGAAACTCTGTTTGGGGAATCATTTCAAAATTTAATCTCCCAACTGTGGGCCTAAATTAACGCAATCCCCAGAAGGCTTCAGTACTTGATTCCATGAAGTACTACAGTGAAATAAATGTTTGAGAAGACAAAAATGTCTGGTTTAGCTTTAAAAAGTTCCATATGTGATGTGGAATGTATTGTATGATTGGCTAAATAATAGATATAGAGTTGAATAGAGAAGACGACAGTAAGATAATATGGTAAAAGTTATAGTGGACAAAGATAGATTAAGCAATATAGACAAATGTATAGATCAGTGGTGGGATTCAATTTTTTTTACTATCGGCTTGGTGGGCGTGGCAGGGGAAGGATACTGTAAAATCTCCAGTCAGAGGTGGTATTTGGAGGTTCTCTGAACTACTTAAAATTTCCGGTACCATTTCTCCAGAACTGGTCAGAACCTGATGAATATCACTTCTGCTGTAGGTAGTTAATATTTATGTAAAAGTATCTATACTGTATAGATAGTAAGATTTACGTAGAAGTATGTATACCATCACGAAAGCATTGTAATTAATGGAAATGATTAGTATATAAGAAAAAATGGTGAATAAACATTATTTTTTCAAAAAATGTTTCTCAAGGGAAATGTGTCTTTTGAAGTCAGGATTTTACAGACATTTAAAAACCAGTCAATTTACTCTTGCACAAGCTTTTATGAATCACTCATCAGATGCATGTGAAAACTTATGCAATAATGAAGGACTAACTTTTAAGATTAGTCCCTGCCTTCCACCAGTAATTTTTTTTTCTTGAGTATTGTGGGATTTACCTTTTAACTGATGATTGCCTGGTTTGACTGTCTGGTTTGATTGTTTAACAATATTGCAATTTTAGTGGTATTTTTGGTTCCATTCTCTGCCCCTTTGATGGGGAGGCCAAATAAACATCATGCTGATATACTTGGTCTATTTATATTCCGGTGGCCATTTTCTTAATTCCAAAATTGTGAAAGGAAGCAATTGTTAAAGTGATCTGGACAGAAAAAGAGAGTCAGTCCCAAAGATACATACCAAGGACTTAGGTCCATCTTGATTCAAGAGTATTTTTCCCCCTCTAAGTAATGTGAGAGTTGTAATTCTGTAAAAAATAGGAAGCAAATTGTAGCTAAAAACTCAACAATCTTTTTGAAAACTCTACAATTAATACACAATGTTCTGTGAATATAGTAATATAATAATATAACAATATACTACACTACACTACTATATCATATCCTGAGGCTTGCTTTTTTACCAATAGTTTTATATTATGTCTTGGATACACCCTCTCTTAGCCATTGTAAGTTCTTTGACTTGGACTATCCTTGCTACATAATGAAAAAAAGAAAAATGCATCTCTTTTATCAGAGTTTTTTTAAATTTGTAATTGTTTTTGACATTGATTTTATTTGGATTCTATTTTTTAAAATTTTTGTTAGCCTTGAGTACTAGCTGTCTTAGTATATATTAAAAGAATAACTAGGATCTGAGCTGGATTAGAAGCTTCACCTCTGTAGTAGAGGACATGTGCTCAATATGCAGAAAATTCCAAGTTCAGTCTCTGGAATCTTTATGTTCTGGTAGGAGGTGATGGAAGAAACCTCTATTTGTGATCATAGAGAACCAGCATTGTCACACTAAATCCTATTGCAGTGTTCTTCAACTTTAGCAACCTGAAGATGAGTGGACTTCAGCTCCCAGAATCCCCCAGTTTAGCATGAGTAGTGTGGGAATTCTGGGAGTTGAATCTACATATCTTCAAGTCACCAAGGTTGAGAAACACTGCTCTGATGAGAACTTAATGGACAAAGGGACAGTTCTGCACAGCTTCCTATTCCCCCAAATTCTTGGGAAAACTAAAAAGGCAAGTCTTTTTCATACATATATGGCGTTGCACCTTCATGGTTTTTCTCACTAAATATTATTGTCCTTCAATACTACTGAAACCTGTTGAAAAGCTTATACTGCTCCCACCTTCAAAAAGTCCCAGCAGAAAAAACAAAAACCTGAGCGCATGTCACATTTGCAGTTAGAGAATCTACAGCTTGTAATAGATGCAATTTCTTGCAATCACAAAATGTTCCTGACCTTTTGGTGGTCATAAAGCAAATGTGCCTTTACTTATGTCAAGTAACATCAAATTTTCTTTCCTGTTGGCTCAGAAGAATAAAGTTATATGCCATTCAGGCTAATAGGAAATTTGAACAAAGTATTTGATTAGAACAGTTTCATTTAATATTTTAATGGTCAAAGCTCTGCCTCAGAGTTCTTTTCAATTTGTTTGTCATTCCCCCCCATACGTATATATGGATGCAAAGCAAACTCAATAAGAAAGGCAACTTTTAGAATAGTGGTGGTTTTAAATATGATAATGTGTAAATTTATACAAGAATGAAGCATGTAGGAAGTATGGCTGTGCCATTTTAATTGTTCCTTGAAATGATCTAAATCAGTCTGAATGAATATACTGAATGTCTTGGGTCTAATTCTTTTATTTTCCTTTTTTCTTTACCTGTATGGAAAGACAACTGAACATTCACATTACAAGCATTTCCCCTTATATATTCCCATTGCAAGCATTTCTCCTTATATGTGGTGTATTGGATTGTTGACCCAATGAGTGGGGATAATGTAACACCCCTGAGCCAAAACTAAACTACACTTTGTTTTACTACAGTATGATCTGTAAACTGAGCATCTGTAGCTTGTTGGCCATTGTTTATGGATTAGCTGTATCCATCTGTGGTAAGTTATTCAACAAAACAAGTTTAAATAAATCATGGTTTAATTTAACAATTAAATCCAAAGGTGTGAGTATTACTTTCTTTTAAAGTATTTTTTTTCATTGTCATAACTCTCAGTTTGGCTTGGATTACACATCACTTAATTTTGTCTGTCCTAAATCCACTCCCTGATATTAGTTTTTTTCAACACAGAGATATTATGTCACCTGAAGAAAACTCTAATCTCTCTCCTGCAATGTTTTCTTCTCCTGGCTAAACATATCAGTTCCTTTTTTCATTAGATTTGTGTTTTCATACCACTAAATATCCTCATTGCTCTCCTCTAAATCTATTTCAGTTTTTTATAGATCTCAAAAAGAGCACTGCCCAGAACAGTACTAATGCAAGATCATAGCATGGAGATAGTTGATTTACCTGCAATACACCACCCGGGGAATGCAGTGGTCCAAGAAAATACAGCATCTTGAAACAGATGAAGATTTTCTTCTCCCTGTAACTAAGCCTCTATATTTGAAAGGTTCTTCAGTGATTGAAACCAGGCTTATTCTTATTGTCCTTGCCCAAATGGGTTGAAGAATCCCACTTCTATTTTCCACTGCAGTGATGGAACCAGTGATGTTCAGTGTTGGATTAGTGACCTAATTATGTAACAGATTTGGGCAATCAGAACTGGATACATGCAGCCAACAGTGTGTGTCAATTCAGCTGTTGAATACACATTCAGCTGTGGAAGTCATAGCTAGTACAGGGTGAAATAAGTTTTAAAAACAAACTTGAATAATCTTAAATACACAGCTGTATGGAAGCTTCCCCAAAGTGATGTGCTTCAGGTGTGATGAGCAACAGATCTCATAGTCTCCAACCAGCCTGACCAAAGGCTAACAAACAAAACCAATGAACTAGATGGCATCACTAACAACAACAACAACAAAAAAAAAGAGCACACGCATGTCAACAATCTATTAGGGAAAATACAAGGTGGAAAAATATATGGTAAATAATACGGTGGCTTATGGACAAGTCCCATTTTGCTTCATTGTGAATTGCTTAACCAAGTGTTCACCACGATTAATACCGTATGGGTAGATAACCACTGCAAACCACTTAGAGAGGACTGTAAAAGCACTATAAAGTGCTGTAAAGTCTAAGTGCTATTGCTATTGCTATATGACTCAAATATGGCATTTAAAATAATGAAAATATATAGCAATTGAAATTACTGGTAATTGCTATATATTTTTATTATTTTAAATGCCATAGTAAGAGCTGAAAGTTATAAACAAGCAACAAGCAACAAAAAGAAGGTTCCCTTATACATTTGAGGCTTTCCCCAACTGTTAACATCTTAGTATATGTTTATAGTCCATTTGAACTCATTTTGTTTTTATTTCTCTTTATTTAATTCTACTTTATTATACGCTTTGTTAAGCATTTATTTATTTGTTTGTTTTTAATTAATCAATCAATCTATATGCTGCCCAAATTTTATTTGCAACACTGAACAGCTAACAGCAGATTAAAAACAAGTAAACAAACAAAACAACAAATTCAAAAAAACATGTCACAACAGAGACCAGCCACAATTATTCTCTTAAGATTCACAGAATGGGTTCATCCAGGGGTGGGTTTCTACTGGTTCTGTCCACCTCTGTAGAATCGGTTGCTCTGAAGAGCAGCAGACATAGAACCGGTTCTATGTCTACTGATGTTTTTGCTCACTCGTCCACCCGGGCTCTTACTTGACCTTTATTTCCTGATTTTTTTCAACTTCAGCTGCTGTGTAAGGCACAGCTGCAGTTAAAAAAGCAGGAAAAAAGGTCTTTTTGAAAGGCTGCTTCTCTGCAGGCAGCATGCTGATGATGATTTACAGGCGCATGCCTACAGCGTGCAGGGAAGCACATTGTAAATCACTGAACCTCGTAAATGACCGAACTGGTAGTTAACCCTGTCGGATCCCACCCCGGGTTCATCCACACCTTGGACCAGTGCCAGGGTGAAGAACCTGCTTTTCAAGCCTTGGTCAAGGCCAGTAAGTTGAAATTATCTGAAGTTCAGTGATGTGATGTTTCATAGGACAGGCACAACCACCAAATACATATGCATTTAAAACATATAGAATGTTTTATTAACTGCTTCATAAATTTTAAAGTAAGAGTGGTACAATATAAATATTTACAATAAACAGCCATGTAATAAATGCATGTTATGCTGATTTGAAAATAAAACTTTTTTTGAATATAGAGAAAAAAAGTTCCAACAAATATTGCAGATGGATACTAATAGGCTTTGCACACCAAATAAGAAAATATCATTTCAAGAAGCAAGAAGAGTGCGAAGAAAAGAGACACTTCTTCCTTTCGCATTTGCTCCTGTTTCTCTCCTCTGCCAAAGTATATCATTAGCTTCTTTTTTTAGCAGCTCTTAAAAACTAATTAAATATGCTCACAGAGGGACAGCTTGAAGATGGGGTGGGGCACAGAAGGAGTGTGAACCACCAAGTGCTCCATAAAAACACTTCGTGAAATTGAGGACCGGCACCGTATTTAACAAACTGAAAAAAAGCTATTCATTCCCTAAAGATATCTGAGAACTGCATAGGGAGAAAAGAAAAAAAGAACAAAGACAGACTCTTCAGAAGAAATACATTGCAAGAAGTACAGCTTCACTTATCTACAGTTGACCAAAAAAATGAAGAGAAAAAAATAATAAAGGTGGATTAAAGCTTTCAAAAAAAGTAATGTTTTTCTGTGCCTTTAGTTAAAATATAGACTTGATGTAATAACTATTTCTCCCTGATCTGATCACTTTCACTCCTTGATTAGAATTAGAAAGTTTCATCAGAATAAGTGTCATTTTTACCATTACACTGCTTTTTTTTTTAATAGATTGATGACTTTAGAGAAACAGTATGGTAATGATAGGATTTTCTCATGGTTATAGTCATTATTTCAGATAAGGAGGTCCAGATGTCACATAAACTAGCTGCTACCAACCTGGAAGTAAAGGTGAAGCAAAGTCTTCTTGCTGTTGTGTGTTTGGGACTAAGAACTGGCAATATTTGGTATGGTTGTCTTGTCCGTTCAAGAAAAGGCAGGAAAGAAAACCAAGTTTTCTTAGAAATTTGTCCCATAATCAACATGATCCCAGGTCTAACATATTCTGGGACTGAGGCATTCTAAGAGCAGAGATACAATACGGGCATGATTGCAATTCTTAAGGTCAGATATTTTTTGTAGGTTACTGTCTATGCACATGTAATAGAAAAAAATAATTGAGCATTAGATAACATCTGAATTACCTTAGATTGTTTGGATGTAGCTGTTGTGATTTCAAAGAAAGTTGACAGTCACTTTTTTTATACCAAAAACTAGGTGTGCATAAGAGAGATTGCATAATTTTTTTCCTAAACGCTGAGCTCCCAGAACCATGTATTAAAACAACAAATTAAGGAAGGGTGTCCCCTTAGATAACCTATGAAATGCTGTTGATTTTCTGACAATAAGGGGAAGTAATAAACTATTATCCTTTCTTATACAGCTGGAGCCTGCCTTTATGCTTGTTATCAATACTGCTGAAAATGAGACAGTTTTGATTACTCATTCAAGCATAAAATAAGAAACTACTAAATCCAGAAGTTTCCCAAGTAGCTGGATCACTTTATGCTTCTTCCACTTCTAATATTATTGAGTAGTTTAAAGCTGTTTTAGCCAAATCATTTTTTGACAAGATAAAATACCCCTCATTACTGCTAACATTTTCTATACAGAAGAATTGATCCCACATATTTGATTACGAAATACGTTGGGCGGTCAACAATACAAGCCAAGCAACATGATTGGTCCAAGTAATATATACTTAATAACATTTGTGATGCAATTTTAAAAATAAAAACATGATTGAATTGTTTTAATTGTTGCTTCCCCAAATTCTTTGCAAAGCTTGCACAGCACATTTTTCTACAAATATTTATAAGTAAAATTTCAACTAAACATCAAAGAATTACCTCCCGTTTTCAAAAGAGGGAACCATAGCACTAAGTCTGGGTTTGAGAGAAAGAACTGTATTCTGTGGAGAGACTCATACGCTGTGAGATCTCAATCCCTTGCTCCAGTAGAAGAGTTTTAAATCCAGAGTGCAACTCATCCCAAGAATCTTGGAATTTCTTGGAAGTCATGATCTCAAAAAGAGAGTCTCACGCTTCTGCCTGCTACTAAGCTTCCAAATGTGTTTACAGGAAAGACTAGATTTTGCCATCATTTTTACCATCTCAGAGAATTTGATGTACTTGTATCTGATTGTCAAAAATAGGCCCCAACTTTAAATGGATTCCAGACAATATATGTGCTTATATGTATATTCATGAAAAACCATTAATGTTTTACCCATTTCTTCTCCCAAGGGGGGATTCATACAATACCCAGATATCTGCCCTGTTTTCCTTCATCAAGAAGTATCTTTTTCAGAAGTAAATTGCTGTTTTAGATTGAGAACTTTATTCACCTTGTAAGTAGTATGCTAAATGTTACACTTAAGCACAATAGGAACAGCACTTAGACTTATATACCACTTCACAGTGCTTTATAGCCCTCTCAAAGCGGTTTACAGTCAGCCTATTGCCCCAACAATCCAGGTCTTCCTTTTACTGTTCCTCAGAAGGTATGGAAGGCTGAGTCAACCTTGAGCCTGATGAGAATTGAACTGCTGAACTGCAGGTAGCTTGCAGTCAGCAGAAATAGCCTGCAGTACGACATTCTAACAGCTGTGCCACTACAGCTCTTATTCAAGGCTAATATTCAAGGCAAAATCAGGGCAAAATTAAATTCAATTAAGGGATTATTCTTGTCTGTTTTACATACTTTCTTCCTTCTCTCACAGTAAAAAATACAATTTAGCAACAACTTTGACTTCACTTTGGAGACCATACCCAAGATTTTCAAGAACTGCATGAAATCTTGGACAATTGAAGTAATGGATATTGTAATATGATTATATCTATTTGCCAATCAAGCTTGTGATTATATATCACTTGTTTTTTTTCCCCACAGATCAACTGCACTCTTGTTTCCTCCCACTCCAACAATTGTTTATTTTTTTATCAGAAACATGGCATAGCCTTGTGATTTGCAGGTGACCATATTCAGTAGTTTGTTACAGATGGATTATGTATAAACAATTTTATCTGTGAAAATGAGAATAAACCTGATTATGCAATTTTGATTAAGCATCTAATAAAAGGAAAAGTTTGATATAGAAAACTATTAAAGCAGTCCTTTGTAAGGATTCCTATATGAGCGTTTTTTTAAAAAAAGGAGTAATTCAAGCTTCTCCCTTCTGATTAGAACCAGATATTTAAAGGACATAGACAATTACATCATTCAACCACAAAAGGATCTGATGGATGTGAGAACAATTCTTAATCTACAATTTTGATTTCGGGTTTAATATTCTATTTCTACACTTGCCATAGCAGGTCAACCTATCAACAATATATTGTAATTGAAACCAGTTTAGGGCCAGTGATGGATGATGATGATGATCTCCATCAAAGCAAGGGACACTTTTTATCAGACATATTTGATTATATTATTTGCTTTCTTGTTTTGGGGGTTGCACTTGTGGTGATTACAAATACTGTTAAATAAATAAATAAACAAGCAAGCAAAACATGGTCCAAAAATTTTGTAAGCTGTAATCAGGAAAATGACCCAATTTCCTATAGATATTAATATGAAAAAAATAAGGTCCATTCAATGTGATGGGATTTACTTCCAGATAAGGATCATGGGGAGAGATGGGGTCTTCTCCTAATCTAATAGCCACCACCAGAGAGATGCCTCCCTCATTAGTACCCCAGACTAACATATAGAGTTAGGCAGGAGTTGGCTTCAAAAACTTTAGCAACAGGTTCCCCGGGCTCCAGAAACAGACCCATTTCCGGCCTTCCAAAACTTCTGGGAGACCCCTCCCTGAGCCTCCACATGTGCCCTGTGCTTACCTGCATCCAAAACGGGCCATGTGAGGACTTCTGGGAGGAGTGGGGCAGGGTGGGCGAGGCCAGCCAGAAGTGGGATTTGGGGTCTGCACAGAATCTTAACTAGGAGCTTTCCCAATCCCCTGTGAACCCCCAGCAGCCCATCCCTGTAGTTAGGTCACTAGAGTCTTATAGAAGGTCAGGAGGATGAGTATGGATCTCACTCAGGATATTCCAAAGGGCAGGAGCTTTATTCCAGAAAGGCTTTATTCCTGGATCTCACAATGTGGAATGCCTGAATGGGTCCACAGCATGCCCTTTCTGCTGGCAGAGGTGGGTTGGGCTAATACCATTGAGATGAGATAGCCCTGCCATGAAGAAGGACTATAAAGGTGATAATCAACACCTTGAATTGGACCCAGAAGCAAACCAGAAGCCAATGTAGTGGAATAGCAGCAGAACAGTGGTGGAGCATGAACCAATCTAGGGGCTCCAAAAACAGCCTTGCCATCACATTCTGCATAGCAGGGTGACCCTTTGCAGGTGCAATAACAGTGGAGAAATAGTGATGTTTTGCCACTCCTACTGCAACAAGGTGGGCCTTAATAGCAGTTCTAAGTTGTGTCCGGTCAGAGCCATCTCTCTGGCTCATCTCCAGCACTTTAAGCATCTCTTAACCCTTTTCAGAATCTGAAGCTCCTCTATGAACCACAGGGAAGGTCAGAAGCAATGGGTCCAGAGGGGCAAAAAAGACACAATCCTGTCCAAAACCTTGATTCCAGGACATGACAGATTGTTGGGCAGGACCATACAGCAAAAGTCCCCAGCATTTCCTTCAATTTCCCCTGGAACCCATTTGGGCCCATTAGTCACTGGAGGCAGACCATTCAAATGGATCCAGCCTCCCTGGCAAAGGGGGTTGGTGGCATAAGAGAATCTGAGAAGGACAGCAGGGCATGATCTGACCATGATCAGGGGTGGGGTGAGGGGTGGAGCCAAAGCTCCCCAACAAGTCATGTTGCCATTGCTCCAACAAGAAGATCATATCTGGTATCTGACCATTGTTCTGATTTGGATCTGAGATGATTTAGGATAATCTGGTTGGAGGTATGCTACCGGTTCAGCCCAGTTCTGCCAAGCCAGTAGCAGCGATGAGCAGGAGGGACTGAACTGGTTCTCTCCGTCACTCTACTCTTGGGCCCACCTGCCTACCTGGGCTCCATACTCACCTTTGTCTTCTGCTTTTGAAGTGCAGCTGCTTTGCACGGGAGTTGCTGAAGCGGCAGGAAGAATGCAGGCTTGTAGGAGGTGAGGTGGAATGTTTCTGTGCCTGCACAAACACCTCTTTGCCTGCACAAAGTGCTTGTTTGGTGTGTGCACATGCACAAAACACACCCACCGAACTGGTAGTAAAAGTTTTAAAATCCCACCATTGGATTTGGTCCATGGTTGTCATGATAATCATGAACTGCTAGGCAGTTTCTGAGACCAAGTCCAGGAATGGCAGATTAAAGTCCTCCAGGACCATAAGCCTGGGGAAACTTCACTGCCAGCCCCAAGATGGCCTCCAGCATTTCTGGCAAGGAGGTTACTATGCAGAGGGAGGCTGGTATAATAGAAACACTCCCAGATAATTCATTCATGGATGGAAAATCTCTGAATGCCAGAAGAGATTCTTGGATGACTAATGCCATCTCACTTCTTCTCGTCCAGTGCTTGGTTTGTGCCAAATCCAAAACCCTAATACCACTCTATAAAGCCACACCTAGAGTGCTGCATCCAGTTTTGCTCAACGCATTACAATAAAGATGTTGAGACTCTAGAAAAAGTACACAGAAGAGCAACCAGGATGATTAGGGGACTGGAGGCTAAAACACACAAAGAACGGTTACAGGATCTGGGTTTGGCTAGTCTAGTAAAGAGAAGGACCAGGGGAGACATGATAGCAGCCTTCCAATATTTGAGGGGCTCCCATAGAGAGGAGGGGATTGAGCTATTTTCCTAAGCACCCAAAGGCCAGACAAGGAATAATGGATGGAAACTGAACAAGGAGAGATTTAACCTGGAAATAAGGAAAATCTTTCTGACAGTGGGAACAATCAACCAATGGAACAGTTTGCCCTCGGAAGTTGTGGGAGCACGATCTCTTGAGACTTTCAAGAAGAGATTGAACTTCCATCTGTCAGAAATGGTGCAGGGTCTCCCACTTTGGCAGGGGGTTGGACTTGATGATCTACAAGGTCCCTTCTAACTCTGATTATCTATTATCTGTTACCAATAGGGCACATCTCTGAGAGGGGACCCCCCCCCCCAATCTGGAGTCAGCCAGTCTCCTTATGCTGCGTCACCTGTAAAGTCATGGAATCAACTATTAACCAATCCATTATCCTCCACTTAGAGACAAACAACTTACTCTCTAATAAACAATTTGGTTTCAGAAAAAAACTATTCTGTAATCTGCAACTCTTACACTGAAAAAACATATGAACTACACAACTCGATCAGGGCAAAGCAATAGATGCAATTTACATAGACTTTTGTAAAGCCTTTGATTCAGTGGTATACAACACCTTCTACACACCAATTCCACCCGCACTTTCTACAATTTTGTAAACAACAAACTAAAAGACTCAAGGTCCATCCCACCCCTGAAAGGACCTAATGGTAAAGACTGCAATGATGACACTATTAAAGCTCTTTAACACATTCTTTGGCTCAGTATTTGTAAACAGCAATGGATCATGTCCAGTATTTCCTAGTAGAATCACAGAAAACTACAATGATCTAATACATATCAATTTTACAGAAGACAATGTTGAAAAAGCACTATGCAATCTAAAACCCTTTCTATCTATTGGACCGGACGGAATATGTACCTACTTCTTGAAAAAGCTATCCATTGCCATAGCCGAACCTCAAAGCATAATCTTTGAAAAATCTTTCAGGACCAGCTCTTTGCCTAACCTATGGTCACAAGCCACGGTTATTCCCATCTTTAAAAAGGGAGACCCCAGCCTAGAGACCAATAAAGACCAATCTCTTTATGCTGTGTCACCTGTAAAGTCATGGAATCAATGATTAACCAATCCATTATCCTCCACTTAGAGACAAACAACCTACTCCCTAATAAATAATTTGGTTTCAGAAAAAAACTATCCTGTACTCTACAACTCTTACACTGCAAAAACATATGGACTGCACAACTTGATCAGAGCAAAGCAATAGATGCAATCTCCATAGACTTCTGTAAAGCCTTTGATTCAGTGGTACACTGAACTAAAACTAAAATCTTATGGTCTCTCTGGACACCTGCATAACTGAATAGAAGCATTCCTGTCAAACAGACAACAAATGGTCAAAATTGGGAGCATTCTATCAAATTCTGTACCTGTCAACAGTGGTGTCCCCCAAGGCAGTGTTTTAGAACCAACTCTTTTCATACTCTACATAAATGACCTCTGTGATCATATCAAGAGCAATTGCGTTCTCTTCGCTGATGATGTAAAGCTATTCAACATCACAGACAATACTGCTACCCTTCAAAAAGACCGTGACTATGTATCACAATGGTCAAACAAATGGCAACTTCAAATCTCAACAAATAAATGCCCTATCCTACATATTGGCAAAAAAAAAATCAGAAAATAAAATACAGGCGGAATAGTCAAGACCTTGTTGATGATCCAAACTCTGTCAAGGATCTTGGAGTGCTCATCTCTAATGACCTAAGCACTAGAGCCCACTGTAATTACATAGCCAAAAAGAGTTGTTAACCATAGCATTCAGAGTTGTTAACCTAATCTTTCATAGTTTTTCTCTGATAATATTACACTAATAACTAGAGCATACAAAACATTTGCTAGAGCAATACTCAAATACAGCTCATCAGATTGGAACCCACATTACATATCTGATATTAACACAGTTGAGAAAGTCCAGAAATATTTCACAAGAAGAGTTTTCTGCTCCTCTATTCATTGCAGAATACCTTATGCCATCAGACTTGAAACTCTAGACCTAGAAAACCTGGAATTATGCGGCCTCTGATCCAATCTAAATATAGTATATAAAATCATACATTGCAATGTTCTACCTGCAAATGACTACCTCAATTTCAATCATAACAATACAAGAACAAATAATAGATACAAACTCAAGGTTAACCGCACCAAACTTGACTGAAGAAAATACGACTTCAGCAACAGACTGGTCAATGTTTGGAATACTCTACCTGACTCTGTGGTTTCTTCCCCAAATCCCAAAAACTTTAACTTTAGACTGTCTACTATTGAACTCACCCCTTCCTAAGAGGCCTGTAGGGGGTGTGCATAAGCTTGCCTGCCGTCCCTGTCCTATTGTTTTTTATTTTTCTTTTAAGTATCTATCTCATGTGTTCAAAAGTATATTTATTCTTATACCTGTATCCTGTAAGCAATTGACAAGTCAAATAAATACTAAAAAATACAAAAAAATGCTTGCTCTTCTTCAGTAGGATCTTGGACAAGGGGAGACTTATTATTGCCTGATCCGGCATTCATACTAGCAACTGAACAACAGGACTTCGAAGGATACATATGCTGTCTGGGGGCTAGGAGGGAGTTCAGGAGCCAGAACATGCCACCAGTACTACCCTGTAATGGCCTGCCCTCTGACTATCATAACAGCCCATGACAACCATCTTCTACATGTGTTGTCTTCTCAAGAACTTGCAAGGTGAACTTCCCCCTCCTCCTAACTCTCCTCCTTCCAGAACCATGGCAGATGGATGAGGAAGGGAGCCACTATGGCACTGTAGTTCTGGCTGTCAATGCCAAGAGGGCTCCAATGCCTCCATTCCACATATGCACATCCACACATACATATGCGATCTCCCTCCTAAGCTGAACTCTGTTACTGGACAGCTGGAGGGAGGGTACATTCATTCAGCACTCCACTGATGCTCACTCCAGGTGGAAGACCACTAGTATTCACCACCGGTACACTAGCTACACCCAGGCACCCACCCTAGAAGCAGCCTCTCAACTGCTTCAGGGTCAGCTGTCTTTGGGTGGGCTATGTTAGGGTTAGGTAACATATATTGGTAATATTTGCATTTCTCTCAGTACTATGAAACATTAATTTCTCTGGATTTTCTGGTCCAGTTCTTAGATCAAAAATATGCAAAAAATAGGCATGTTAGGGAAGAAACAGAAGAGTGCGTGTTCAGGGTAGGAAATGCATTTATATAGGGAGTATTGCTTGTAAGAAGTTATACTGGACCAAATGCCCGCAAACATAAGGAGAAAATGTATAAAACATACTTGAACAATATATTAAAAAAGGAACTGCAACTGGAGAGAGAAAGACATTTTACTGGTATTTTCTCATTATCTGTTGCTATGCTTTGCCTGGCATTGTGCACAATTTTGTCACATGACAGCAGGATGCCTGTCCTCATTCACTTCAGTGAGAAACAATCTTGGTGGCTTGGAAACTTTACTAAAAGGAGCATAGAAAGTCTGTTATGCTAAAACATGTACAATTCAGGTATACCAATAGCACTTAAAGCCCATGTCACACTGGCCAACGGATGCAAAAAGGACACAGCGGACGAGCAAAATGTTCTTAAAAGGGGCAAAAATTTGCATAACCAGAGCAGATAACACGGACGCGGGGAGGACGCAGGGCGGATGCAAAGTGGATGCAGAACGGAAGCCCAGCGGATGGAAGTAGATGGGAGCGGATGGCGCAACCGCAGGGCTTCCGGGGGGCCTCAGCGAAGCGGATGCGGAACAGATACAGCGGATGCAGAATGGACGCTGAATGGATGAAGCAGATGCACAGCGGGTAAAGCGGATGCATAGCGGAAGCCTAACGGATGCACAGCAGAAGCGGAACGGATGCCGAGCGTTAATTGCGCATGCGGGGGGGAAGCATTACGTAAGGCCCCCGGATATAAAGGGAAGCAGCTCGCACGTGGCAAGCATTCCGAGGAAAGACCTGCTGCTGGACACTTCGAGTTCCTTGCCTGCCCTGCCTGTATGCCTGCCTGCCAGCCTTGCTGCCAGCCTGCCTTCCAGCCAGCCTTGGTGCCTGCCTGCCTTCCAGCCAGCCTTGGTGCATGCCTGCCTGCCTGCCTGCCTGCCTGCCTGCCAGGCTTTCTGCCAGCCTTCCTGCCAGGCTTTCTGCCAGCCTTCCTGCCAGGCTTCCTGCCAGCCTACCTGCCAGGCTTCCTGCGAGCCTTGGTGCCTGCCAGCCTCCCTGCCAGCCAGCAACCCCACAACCATGGGGAGGAAGCGAAAGCCTCAGCAACCTGCCGCCATCCCTGGCAAGAGGGACAGGGCCAACCTCCCGTCCCCTGCCCCTGACTCTGCTTCTGCTGGGGCTTCTGCTGAAGCTGCTCCTGGTGGTGGTGTTTCTGCTGGGGCTGAGGCTTCTGCTGGGGCTTACTCTGTTGAAGCTGCTCCTGGTCCTGCTGGTCCTGCTCGACCTGCTCATGCTCCTGTACTTCCTCGTCCTGCTCGTGATCCTGGTCTTGCTCGTCCTGCTCATGATCCTGGTCCTGCTCGTGCTCCTGGCCTTGCTGGCCCTGCTGGTGCTTACTCTACTGCTGCTGATTCTGCTCCTGCTGCTCCTGCTGCTGCTGATCCTGCTGCCGCCGCCGCTGCTGCTGCTGCTGATGATCCTGCTGCTGCTGCTGCTGCTGCTGATGATGATGATGATGATTATGATCCTGCTGGTGAGGATGATGAAGATGATGATGATGATGATGATTCTGCTGCTGCTGCTGCTGCTGGTGTGGAGGAGCAGCCCCTACAACCTGGGAGCCCCTCTGATGAGGGCCCATCTGGTCCAGCCAAAGGGAGGAAGAGGCGTATGCGACAATGGGAGAGGAGGCAATACTATATTGAGGAGGTGCACGAGGATGAGGTGCTGGAGTGGCTGAGAGAGAACGACTTTCTGAGGTGGAAGGGACACAGGCTGTACAATGACACCAAGCGGAAGCAGGCTGCTTGGAAAGAGAGGGCAGAGAGCATGGGTTACACTTTGTAGGTGCTCCTCGGCTGATGGAAACATATGCACACCTGGTACGGGAAGCTGCAGCTGAAGAAATCTGGCCAGGCCACTGTGAAGCTGACAGACAGAGAGACCTACGTCATGGCCAGGTGCAGCTAACTGGAGGGTGAGGTCCGCCACCAAGGAGCACCAGCAGCCCTTCTCACGACCCTCTCTCTCCGGCAGCCTGCTGAGACCCAGTCCTCTTCCGGCCGAGAGTCAGTCCCTGTCTCCAGGCAGGTTTCTGTGGAGCGTGCCATGGTGGAGAACCCGCGGACAGGTGTGGTAAGCATGGTGGAGTGCATAGAGGACTCCCTGGTGCGGTGGGAGAAAGGAGACATTGAGTCCACCACAGTCCTAGCCGCATCCACCACCACCCCAGCTCCACCTCTGCAGAAAGGCAGAGAGCCAGACAGCAGGAGGGCAGAACCACACTGTCCTGCTGGAGATCAGGGACACCATCCGCACCAGCATAGATCTCCTCTCTCAGCTGGTCCACACCGACTCTTCATCCTCCAACCGCAAGCCCTTCCTCACCTATGTCAACCAGACCCTCAAGGAAATGGCGGATCCAAAGTACCAGCTGATGAAGGACCGGATCACCGAGCTGCTTCACAACCCTCCAGACCCAGAGGAACCTGCTCCCACCAAGTCCAGGTCTGCTCCTCCACCCCAGATGATGTCCCTCCCATTCCAAGGCTTCCCACAGGCCCTCACCTACCAGGGCTACGGCTACCAGGAGGTTCAGCAGCACAGGCAGCAGCCCTTCCCAGTCCAGGCACAGAGTCATCGGGAGACACCATTGCCACCTGTTCCACTGATGCCACCCATGCCACCCATGCCAATGATGCCACCCACACCAGTCCTCACCCAGCTGCAGAGCAGACAGCCCTCAGCCACCCCACAGCCAAGCCCGGCCTCAGTACATCTGTCATCAGTACTAGGGCTGACACCCCATGGCATGGAGGAAGAACCTCTCAGCATCACGGGGCTGAGGCAGCTGTCCGAGAGCTTTCTCAACACACCGTCACCTGTTGTCCTCTCGGGGCCAGGCACTCCAGCACCACCCACCACCACAGCACCTGGACCCTTCACCCTTGAGACTGGGCACACCTCCGAGTGACCAAGAAGATTGCCAGAGACTGGGTAGCTGGCTACCTGTGGACTTTATTTGGACACTTGACTTGGGTAATTTTTTTTTTACAGCTTGTTGTTCAATGAAGTTAATCTTTGATTCACACACTTGCTTCATTTGTTTTTTTTTTTTAAAGTCTTGGTGGAAACTTTTAGAATTGGCTTAACCCTTTGCATGCTTGTGGGATGGGTAAGGATAGCAGTGGGATGGGCAGGGATACCTGTGGGATGGGCAGGGATACCTGTGGGATGGGCAGGGATACCTTTGGAATGGCTAATAGCTGTGGGATAGATAAACCTCCAGTGCAAGCATAGTGGGACTGTATGGTCCACCCTCCCAGGTGCCACACCTATGGACCTTTATTATCAATAACAATGTAAGCATTGATCCACACATTTCAACATAAACACAACTCTTTATTAAATGCCCTGTTCATTGTAGGGCCACTCAACATACATGGCACAATCTCATCAGTGTGACGAGACAGGCTGAAGGAAGCATCCATTAAGCATCTACCATCCTGTCTTGCCACTCCACTGCTCCATCTGGGGAGTTGCACCAGTGTTTCAGGAGGTTGCGCTGCTTCTTCCCTTCACGTGAAGCTCTGTTGGGGCCTTGCACATCCACAATGTCGATTTGGTTTCGCCCTTGGCTTCATTCACCAGGCTCCATGTCCCCATTGCCTTGTTGACGGTCCACGAGCCTGTTCTGCAAGACTGGGTAGCGGGTGCGCATGAGATTGTGCAGGATGCAGCAAACTTCCACGATGTTCCTCACGGTCTCTGGGCGATGCTGCATGGTGGTGAGAAGTACCTGGAACCTGTTGGCCAGGATGCCAAAGGCGTTCTCCACCACCCGCCTTGCCCTGGACAGTCTGTATTTGAAGATCCTCTCTTCATGGGTCAGGAGTCTGGAAGTGTATGGCTTCATGAGGTAGGTTCTGAGGGAGAAGGCGTCATCCCCCACGATGAAGTAGGGCACATCTTGCGTGTCGTTAGGCAGGGGGTATGGATCTGGGAAGCCCATGATGAGGTTGCCTTCCAGCCCTTCCTTGAGGTGACTGGCGTTGTATACCTGGGCATCTGAAGATGAGCCGTAGCCTGAAGCATCGATGTACATGAATTTGTGTCAGCATCGACCATGGCAAAGAGGACAATGCTGAAGAAGCCCTTGTAGTTGAAATAAGTGGACCCCGACTTGGCTGGAGCTTTGCAGGCCACGTGCTTGCCATCCATGGCTCCAACGGTGTATGGGAAGTTCCACTGCTGATACCACTGCTCTGCAACTTTCTTCCATCCTTCTTCAGTAGAGGGGCACTGGAGGAGCTCCTCCTTGTATTCTTCGATGATGGCCTGCACCACTTCTCTGACCACAATGCTGATGGTGTTGTGTGGCACCCTCCAGCTGTACTGCATGCTTTTGTAGGTGGTCCCTGAGGCCAGGTGGCACAGAGTGAGTGCCACCTTGAGCCCAGGTTCCAGGCTGGGCCGGAAGTTGGTGTTTGCCTTGGTCAACCTGGGTGTCAGGCGCTGCACAACTTCATCAAATATGGCTGGAGGCATCCTCATGAAGTTCTGGAATGCCTGAGTGTCTTCGTTCCTGAGCTCCACCATCAGCTTGTTGTACAGTCCGTACTCTGCTCTTCTCCCGATCCATTTTCGGACCCAGACGCTTCTTGGCCACCTCTTTTTCTTCCCGTAGTAGAGTTCACAGAGCCTGTAGATGGCTTCGTACTGTTGCAGAAGGATGGTGGCTGCCAAAATGACTGTGGTACGATCCACGGTGGAGATGACTGGATGCTGTGGAAGAGGAAGAGTCAGATGAAGGCTGCAGAGGTCTGCACAGGTGGGCTGCTGGTCTGAAAGTGAGATGCAGACGAGTTGCTCCCCCTTTTTATAGGCAGTATAGGTGTCCCTTTGCATCCTCTAGGCATCCTCTAGGCATCCTCTAGACTTCCTTAATATCTGAGATAGGTCCCATCTGCAAACGTTTTTTCCGCTTTAAACGCTTTGTTTCCATGCTGCATCCGTTCTGCATCTGTTCCGTGTCCGTTCCACTTCCTCCCTGCGTCCGGGCAGATGCGAGTTGCGCGGATGCGCAGCGGACGCCAAGCGGATATATCGGATGCGTAGCGGATGCGTAGTGGATGCGTAGCGGATGCAGAACGGACGAACTGGATACATTTTCCGCGCAAAAGTTTTGGGCAGCCCAAAACTTTCGAAGCAGATGAAACGTCAATAAACGGATGCTGGACGGATAGAGAGGAAGCAAAATGGAGGCAGTGAGTACATCACGTTTTCGAATGGATGGCAAGGTTTTCTGTCCATTTTACATCCTCTTTGCATCCGTTGGTTCAGTGTGACATGGGCTTAAAGCCCCTGTCACACAGTACCAATGGATGGAAAGAGGATGTAAAATGGAGAGAAACACTTGCCATCCATTGGTTAACGCGATGCATCCGTTCTGTACTCACTGCGTCTGTTTTTCATCCTCTCTATCCGTTCAGTATATGTCTATTGACATTTCATCCGTTCAAAGTTTTGAGCTGCACAAAACCTTTTGAGCGGAAAATGTATCCAATGCATCAGTTCTTCATCCGCTACTCATACGGGGAACATCCGTTAGACATCCGCCGTCATCCATTACGTGTCCGCTATATCCGCTAGGCATCCGCTGTGCGTCCGCGCAGCTCACATCCGCTACAGCGGAAAACGGACACAGGGAGGAAGCGAAACAGATGTGGAACGAACACAAAGCGTTAGTAGCATGGATGGAGAAAGGATGAAAGCGGATGCAGCTCGCATACAAAGTATTAAAACTGAAAAAACATTCGTATAGGGGATGTATCTCGGATATTTAGGATGTCTGCAGGATGCCTAGAGGATGCAAAAGGACACCGAGCGGAAAACCTATACTTCCAATAAAAAGGGGGAGAAATCACCTGGATCTCACTTTTAGTCCAGCAGCCCTGCTGTGCAGACCTCTTCAGCCTTCATCTGGCTCTTGCTCTTCCACAGCATCCAGTCATCTCCACCATGGATCGTCACACACTCCTTTTGGTAGCCACCATCGTTCTACAACAGTGCGAAGCCATCTACAGTCTCTTTCATCTGTTCTACGTGAAGAAAAGGAGGTGGCCAAGAAGTGTCTGGGTCCGAAGATGGATCGTGAGAAGAGCTGAGTACGGACTGTATAACAAGCTGATGGTGGAGCTGATTAACGAAGACCCTCGTGCATTCCAGAATTTCATGAGGATGCCGCCAGCCATGTTTGACGAAGTTGTGGAGCGGCTGAGACCCAGGTTGACCAAGCAGAGCACCAACATCCAGCCCAGCCTGGACCCTGGACTCAAGGTGGCACTGATTCTGTGCCACTTGGCCTCAGGGAACACGAACAGAAGCATGCAGTACAGCTGGAGCGTGCCACACAACACCATCAGCATTGTGGTCAGAGAAGTGGTGCAGGCCATCATCGAAGAATACCTGGAGGAGCTCCTCCAGTGCCCCTCCACTAAAGAAGGCTGGAAGAAAGTTGCAGAGCAATGGTATCAGAAGTGGAACTTCTCCCACACCATTGGAGCCATAGATGGGAAGCACGTGGCCTGCAAAGCTCCAGCCAAGTCAGGGTCCACTTATCACAACTACAAGGGCTTCTTCAGCATCATCCTCTTCGCCATGGTGGATGCTGACTACATCGATGCTTCAGGCAACGGCTTATCTTCAGATGCCCAGGTATACAACGCCAGTCACCTCAAGGAGGGACTGGAAGGCAACCTCATCATGGGCTTCCCAGATCCAGACCCCCTGCCCAACGACACACAAGATGTGCCCTACTTCATCGTGGGGGATGACGCCTTCTCCTTCAGAACCTACCTCATGAAGCCCTACACTTCCATCTGCCTCACCCGTGAAGAGAGGATCTGCAACTACAGGCTGTCCAGGGCAAGGTGGGTGGTGGAGAACGCCTTTGGCATCCTGGCCAACAGGTTCCAGGTACTTCTCACCACCATGCAGCATCGCCCAGAGACCGTGAGGAACATCGTGGAAGTTTGCTGCATCCTGCACAATCTCATGCGCACCCGCTACCCAGTCTTGCAGAACAGGCTCGTGGACCGTCAACAAGGCAATGGGGACATGGAGCCTGGTGAATGAAGCCAAGGGCGAAACCAGATCGACATTGTGGATGTGCAAGGCCCCAACAGAGCTTCACGTGAAGGGAAGAAGCAGCGCAACCTCCTGAAACACTGGTGCAACTCCCCAGATGGAGCAGTGGAGTGGCAAGACAGGATGGTAGATGCTTAATGGATGCTTCCTTCAGCCTGTCTCGTCACACTGATGAGATTGTGCCATGTATGTTGAGTGGCCCTACAATGAACAGGGCATTTAATAAAGAGTTGTGTTTATGTTGAAATGTGTGGATCAATGCTTACATTGTTATTGATAATAAAGGTCCATAGGTGTGGCACCTGGGAGGGTGGACCATACAGTCCCACTATGCTTGCACTGGAGGTTTATCTATCCCACAGCTATTAGCCATTCCAAAGGTATCCCTGCCCATCCCACAGGTATCCCTGCCCATCCCACAGGTATCCCTGCCCATCCCACTGCTATCCTTACCCATCCCACAAGCATGCAAAGGCTTAAACCATTTCTAAAACTTTCCACCAAGACTTTATTTAATAAAATAAATGAAGCAAGTATGTGAAGCAAAGATAATCTTTATTAATAACAAACTGTAAAAGAAAATGACCCAAGTGTTCCAAGCAAAGATAAAGTCAACAGGTAGCAACCCAGTCTCTGGCACTCTTCTCAGTCACTTTGAGGTGTGCCCATAGTTTCAGGGGTGAAGGGCCCAGGTGCTGAGGAGGCGGCTGCTGCTGGAGTGCTGGTCTGAGGCACCATTGGGGTGCCTGGCCCTGTGAGGACAACAGGGGATGATGTGTGGAGGAAGCTCTCAGAGAGCTGGCTCAGTCCTGTGATGTTGAGAGTCCCTTCCTCCAGGACATGGGGTGTCAGTCCCAAGACCAATGACAGGTGTTCTGAGGCTGGGCTTGGCTGTGGGGTGGAGGAAGGAGGAGTGTAGGGGGGCTGTCTGGTCTGCAGGTGAGCGAGGTGAGGCATCGGTGGCATCTCTGGCGTCGGTGGCATCTGTGGCGTGAGTGGCATCAGTGGCGTCAGTGGCATCGGTGGCATCAGTGGAACCGGTGGCACCGGTGGCATACGATGAACCTGTGGCTGGACTGGGAAGGGCTGCCTGTGCTGCTGGAACTCCTGGTAGCCATAGCCTTGGTAGGTGAGGGCCTGTGGAAAGCCTTGGAAGGGCTGTGACATCACCTGGGATGGAGGAGCAGACCTGGACTGGGTCGGAGCAGGTTCCTTTGGGCTGGGAGGATTGTGAAGAAGACCGATGATCCTGTCCTTGATCACCTGGTACTGTGATTCGGACATGTCCATGAGGGTCTGGTTGACGTAGGTGAGGAAGGGCTTGCAGTTGGAGGATGGTATGTCGGTGTGTACCAGCTGAGAGGGGAGATCTACGCTACTTCTGATGGAGTCCCTGAACTCCAGCAGGACAGTGTGGCTCTGCCCCTCCGGTCTGGCTCTTTGCCTGCTTTCTGTGTAGGTGGAGCTGGGGGTGGATGTGGGTTGGCCAGTGGTGGAAGTGCCCTCTCCTTGCTCCCACTGCATCAGGGGGTCCTCCACGCCCTCCGCCATGGGGAGTGCAGCTGTCGGGGGGGTCTCCATCGTGGGACGCTCCACAGATACCTGCCTGGACACAGGAGCTGACTCTTGGCCAGAAGAGGACTGGCTCTTTGTGGGCTGCCTGAGAGAGAGGGTTGTCAGAGGGGCTGCTCCTTGGTGGCGGATTTCACCCTCCAAGAAGCTGCACTTGGCCATCACGTAGGTCTCCCGGTCCGTCAGCTTGACTGTGACCTGGCCAGATTTCATGAGGTGCAGCTTCCCATACCAGGTGTGCATGTGTTTCCACCAGCCTAGGAGCACCTCCAAAGTGTAGCCCAGGCTCTCCGCCTTCTCTCTCCAAGCAGCCTGCTTCCTTTTGGTGTCTTGATAGAGCCTTTGTCCCTTCTGCCATAGATACTCATTCTCCCTCAGCCATTCCAGCACCTCATCCTCATATTCCTCATCGATGGAGTATTGCCTCCTTTCCCATTCACGTGTATGCCTCTTCCTCCCTCTGGCAGGGCCATCTGGGCCCTCATCAGAGGGGCTTCGAGGTTCTAGGGCCTGCTCCATCACACCACCACCACCACCACCAGCAACAACAACAGTAGCAGCAAAAGCAGGACCAGCAGGACCAGCAGGACCAGCAGCACCAGCAGCACCAGCAGCATCAGCAGCACCAGCGGGACCAGGATCAGCAGCAGCCGAGTAAGCACCAGCAGCACTAGAAGGACCAGCAGCACCAGGAGCACCAGCAGGACCAGGAGCACCAGCAGCACCAGCAGGACCAGGAGCACCAGGAGCACCATCAGTACCAGCAGGACCAGGAGCAGCGCCAGCAGAGTAAGCACCAGCAGGAGCACCAGCACCAGGAGCAGCGCCAGCAGAGTAAGCACCAGCAGAAGCCCCAGCACCAGAAGAGTCAGCCTGAGCAGCAGAAGCCCCAACAGAAGTAGAGTCAGGGCCAGGGGGTGGGATGGTGGCCCTGTTCTTCTTGCCAGGGCTGGCAGCAGATGGCATAGGCTTCCTCTTCTTCCCCATGGTTGTTGGCTGGCTGGAGCTGTGTCTGGCAGCAGGTCTTTCCTCTGAATGGTGACCTGCTTGAGAGCTGCATTCTTTTATATCCACGGGGCTGACGCAATGCATCCTCCCCACATGCGCAATGAATGCTTTGCATCCACTAGGCATCCGCTAGGCATCCACTAGGCTTCTGTGATGCATCCGCTTCATCCGCTAGGCATCTGCTCTGCATCCATTCCTTCCATTGCGCATCCGCTTCGCTGTGCTCCCCCAGAAGCCCTGCGGATGTGCCATCCGCTTCCATCCACTTCCATCCGCTAGGCTTCTGTGGAGCATCTGCTTAACATCCTGGCTATGTCCTCCCCACATCCGTTCCTTTCCATTGTTGACCACTCTGGTTATGCAAATTCGGGGCACTTTTGAGACCGGATAACAATGGATGGAACATTTTCTCATCTGCTGTGTCCTTTTTACATACATTTTGCCTCCGTTGGCCTATGTGACAGGCCCTTAAGCTTGTATCCACTTTATAGTGCTTTACAGCACTCTCTAAGCACTTTACAGAATCAGAATATTGCCCCCAACAATCTGGGTCCTCAATTTTACCGATTTTGGAAGGTTGAGTCAACTTTGAGCCAATCATGATTGAACTTCTAGCAGTGGGCAGAGTTAGCCTGCAATACTGCATTCTAACCATTGCGCCACCCTGGCTCTTCCAACATATAGCTGAGCTTGTTCAACAATTTCATTCTCCATTCAACCACAGAGGTAGGTACTATTATATTTGCCCTTTACCAGAGCAAATGAAATAATATTAAACTGAAAGAAGATTCTTTGATGGTTAAACAGTGTCAATGTAGTTAGATATTTAGGTGGGGTAGGCTTAGATTCAGTCTCCAGGATTAGAGAAAAAGTTTCACTTACAGCATTTTGCCATTCAGGGTCCAGAACGCATTATTTTGGAGGCACCTGGTCCAACTCATGTTATTCTTAAAGTGTTTCTGGTGTTTCTTCTTAAGAAACTAATGTTCCTTAAAGTGTGTGCCTAGGATCTCCATCCTGTGTGTGTGTGTTTGTGTATGTGTGTATGTCTGTGAAAATCAAAATTATTTTCCAGCCTATGTTGAAAAATGATATAATATTAAAATCTTTTCGATAGATAGATAGAAAGAAAGAAAGAGAGAAAGAAAGAAAGAAAGAAAGAATTCTTTATTGGCCAAGGAATTTGTCTTGGTGCAAATGCTTTCAGTCTCCATAAAAGATGTTGTGTATAGAACTTGGTAGATTCCAAATGCCTTAAACTGATTGGCCAAAAAGGCCATTCCCAGATGGCCATTTAGGAACCAATCCAATTGGCCCACCGAATGGCGGGAATACTTAAAGTACTGTCATTGGCCACAAGCTGCGGGCAAGCCACTATAAGAAGGGCTGCCGCGGCTTGGGCTATTGTTCCGTTACCATTGCATTACTTGTTGAAATAAAAGAGTTGTTGTTGGAACCCGGTCTCGCACAACTTATTTCCGAATGGAACACTGGCAATGAAGGTGGGATTGTCGTAGAACAGTGAGACCGAAGCACGTGGTGATCAGAACCGAGCGAGAGAGATGGCTGGCAACAACGCGCCGCCTGCACCATTTAACCCTGATGAGGAGGATTGGGAGTTGTATACTGATTGCTTTCTATTGTTTTTAGAAAGCAACGAACTGCAGGAGATATCTGACCAAAGGGATGTCTTCCTCACACACTGCGGACCAGCCATTTTTAAAATGGCAAAGGCGCTAGCTAAACCAAGAGACGTTAAACAGATGACTTGGCCCGAGCTGAACAGAATGCTCCAAGCACACTATGTACCTGTGGTCTCCAACTTGATAAAAAGGCACGAGTTCTACAAAAGAGACCAAAAAGAAGATGAAACCATCGGAGATTTTGTAGCAGCCCTGAGACACATTGGAGGAGCCTGCAAGTTCCAGAACATGGACGAGGCCATGAGGGACCACATGGTCCTCGGATTAAAGGATGCTACACTTCAGAGTAAGCTGCTAAATAGACCAAACATCACTGTGGCCGAAGCCATCGCAGAAGCCACCGCCGCCGAAGCAGCAAAGAAATCCGCAGCCACTATGCGCCAAATGAATTCAATTCCAGATCCGCCAAATCAAACCAGAGAGAAAAAGGCAGAGGGAAGTAAGAAACAGCCCACAGCGACTGCCTACAATGAAGATCTTGACTCCCCGAGCAACACTGATGACGAAAATGAAGATGTCTATAGACTTCAATCAGACAAGAAATGGCTGGAAAAAAGAAGCAGGCAGGAATTCCAGTGTGCCAGATGCGGAGGGAACCACCCGTGATCTGAATGCAGGTTCCTAGATGCAATCTGCAGAGCTTGTAACAAAAGGGGGCACATCGAAAGGGTCTGCCGAAACAAAAAGAGCTATAGTCCTAAAAGATGCGGCAGCACCCTCTCCCAGACATGAAGAGAGATAAACTGGAAGCAGATGGAACCGAGATAATAGAAGTAAAAGAACAAGCGACAGAGAAGAAACGCACCAGATGGTAACAATTGGAAATGCCAGGGCAGGAAACGTGAAAAAGGTACGAATAGAGGTGAACATAGAAGGAAAGCCCTGTGAAATGGAAGTCGACTCCGGATCCTTTTTATCCATGGTATCTTGGAACACCATCTGACGCCTGATACCGAACATCAAACAAAAAGAACTAGAAAAACAAAAACTGATCTTAAAGGACTACCAGGGAAATCAAATCCCAGTGGGCTTGGACATTTCCTCATAGTGTTTATAAATCATGCCGAAATTTTGCTTCTGATCATCATCGACCGTGATCGCCCTAGCCTGCTGGGAATCGAATGGTTCACACCCCTGGGAATTGGGATGACCGGGATCAACAGCATTGTTGCGGCCAACTGGGAAGAGAGCCTGTTACAAGAGTTCCGGGATGTATTCAACAGGACCCTAGGCAAGTACAAGGGGACCCCAATTTCATTTAGACTAGACCCAAAAATTGCCCCCATCCGGCTCAAAGCCAGACACATCTCTTTTGCCTTAAAACCAAAAATTTACAAACAACTAAACAAACTGATAGCACAAGGGGTGTCAGAGCCAGTCGACCATGCCAGGTGGGAAACACCCATCGTAAAACCAGATGGGACAGTGCGCATCTGTGGAGACTATAAGGCAACCCTAAATCATGCGCTCCAACAAAGTGCATACCCAGTGCTGGTAGTGCAATACTTATTGCACTCCATAGGGGGAAGAAAATTTTTTGTGAAGCTTGATCTCACACAAGCGTACCAACAGCTACCCGTTGACCCCGCTACCGCAGAGGCACAGACTATAGTGACACAGAGAGTGGCATTCAAGTGCAACCGACTTCAATTCGGCGTTAGCATTGCCCCAGACGTTTTCCAAAGCCTCATGGAGTGCCTTCTAAATGGAATTAAGGGAGTTGTCCCCTGTTTTGATGATGTACTAGTATCAGCAAAGAACACAAACCAACTAGAAAGCATATTAAAAGAAGTATTAAGAAGATTCAGGGACGCAGGCCTTAAAGTAAAGCAGGAAAAATGCAACCTAGCCACCAACCAGGTCAAATTTCTAGGCTATCTCATAGATGAGCAAGGGACACACTGCACCGAAAAAAGGATAAAACAATCAAAGACGCACCTAGACCTAGGAACAAAACTGATTTACAAGCATTCCTAGGTATCATAAATTTCTACAATGTGTTCCTGCCCCAAAAAGCAACCATAGCAGAACCCTTACATTGGTTGTTAGACAAAAAAAACTATTTGGAAATGGGGCCATCGGGAACAAGCAGCATTTCAAAACATCAAGCATCTATTAACATCTAACACTGTTTTGATCCAGTATAGCAATACCCAGCCTCTGAGGGTCACCTGTGATGCATCACCTTTTGGAATCAGCGCCATCCTGAGCCACAAGCTACCAGATGGCAGAGAGGCACCGGTCGCCTTCTATTAAAAAACACTGTCTAAATCAGAGAGAAATTACAGCCAACTCGACCGAGAAGCACTTGCTATTATAGCCAGAGTCAAAAGATACCATGAGTACCTTTATGGCAGAACTTTTTCGATCATCACTGATCACAAACCCCTGCTAGAGATTCTAGCAGGAAACAACCGACCCCGAACATTCTGTCACCTAGAATGACGAGGTGGTCTGAATTCCTCGCTGCCTGCAACTACACGCTAATCCATCACCCAGGAAAGACCATCACCCATGCGTCCATCACAAAAGACCATCACCCATCACCATCACCCATCACCTTGAGCCGTTTCCCACTACCCATCATGGAAGACGACCCAGCTCCCACCATCTCAACTCTCCAACTTGAGGCCTAGCTGAATCTGCCACTAACCGCAGTGGACGTCACTAAAGCCACCGCGAAAGACCCGTTGATAGCTCGCATACTGCATTGGGTAGGTAAGGGCTGGCCGGACAAAAACAAAACCAAGATTTTTAAACCATTTCGCACCCGACAGACTGAACTGTCTATCGAGAAAGACTGTATTTTGTGGGGTGACAGGGTGGTCATCCCTGAAAAACTACAGGAAAATGTACTGTGCATGTTGTACAAGGGGTACCCGGGCATAGTTAAGATGAAAGCCCTGGCCAGGAGCTACGTCTGGTGGCCAAGGCTGGACAAAGACATTGAACGTTGGGTGGCAACATGCTATGACTGCCAAAAATCAAGGACTACCTCCCTACTGGCACCAGTCAGGGAATGGGAAACTCCCTGAGGCCCATGGTCGAGACTGCATGTTGACTTTGCTGGGCCAACAAAAGGCAACACCTTTTTGGTAGTTGTGGACGCCTACTTGAACTGGTTAGAAGTCATACTCATGGCATCCACGACCACCAAGGCAGTAATAAAGCAGATAGACAAACTTTTTGCTACGCATGGACTGCCTGATGTGTTAGTGTTGGACAATGGGCCCCAGTTTACCGCGTTGGCATTCAAGCAGTACTTAGCTGCACAAGGCATCTGACATGCCTTGACAGCGCTGGCTCATCTGGCTGCTAATGGCAGGGCTGAAAGCATGGTTCAGTACACTAAGGAGGGCCTAGAAAGAATGGACAAGGGGGACGTGCAGGAAAAGCTAAACTGATTGTTAACCATGCAACACATTATCCCTATCAGCACCACCAACAAGAGCCCAGCAGAACTACTAATGGGTAGGAAATTGCATTCCTACCTCGACAGACTGCACCCCACTTATACCTGGGACAAACCCCCTGACTCCTCCAGCAAATACCGCTCATTCGAGATAGGTGACCTGGTTTACGTGAAAAACCTTACCAGGGACTCGTTATGGCTTCCAGCCACAATCACCCAAATCACAGCCCCCCAGTCTTACTGAATCTTGTTGGACGATGGAAGAGAATGGAAGCAGCACATCGACCAGCTTCGTTCTCGCACCCTAGAACGAACCACCCCACCAGCGCCGACAATAACCAGACCAAAAACAGCCGAGGAGGGGGGGGAATACAGAATAATAAAAAAGGGAGAGACGAACTTCCCATAACACGACAACAAACACTACACAAAAACACCACAATAAATCAAAAAGAGCACTCACATTTAGATGAACCCCAGGAGAAAAGTATGGGAGCAGGAGAACGAGGTGAGGCCTTCTTGGAAGGAGACAGCCAGGCCAGCTCGACCAACCCAGACGAACCAGGAGGGAGTGGCAGAGCCATCTCAACTGGCCCGAGAGACTCAGGCGGGAGCGGCAAGGCTGACTCACCCTTCCAGGAGGTTCCATGGAGAAGGCACAGAGAGAAAGCGATCCCGTCTGAACCACTTGAAGACCACACCAAAACTGAGCTGCGCAGGTCAACCAGGATTCGAAAAAGCCCCACCTACCTGCGTGACTACGTGATGCACGCTGGACGAAACCAAGGGAGGAGGGGTGATGTGTATAGAACTTGGTAGACTCCAAATGCCTTAAACTGATTGGCCGAAAAGGCCATTCCCGGATTGGCCATTTAGGAACCAATCTGATTGGCCCGCCGGACGGCAAGAATACTCAAAGTACTGTCATTGGCCACAAGCCGCGGGCAAGCCGCTATAAGAAGGGCTGCCGGGGCTTGGGCTGTTGTTCTGTTACCATTGCATTACTTGTTAAAATAAAAGAGTTGTTGTTGGAACCCGGTCTTGCGCAACTTATTTCCGAACGGAACAAAAGAAAAGGTACATTCATCAAGAATCATCAGGTACAACACTTAATGATAGTCATAGGGTACAATAAGCAATCAAATCATACTAGGAAACAGTCAATATAAATTGTAAGGATATAAGCAACAAAGTTACAGTCATACAGTCACAAGTGGGAAGGGATAGACGATAGGAGTGATGAGAAGATTAACAGTCTTTGTAATATTACAATTAGACTTTGTAATAGTTGAACAGTGTTGAGGGAATTACTTGTTTACAGAGTGATGGCATTCAGGAAAAAACTGTTCTTGTGTCTAGTTGTTCTCGTGTGCAGTACTCTATAGCATCATTTTGAGGGTAGGAGTTGAAACAGTTTATGTCCGGGATGTTGAGGGGTCTGTAAATATTTTCACAGCCCTCTTTTTGACTCGTGCAGTAACAGGTTCTCTACTGAAGGCAGGTTGGTGGTAATTGTTTTTTCTGCAACAACTGTGAGAAGCAATTGAATCAATTTCAAATTGTAATATGATAAATTTCAATGAATATAACCCATACACACAATAGTTCTTTTGGGGGCTTCCATAACTTTTAAAATTATGGAGAGTTGAAAAGTTAAAAGAAACATTGGCATAGAAAAAATAACAGTACTGAAGTCAGCAGTATTGAAATTCAGCAGAAATTATTAGAGAAGTAAGATCTAAGGAAGAGCAGTTCAACTTCAATCAAAAATGAAAGTTGTTCCTAAGCCTCCCTTTTATGTAAAGTGACAAGGCAACATTAAAGATGTGCCTGGAAATTTGCCAATTGGATTGTATGGTTTCTGGAGAAGAATTATTTGGATAAGGACCAGATTATACTCTGCAAAAGAGATTATTTTAAAAATAGCATGAAACAGTTTGATGACAATAAGCAGAAAAACTGGCTTCTTTTGAGTCTGAAGGTACCTGTAGTCCTTCCCTGTGCTGCCTCCATGGCCTTTTCAGCCTCCTTGCCTGAATCATGAATGCAACCCCCAGATATTTCAAGCAATTAACTTACTCAGTGATTGTGTCCTGGGGGCTTTTGCAAATATTACAGTCTTTGTCTTTTGATAATTAATCAGAAGGTTATTTTTAACAGCACAGTATTCAATATTCTCTTGAGACCAATTGGTGACTGTAATAAAGCACACTGTGTTGTCTGCGTAAAATAGCATTGATGCACCGTTCCCACTATTTTAGGAGGTCGAGGATGTAAATCATGCAAGGATGTGACCAAGCAGTTAATATAAAAGATGAACAATAAAAACTCTCAGAGAAAGGAATTAATAATTGTACAGCCAAGTAATGTACAAGAAGGGGGAGGTAATATTCAGGAGAGAAAGTGGTGAAGGAGTCATGATGGGAAATGAGAATTGAAAGTGGAAAAAAGGGAACACTTTCTGAAGACTTAAGGGCTTCTCCAGACAGCCAGTTTAATGTCTTTTCTCCAGTCTATCAGGCAGCAAAGTAAACCAGCAGTGTCCCAAAGGTGCTTTTTCCAAAGGCAATTGGACTTTCTTTGCTTTTCTTTGAAGACATTTTCTTCTCAGTTTAGGGGAGAAGTAAAGTTTTGACAGATGGCTACAGCAGTGGGTTTAGCCATCTCTCAGGATCCAGTTCACAGCTGGTGGGGATTTTGACTTCTGCCTTACTATATTGCAGGGTTGGGTTGATACAATATCTTACCAACCCCTGCTCCCTATATCACAGTTATTGTCACGCCACTTTTGGGGATCAGGTGAACAGGCAGCATATGGGACAGTGTAAGCAAAAAAAAAAGCCCCTTCACAGGTAGTTCTCAGCTTATGACCACAACTGAGACTACAAGTTCCATCATAAGTTGAGTTGGACCCACCTTTATGACAAATTATGTTGGCCATGAAAGAAATTGCATGGTTCTTAAGCAAATCCAGCTTCCCCAATGGACGTTTTTGCTGAGAATCAGCAAAAAAGATAGCAAATCATGGTCGTGTGCAACTGAACATAAAAAGTAGCTGGTTGCAGAGTGTGTGAATTGTGATAATGTGACCATGGTGCTGTGACAGTCATAAGTATGAATATAGGCCATAAGCCGCTTTTATGAAGCCAATGCTACTTTAAACTGTTGTTAAATCAATAAATTGAGAATTGGCTGTACCTGTCAGCCAGGAGTTACTCCTTCTGCTTGGTGTTTGTATATTTCTGCAGATGAAATGGCAGGTGGAATGAAGCAGTAGCAACATGCAGGATTGGAAATGAAGTTTTGGAATTATAATGATTTAAATCTCTTTTTTACCTTTATGATGTGATGTGAGCCTTTTCAACCAGCACGTGTTACTTAAAGCAATAAATGTGTGGCTCTTTTTCCTGTGCTTTTGGTAGAGGGGGATTCAGCTTTATGCTTCTCAGAATATGAGACAGCTTGTCCCTGGGCAGAGTACACACAATGGACAGCATTTGCTTTATCAGTTTGCAAACACATTATCACAGCATTGCCCTGCAAATGGCAGGTTCATTATTCTAATATATGGCAAGCTGAAAGTTGTCATACTTGAAGAGATCCCAGTTCCTACTATATCATCATCACCTTGATTGCCACCAGCATCATATATTGTATTTGCAGCAAGCCTTATAATGGGAGTAGATGAAAAAGACCAGAACACAACTTCCCCAGCAGCCAACATCAGATATGCAGGGATTAAACAAATCCCCCTTGTTATGTAAACAATCAAGCAGAAAACAATAGCTTTATCAAGGAACATTTGCCCCCAGTCCAAAATTCCACTATGGGCTAGGAAGGAGGAAAGCTGTGTCATGAAGATTTCCACTTTAAAAATGGTTAGCAGGGCATCTTTGACCAAAGGTTGGGGGATATGTGGATATAGTTTTCATGAAACTCATATGGAAACAATTATCATAGAGAATGGATGCCAGTTATTTTTGGAAACAAGGAAGATTCAAGCCTATTGTTCTTTCAGACTGTTGGAAGAGCTTCCAATGGTTAGTGGGGATATTCCCTGGTCGTTTGTTCATAACTCTGGTGCAGGAAAATAGATGTGTTTACTATGTTACGGGGTGTGCATAAGCGCACAATCATGCCAACCGTCCCTGTCCCATTGTCCCCAATTATTTGTACCTATTTCATGTATTTATACTTGTGTTTATTCTTATTTCTATTATATTGTAAGCATTTGACAAATCAAATCAATAAATATTTATTTATTATTTGATCTATATGGCTGCCAATCTTGCAACAACACACAAAAGACAAATAATACAATGGTTGCTGAAGATAAGCCCAAGCAAAACAATCAATAGAAACCTCCCAATGAACCATCTAATTGCCTGAACCTCAGGCCCAGGTCTTTGATACTTTAATCTTGGGAGTATGGTCTTTTGGAGGAAATGCACTGTGACAGAAAAGGCATGCGATAGACGATATTCTCATTAGATGATATTCTTTAATTGAAAGTTCCCCTACTGTTAAGCTTTGTGGGATGGGTAAAAATAACAGCAAAGAGGCAGTCTTGCAAATAACCTAGCCTCCTGCCTTGTGTGGAAGTTAATATGGTGTCTTGATTGAAGATGAAGGAAAGGAAGCAACAGAAGTGTAGTTATATAATTTAAACACGAATGAAAAATCATTATAATATTCGCAATTGGAGAAGCAATACAATAATGAGTAAATTAGTCCCAAAGCCAAATCTGATCCTAATCAGTTCCAGAGGGTGCTGGTTTTAACCTCATAAAGCCCTTTGTGACCTCATTCTCAAGTATATTCAGGATTACCTTCTCTGATGGTTTTTTTAAAAATATATTAATTTTTTTGACAGAAATTAGTGGTCCTCCAATTTGAGGAGGTTAGCCAGACTGAACTCAAAAGCAATGTTTCTTGGATGTGGCTTCTGTTTATGGAATAACCTCTCCTCAAATCCATTCATCTGGTGAATACCAAATGATTTAAAAACAGTATTTATGATGTTTTCTTATTTCAGTCAAGCACCAGGATAAGGTAAAATAAATAAGAAACACAGTCAATCATAGAAGAAGTTTCTCAGTCCAGGCAAAGAGTTAGAATACAACAAAGTTTGTCACATAGCCAAATTTAATAGTGCAAAAGTAACAAGTTACTTAATTCACAACCTGAAACCACAACTCCCAATAGATATTACTGAAGGCTATGACTGCTTCACACTTAGATAGTACTAATTAACTGTGATTTGGCTGTAAAACTATCTAGGCATGCAAGTTGAATTTTCAATAGTCCTTAAGGGGAATCCCAGTTTTTCTTCCAAAGTAAGATTATTTTATATTCTAACATCATTTATATTATAATAACACACTATAAAAGCAATAATATGTGATAACTCTTTCCTGTTCTGGACAACCTCAAAGATCTGTCAACATGGGAAGAAAAGACCATACTCCTAGAAAGTTATAATAAATTCAGGACTGGCAACTGCAAGCTTATAAGAAGAAAAGAGGTATCATCAACAAGTAAGAGCAGGTCTTTATATGTGTAATATTTGAAGAGGTCCTGAGCTGAATACGTGTGATTTCTGGCCTTGTTCATAAAAATGTTATGTCATGAGAAAAGCAATTTTCTGAAAGATGAAAATGCAGAGATGTTGAAACAAAGTGGATTCTTCTAAGCAACTCAAGTTCTTAACAATCTAGGCAAAGAAAACATGTAATATCTCATCAGTCCTAAATTTTCTCAAAGCAAACCACTTCAAAGCTACATTTATGCCAAGTAGTGATGCTGAACAATAAAGAAAGCTAAGTTTTCGATAGGTCTGGGTGCCTTATAAGCACCTCATCCACTTTATGTAATTCAGGTTTACTTCTTTATGTACTCTTTAGGATCTCCCTTCGAACATTTCTAGTCTGAATGACACAAAACTTACTATAGCTGAAAAATTTACTCCTAAATAACTATCTATATATTGTATGAAGATGTTCGATCAAAGGCTGGAAAGAAGCAGTGGATTGCCTTTTTTTTTTTTTTTTTAAATACTTATTACATCTTCATGCTTATTGTATAATTTTAATTCTAGGCTGGAGTTGGGAGAAGTATGAACTTTAAATCAGATAGAAAGAACTATTCAGAGTCTATTTTTTTTTCAGTGGTACTCAGTGGTGAGCTGGGTGTCGACTTGAGGCAATTTGGAAGAAAAAAATTGACTTCTCAAATATTATTACTATATCTGAAGATAAGCAAACATATGGCAGCGTATTGCTTAATTTGTTCTGTGAAAATAAAGAATATCTCAGTAATTTGAAACGGAAAAGAAATAGAGAGAACATTCTCATTGGGAAAACAATTGTGAGGTGGAAGTAGATAAAAAAACCACCAAAAGATTCGTTGATCCAAGGAAAACACAGTTTTATTCACATGTCTGCAGAGACGGGTTTCCTCAGGCATTGAAGGAACCCAGAGCAAAATTCAGGCAGCATTTTTATACCCTAACTGTCCGCCCCCTCGTACGAGGGCTTGGCTCACATTCTTTCTGTTTTCAAATTGACACATATATTTCAAAGGTTCATACGAGCTCCCTATCTAGCAAAAGCAGTTACACATCGTAGCACTTTCTGACATCGTAGCACTTTATTACAATTCTCCATTGTTCTAGCCTTATCTTGTTTTTTTCTCTTGTGCATAAACTGGAACACTTTCTTATTTAGCAGAGCTACTGAGTTTGAGACACACTTCCTTATTTAATTCAATGGGTCATCCAACATGACTTCGGTTCTGTTCACAATCCCCCCTTTTTCTTTTTCCACTCTTGTCTCAAACTCAAGTAGCAGATCCTCTGCTTCTTTCAGAGTGATTTCTCTCTGATACATCATTAGAGGTTCTGCTTCCTACTTCTTCTCAAATCTTGAACCCAAGGATTTCCCAATCTTCCCACACATTGTTATTGCACCAGGGAGACACTGAACACAACAACACAACAATACACAGCATATAATAATCAATATAATTCCCATTATGGTAGATCTAAACCAAGTGGAACTGGAAAGACAAGACCATAGTGCTCCCCACAGGTCTGGCAATGAGGACTCACCTCTTTGTGATAATGGATTAGAGTGAATACGTTCTTCCATTACTTTTACTGTCTTTGTAATATTGGGTTGGAAATCATGGATGTATACACAGCAATGTGAATGAATCAGAGCACACACACACCCTTTTGTAGCTAATACAATATCTAAAGCATACCTATTTTGTAGAGCAACCTGTCTTACTTCATAAAGCTCGGTGTTGATCATTTTAATATTCTTTATTGTATCACTGAACATTGTTACAGTGAAGTTATTTAGAATATGTATATCTCGGTAGTTCATGGCTACTCCCAATGGTGTTATTATACCACAGGAGATTTGGGTCCAGAGTCTCCGAGTAAGGCCAGATTCTGAGTCTCTTTTATTACGTATCCAGCCTTGGGGAAGGCCATCAAGTTTATATCACATACCCGATTGTAGATGTGCCACTCCAGTTCACCTGTTCTTCCTGACATGTGCATACATAACCAGCAATTGGTGATGTTCAAGGAATGTGAGACCTTCTTGAGATCCTTTATGAACACATTGTCATCCCATAAGTCTGTTCCCAAGTCACCCGCAGGTCCAACATATTGTGAACTTCTTTGATGTATTAATGTAAATATAGTTGCAACAAATAGTCCACTCCAGAGTTCAGCTGACATCTCCATGGTGGTTTCTGCTGGCTATTTCTTCAAGGTTACCTTTAGCGGCTGACCATCCACTGGGATTGCCTTCCAAGGTTTCCCAGATTCTGGTGCTTTCTTGACTCTGCTGTAATGCGTCCAGCCTCCTTCCCGAGTACAGACTGCAGATTCAGTCATCAGTAGCACCTAGTATGGACCTTCCCAGCTAGGTTGCAGTTTTTCACTTCTCCAAGTTTTTATCAGGACCCGGTCTCCAGCCTCATGTGGGTGTTGGCTACCAGCCAAAGGTGGTCGTTGCACCAACAGTCCCTGTTTTTGAAGAGAAAGCAAAGACCAAGACAGTGCCAGCAAATATTTCTGAAGGAACAAGTCCCTGAACTCTGTTATGGGATTGCCTAGTTTGGCCAAATAGGGTCTCCCCATCAGCATTTCAAAGGGAGAAACCCCTGTGTCTTTCCTTGGACAAGTTCTGATCCTGAGCAGAGCTAAGGGAAGATTCTTTCCAACCCCCCTTTTCTGGCAACTCAGTGAAATCAATTTGTGCTCTCTGAAAAGGCCAACCCACTAGGGGTCACCCTCCCATCTCTTTCTTGCGTGCCGCTTTCTTATTTACTTTCAAACAAATCAAACATTTCCAGCAGATGCTCTGAGCTACCGTCCACATCCTCAGACTCCAATAGTGAGGTTTAATGGACATGACCAAGGCCTTTGTTCCCCAATGTCCTCCTTCATGAACTTTCTCCAATATCCCCCTCATGACAATGGGTGACACCACCTTGACTCCCTGAGACGTCTTCCATCCCTCTGGGGTTTTGACACATCCCTCTTTCTCCAACTCCAACTTTTCCTTTTTCTCTGGCTCCCATTCCTCCCTCTCGTCCTCCTTTTCCAGTATTGGTATAGATACCATTACCAACTCTATCTCCCCTGCAGCTTCCTTCGCCCATTTGTCTGCCCATTGGTTTCCCACAACCTCCGGTGTGTTCCCCTTCTGATGTGCGCTCACATGGACAATTGATACTTGGCTGGGAAGTTGCAATGCCTCTAAGGCTTGCTCTACTAACTGCACTTGCTCAATTTGCTTCCCATCCGCCTTGATATACCCTCTTTCTCTCCAGATTTTCCCAAACGTGTGCACCCCCCCTCCATGCATACTTGGAATCAGTCCAAATCGTTACTTCCATCCCCTCAGCCAATTCCAAGGCTCTGGTCAGGGCAAGCAATTCACATTTCTGGGCTGACCAAGCAGCTGGGAGTGACCCTTTCTCTATTACCTCACCTTCCCCGGTTACTATTGCAAACCCAGATTTTCGCTTTCCATTTTCCACCCTGCTAGATCCATCTATAAACCACCTCTCTCCCTTCTCCAATAGAGTTTCTTCCAAGTCCTCTCTAACCTTTGTCATGAGATCCACTTGCAATAGACAATCATGGTCTTCCGGTTCCCACGCCTGCCTTCTCCCCTCCAAGAATTCTGCTGGATTTAGATTCTTGTCTGTTCCTATCACCACATCAGGACTGGTTCTCAAAATGGTTTCATACTTCAATATCCTCCCTTCGGTCATCCAAGTGGTAGCCAGCTGGCTCAACACTGAGTTGACCTGATGAGGTGAATGCACCACCAAAGCTCCCCCAAAGGTTAACTTTTTGCTTTCCACCACCAACATCGCTGTTGCTGCCACAGCCTGAACAAAAACTGGCCATCCTTTCACAACCAGCTCCAAACCCTTGCTTAGGAAGGCTACCGGCTGGTACTGCCCCCCCTCTTTTGGGCAAGGACTCCAACTGCTGTTCCCTGAGCCACCGCCACATACAAATGAAATGGTAGTTTCAGGTTTGGCAAGGCTAAAACCGGAGTGGTTGACAAAGCCTTCTTCAGCTCTTCCCACCTTTCACTATCTCCCTCCTCCCATTCTATTAGCTCTCCCTTTCCAGGCAACTTTCTATGCAAAAACTGTGCCAACACTGTGAATTGGTCTACCCAGATTCTACAATAGCCCAATAATCCCAATGTTTTCCGCACCTCTGTCTTGTTCCTGGGAGGAGCCAAGCTCATGATCCCCTTCACCCTTTCAGGGTCCAAGGACCTAACCCCCTGCTGAATGTAATGTCCCAAATATTTCACCTTTTTTTTCCTACTAGCCCCTTCTCCTCCTGCCCACACATCTGATAATATCTTCTCCTCATCTTCCGTTGTTAACATACACATGCGAACTTCCTTCCTTCTATCCCACAATTCTATTCCAAAAACATCCAACAAGTCTCTTCCTAGCAAGTTCACCCCTGAATCCGGAATATACAATATTTCGGTTTCAGTAACCACATCATTCAATTCCAATCTCACCTCTTCCAAAATCTGGACCTCTTGGGATTTCCCACTCACCCCAACCACCTTTAAAGTCTGCTTTGACCTGCATGCTTCTTCTACTGGATCGCATACAGATGTCCGGCTTGCGCCGGTGTCGATCAGGAACAGCCGTTCCTGATGGTCAGGACCCACTAACACATTTACCAATGGCTCCCCATGGGTCCCTCTTGGGGAGCCGGAACCTCCCTAATCGTATAGGGCATAGCTTCATTCCTCTGGGGTTTTGGGACATTTGAGCGCAAAATTTCCCTCTTTCCTGCATCTGAAGCAAGTTCTACTCTGGGACGGCCATTGGAATCGACCGCCTCGATTGCCCCCTGGACCTCCTCGCCTAACCAGGGGTCTCCACTCCCTGCTGGGAGATCTTTCATCTCTCCACCTTGGCCTCGGATCTGACATCTGGGGCTCCCTGTTTTTCCTAACTTCATTCTTGGCTGCTGTTTGCACAGCAGCAACCATCATCTGAGACTTCTGTTTGGTTTTAACTGAGTCTCGGTTCACAAAAACTTGTTGGGATCCTCTCCTCAAATCTGTCATGCCCCAATCAGTCCATACCTCTGTCTTCTGGATCTTTTTCTGGATATCTGGCCATGCTTTGGTGACGAATTGCATCTTCAGGAGAGTCTCGAAGGCAGGGGTTTCTGGCTCCACTCCGGAGTACTTGGTTAACCCTTCACAGAGCCGAGCACAGAAATTCCCCAGGGACTCATCCTTTCCTTGTGTTATTTCAAATGCTTTGTTCAAGTTTTTCCCTTGAGGGGTGACCAATTTAATTCCTCAATGATCATGTGTTTCAGATCTCTCATGTGCTCCCTATGAGCGTTATTATTGATGTTCCAATTTGGATCAGCTATGGGGAACTTTGTGTCTGCAGCCACTGCTCCCTGTTGCCCTGCATGTCTCCTATCCCAGGCAGCCATTGCTGCCCTCCTCATGAGGTTCCTCTCTTCGGGGGTGAAAAGGTGTCCAAGAGTTCTTGGTATGTGTATTCATTGGGCCCCAGAAACAATTCCAACTGTTCTGCCACTTCATGAGCATTCTGATGGAGTTTCAGAAGGGTCTTTTTCAGATCCCATAACTCAGCAGATTTTATGGGGACAGCCACGAAAACGGTGACTGGATTCCCCTGTGCATTCATGCCATTTGGGACTTCTCTGACTGGGAAGGCCGACACGGGATTAGCCGACCTTCCTCCTAGAGGCAAATTCTCTAGGTCCTTGTTTAATTGAGCCAGTTCCCTTCTGAGTCCTGGATATGCAGGTGGAGGTGGAGCCTGGGCAACTGGAGCCGGCAGGGGTGGTGGTGCCAGGACTGCCGGAGCCAATGCCGGTGGACTCCCCATCCAGTCCTCAGTTTCGCTTTCCTCCACCTTGCTGACAAACTGTCCTACTTCTGTTTCTGGTGGAACTGGACCTTCAAAGTGATGGTACCATGATACCATGCCTCCATATAGGGTATTTGCTCCTTCATCCGGTTTTTCACTATATACTCTTTCAACTGAGTTATCCAGTACGTGCTGGTATTCCCTTTGGGATCCCAGTGGTAAGGAAACTCAAGGTCTACTAGGGGATACTTCGGCCACCTATATTGGTATAGGTAGATCATTTTTTTTTCTCTAGACTCCGAGTGTAAGTCCTCAGATGGGGCAATGACCATTGTTGTAGTAGTTGACCCAATGGGGAGTCAGTCGGAATCAGCCTTCTCGGGGTCTTTTCTATCTCAATACCCGTTCCCTCTTGGAAGGTCTCACACTTGCTTTGTCCCTTTCCCATTCTCCATGCTACCCACTAGCAATCTCCCAGAGATTCCCAACTCAGGGATTTACACTGTCCTCCAGCAGTCGCTGGATTCCCAGAGTTTAAGGACAGTATATCCCTTCTTCTATCCCGAAAGGCAACAAACTCACCTGATACACCCCTGGTCTCTCGGAGATGAAAGGAGTGTGGGCGTCCCCACTTCAGGTGATCAACGACACTCCCAGAGTGTCAGGCCGGCTTCTCTCTCTCTTGTTTCCAAGGATCGTCTGCTGAGTGCAGTTATCCCAGGATCCAACTGAGACAAGGGGGGGGGGCTCTCTACAATGGGAGGCGGTGGCGCCACACTTACCCAGTCCCTTTTCTCCAGTCGAAATTCCGTCTGGGTCCCACGTTGGGCACCAAATTGTGAGGTGGAAGCAGATAAAAAACCACCAAAAGATTTGTTGATCCAAGGAAAACAAGGTTTTATTCACGTGTCTGCAGAGACGGGTTCCCTCAGGCATTGAAGGAACCTCGTACGAGGGCTTGGCTCACATTGTTTCTGTTTTCAAATTGACACATATATTTCGAAGGTTCATACTAGCTCCCTATCTAGCAAAAGCAGTTACACGGTTTCTGACATCGCAGCATTTTATTACAATTCCCCATTGTTCTAGCCTTATCTTGTTTTTTTCTCTTGTGCACAAACTGGAACACTTTCTTATTTAGCAGAGCTACTGAGTTTGAGACACACTTCCTTATTTAATTCAATGGATCATCCAACATGACTTCGGTTCTGCTCACACATTGGACTTGGTTAATACTGAATGAAATTATATAGTTTCTGTAATGTATGTAATTCTACAGAAATGGTATGAATGCTGACGAGATCAGATTCTTTTGGTTCCTGCCTATACTGCCAACACTGACCGATAGAGGCTGTCCAAGGTTACAAATCACCTTTTTCCAATTCGCAGAAGATGAACCATGCCCACTGTATTATTGTGTAATAGTAAAATATACCGATTTGAACCCAGAGCAGTATATAAAATTCTTCAACCTGCTTTCAGGCTGTGAATGTCTCATCTGGGAGCTGAACATTTTATTTTGCTTATTTTTTAAAAAATTATTCCAAAGATTTATGAAGCCACACATCTTATAACTAACTATGGACAATTAAAAAAAAATCTAAAAGTTTGAAAATCAGCTGAGTAATTTTAATCCAGTTCAGTTTTGGTCCACTGATGAAAGTTCTGGCTAGCCACAAATCTTTACCTTCAAGTGGAGGAAAGTCGTAAGAAACCTGTGGAGACTTAAAGCTTTGAAGTTCATTCACAGTTATTGTCCCTGTCTATTTAACTATAAGGACAATCTTGATGGTAATGGAGATTAGTGTCAGGCGGAGCTCCATTCAAAATCCAGGAAAGAAATACTTAGACTCTTTAGTTTAGAGAAAAGATATCTTTTACTGAAAGTGAAGTGGTAGCAACCAAAGAATTCTGAATCTGAGAATTTAGGCGCACAATTCACATATAGAAAATGCTGGAAATGTTCCCACCCCCAATAGTTCAACTGACACTTCCAATTAGAAGTTGTGGATATGATCATGTGGCATCCTCAGGTGATGATGAGGCCTCTGTCCGTTGACCTTGGCATAGTTTGATAACGGGTTGCAGTTGCGCAGAGAAAGAAGAAAGCTAAGCGAGAAATAGAAACCTAACTCTATTTTACGCTCCCCCCTTCCATTTATACATCAGACGAATGTAACTCCTCCAGCTCACTTCCCCAGCTATTCCTACCTCCCTTTTCCACCCACCCCCCGTTACTCATGGCAGTCGAAAAGATGCAAAGCAATAGCAGAGGATCTTGAAGACTGACAATTAGGCTTATGAGGAAAAAATATTTCCAAATCATATTAGTAGTATCAATAAAATTGTTTATTCAAGTTATACTTATTCTAAAAATATTAAAATAATAGCAGAATTAAAAGAATCAACTCAAAACCCCAGCTGCATATAAAACGAGTTCCATCACAAAGTAGATAAAAGCAGTTACTGTTTTTTATCTTAATACTGCCTGGGCTATTATTTAGAACTGCAGAATGATAGAGTTGAAAGGAGACATTTAGGCCAAAGTGCTCAATGTATTAAAATAAAATTAAAATATGTTAATTTGCTTTAAAGAGCCTTCCTGGCATGGAACCATGTCATCACCACCTCACTCTGATTTCATTGGCCTATTTTGCCAGATCCAGCAGAGAAGGCATGTTATGAATTCTGTGGCTTGGAACTAACCAAGTCTAGATTAGGCAGGCCCTAGGTAGTTGGGTGGGGGGGGGGGCGTTTCTGCTGTCGAAAGGTGTCAAAATGCCTTTCCTTCGAGGATTTGATTTTCCCGCTGGGAGAGCTCTCGTGCAAGGATAAAGACAATTGCTTGAAAGCTGGATCTTTTTATTTTTCAGGAAGGCGGGGGACAGCAAGAAGTCTGCGTTCCTGGGCTAGCTGGCTTCTTATGGTAAGTCCCTGGTTTTTATACCTTTTTCTCCCTTTGTGAGCTGATTTCATGTAAATGTTTGTATTTGTGCTTAATGTTTAAAATTCTGTTTGAGTTTGTCTTTATTCTCGCCGGAGGGCAAACTCCATGGGCTGTGGAAGGCAAACTCTGTGGGGTGGTTAGATTGTATTATCAGTTCTCTTTTACCTTTATAATAGTTTTTTTCATATTTGTTTTGTGGCGATCTTCTGTCTGTTTCTTTTGTAATTTATATTTTTTGTGTCTTTTGTCTGTTTGTTTTGCTTATTTGGTATGACCTGTGTTTGTAAGGGTTTCCTTTTCTTATTTGTCTAGTTTTCTTAATTACTTTGGCTTTTGTCTATAGGGATTCTTTAATACTTTTTATTTGATTCCTTTTCCTATGTAAGTTTGTTTTATGGCTGGCCTGATGTTCCCCTTCGGCTTTTCCTGTTTGAGTGAAGTTCCCTTTCCACATTGCAATGATGCTCATGCTGTGGAATCTTCTCCCCCCCCCCCTCGAAGTGAGGTTGGCCTTGTCACTATTGAACTTCTGAAGATTCATCAAGACCTGGTTATGCCACAGGTTTGGAGACCCCATTACGCGGGTGAATTAGTGCAGTTTTTAACACAGTTTTTAAATTATTCTTTGTTTTAGTTCAGATTTTATATTTTTTAATATATTTATTTTAGATATTTTTATATATTTGTATCCTGCCTTTATTCTGTTTTTAGCTCTTTTGTATGCTGCCTTGAATTGCTTGTTTGTGAGATAGAAAGCTATATAAATTGGCTTACTAAATATAATTGATGTCCCAGAAAGTGAATAATTAACTGCCATTTGACCATTCTCATGAAAGAGGAAATCTAACACTTGTCCGGGAAGTTGATTTCACTAGCAAACTATTTTTACTAATAGGAAGCTTTTAAACTTTGAACCAGAATTTGTCTCCCTGTAATATAAATCTAATATTTTATGTCCTATACTCTGTAGTGATGGAAAATGGACCTTGATTTTTTTCTCTATAATATTTTTAAGATATTAGAAGTATATTTTCATATCCCACTTCTGCCTTTAATTTTCAGGATTAAAGATTCTCAGTTCCTTCTTCATGTGATTTTGGACTGTTTTAGGTTCTCTGAATATTTCTTTAAGTATGGTGCTCAGAACAGGACATGGTAGTGTCTCCGAGTGTATTTGTGTGTGTGTGCATGTGCGTAGGTGTGCAGGTGTTGGGGAAGGTCTGACTTATGCAAGAAAAAACAATAGAGATGAGCCCAATTTGACAAGCCTTGTTCCTGACAAATCCATGCTGATTTCTGGTAATTGCTTAATTGTTTTCCAGCTACTTACAGATTCATCTCATTTTGTCAATTTTGTTTCGTAGTCTTTTCTTCCATTACTACTGTGGCATTCCCTTTGTCTGCTGGAAGTATGATTATGCTGTTATCCTTTTTTAGGGTTTGTAGTGCTTTGAGTTCTTCTTTGTGCAAGTTGCTTTTGGGTGGTTTGCTTGTGCATAGGATGTTGGTAACCTGGTGTCTTATTCTGTCAGCTTCATAATTTAGTTAGGCTGGATTCTACTGCACATATGATGGATTCTGTGGGGATTTTTTTGGGTGGGGATTTTTTCAGGATGAAGAAAAAAAACCATTCTGGCTGAGCAGTAGGCTAGCTTCAAATTTAAAACTGAAACGGCTGAGATACAGACGAACTCAATAAAGTTCACCTGACTCACAGATGAACTCAATACAGAAACCTGATGATGGCAGATGAGATTCTGCCGAAACGTTGCTACAACTTTACTAGCACAACTACAATGATGTGGGATAATACCCGAAGGAAGCTGAACAGCACATACACACACACACACACACATGTTATATTTAATATTCTTTATATTTAACACAACTTGAGCAATCAAAACATAATATACTGTACATAATATATTGCATATTTGAATATAGATTTCTACTAGCACCTATTTATTAAATATAAATAAGCACTAATATGGACAGTATATTTTATTTATGAAAAAGTGAGGAGTCATTTATCACCACAGTATTGATACAATGTATTGATATTACACACATATAAGCATGCAGAGATATATTATTAATATATTATACTTGGTTTTTATTTATTTAATATAAATATTAAGCAAACCACCAAATACATACCAAAGCCTGGGCAAACTGTCACCATGTTAATTTCTGAGCACAGTTGCACACTCATTCTCCTTGCTACTTTGTTTTCATAAATTATTTGCTGTAGGACAGAGAACCATAGGCAGGTATTCAGAATGCTTGGATGTTCAGTTTCTCATTGGGAGATTTTTATAAGCCTTCAAGCTTTCTAGATATTTCAGGACGATCTTAGAAGGTCCTAGAAGGAGGACTCTGTAAAGCCATGGTCCTATCTCCTTTCTGAAGGCTTGGGCAACAAGGCTCCCTAGCCAGGGAAAGACTGAAATATAAATCAATCAGATATAGCTAGAAGGGACCTTGGAAGTCTTCTACTCCAACCCCCTGCTCAGGAGATCCTATATCATTTCAGACTGGTGGCTGTCCAGTCTTTCCTTAAAAACCTTCAGTGATGAAACACCTACAGCTTCTGAAGGCAAGCTATTCCACTGTTTTATTGTCCTGACTATTGGGAAGTTTCTCCTTAATTCCAGGTTGCTTCTCTCCTTGATTCGTTTCCATCCATTATTTCTTGTCTTGCATTCTGGTGCTTCAGAAAATAAGTTGACCCCTTCTACATTGTGGCAGCCCATCAAATATTGGAATACTGCTATCACATAACCCCCAATCCTTCTTTTCTCTGGACTGGCTATACCCAATTCCTGTTGTTCTTCATATGTTTTTGTCTCCAGGTCCTTAATCATCTTAGTTGCTTTTCTTTATCCTTTTTCCAAAGTCTCAACTTTGTAATGTGTTGACCAAAACTGGATGCAGTATTCCAGATATGGTATTACTAAAGTTTTAAAAAATGGTACGAACGATTTTGATTCTATGCCTCTGTTTATGCAAGCAAGGGTTGTATCAGCTTTTTGGTGGCTGCTGCACACTGCTGGCTCATGTTTAAATGAATGTTTACGAGGACTCCAAGGTGTGTTACTGTTTTTGAGCTCGGTTTCACCTAATCTTGTACCTGAGAAAGGCTAGGGGATGGCTTGAGAGAGGGCAGGTGCCTTCAGGCTGATGCAAACACTAACAATGATTATCACTAAGCCAAAGAGGCAAAATGCAGGTAGCTCTTTGTTTTCGAACCAGTTTTATCTGAGAGAGTCTAATTTGTTCTTATTAGGGCCCTATTATTTTCTTTATTATTCTTATTATTTTTACAATTTCTGAGCTCTACTAAATTGCTGTTAAGGGAATTGTTGATTTATCAGTGGCAGACAGCTGAGTTTTAAAAAGCTGCATGGTATTAGGTCAAATAAATGAAAAAAGTGTGCACAGTAGGAGATGATCATCATTTTTTCTTTCAAATGCTTTGTCCTCGTGTCTGTACAGCGGCAATGTGGCATTTATTTTCTGTATTTTAAGCAAGACTCTTTCTTGTCTTACAGATTCTGGATTAATATTGATTTTATATGCAACATGATTCAGTAGGCTTAATTATCTTATTTCTTGATTATGGTGAGTTAATGCCTTTTAAATGAATGTGAATGTATATTCATATATATATATATACACGATTCAAATTATTTAAAGGTCTTGTCTTGAAGCATTGCCCAATCTATACAGGAAGAAGCTTCCTGCTTTTGAAAAGTAAACAAATAAACCCCCACATATTGGTAGTTCTTATGCATATACAGTATCTTTCATTTGGACATCTAAGCAATCCAGACTCAGTGTAGAAAGTTTTAGGATGGTCTAAGACTTATGCAGTTTTCTGCTTAGATTGATAACCTCTAGGACCTTTGGAGACAGAAGCATAGGAAATTCCTTCAGACCCAGTGATGAAACTCAGATTAATAATCCTGATCTTTCCTGGAGAAATCAGCAGAGCTTGGGGCATAGCTAGTCAAAGGATATAAATAAGATCTCTGGTTTTAAGGCTTGTGCTTTATATCATACCCAAGTGAAATAATGGCCAAAAATGAAATGAATAATTTGAAAGTTCCTAGAAAGGAGGCTGAAGCTATGTAGGTCATAAGAGTTTACAAGACTTCTTGAGTCAGATAGCCTGTAGACACCATTGGAAATGCTTTTCCTTCATTGCTTGTGGAAATATATCCAAAATGGAAATAAATCAATAATTCATCTCAATAATTTGAATGACTCCTCTTTTTGAGAACAACTGGCTCAATGAATAATGTGTTTGAGGAAGAATGGATGACAAATCTGTTGTATCTACAACCATTCATGGGGAAGTTAGTACAATAAGCTTTAATTGCCCATATTAGAAAGGAACTAAAGGAAGATAATTGGCTGATGACTTGCTATGTGTTTCACTGAACAAAATGATTATGGACATTAACTGTTTTGAATTCTTTATTAATGGCTGACATTGCATGTTGTTGCTGCTTGTGTATTTTATTTTGTGGTTGTTTCTGTATGTAACTTTTGCTGTCTTTCTTCAAATTGTAATGGGTTTTTCTTGACTTTCAGGAGGTTGCTAGCCAGCTCAGTTATCTCAGTCAGACAGAAAAAAAAACAGAGTTTAAATGTTTAATTAAATAAGAGAACACATACATTGGCCTTTTTGAAAATTAAATGGACAGGAAGTAAGTGGTTTCTCAGATACACTATATGTAAGGCTCCAGGCAGCATGTCTTCTATTAACTGAAATTCAGTGTGATGAAACTATGTCAGATTAAGGAAGAAGAATTGTGAGAACATGGGTAGAGTCACAACAGAAGACACTACTCTGCATTAGAAAGTGGAAAGAGATCCATTAAATTTGGAAGTCATTAATTCAGAGTTGATTTAGAGAAAGAATTAAAGTCTTCATATGAGTATTGTAAACATAGCTTTTATACAGAACATATACATAAGTGTGCTTTTTGATATAGCTTATAAACTAGTAAAGGATGATACCAAAAAAGAGTGTTATAAAGCTCAATCAACTCTGCATTTATTTAAATTTAACAATTATAATGTTTGTTAAGATTAGAAATTACGCAAATAAATCCAAAAATAGTACCAATTAAATAAACCCAGTAGGTTTATGTATGAAGAAGAATATATTGATAGCAAAATAATGAAATGGTATTGTGGACTGTCCAGGATCTGCCTATAGATGGCAGTTCTGTTTTGAAGGCTCCCCATTTTCTTCTTCTGGTATTTTTCCTCTAGGATGAATCTGCTTAATTAATATTCACTGTGCTTGTTTCTGCCTGAAATTTAAAAAGTAAATAGCAGGATAGTCCAATGGATTCAACCAACATGAATAAAAATTCCTGTAAGTAAAAAAAAAAAAAAAAGAATAAATCAGATTGAAAGTATAAGCTAAATCCTGTTCAGAATTGTTAGCTTTGTTCCTTGGAGAGGATACTCTCACAATTGTATTATATATAGGAGCATTAAAAAAAAAAGCCTTCTTTTGGCTTTTTGGAAATGCACAGCCCACTCTATCTGGGTAGGAATCTACCTTCTCATTTCATTAAAATATGGCAGGTACAAGTAAAAAAAAAGGGAGAACAATTGAAACCTCATTTATATAAATGTAGATTTATACATTTACTTCTTTGGTGATATTTGTTTTTATAAATTATCCTTATCCTTTTGCTTTTTAATTTCTCCTTTGGATTTGTAACATTATAGGATCTTAAAATGGATCTCAGACATTTTAACGATCTTAGCCATTGCAATTTAATTTGTATCAGGGAAGCACAGTAGACAAAAGTGTCATATAAAAGGCACTGCCATATCATTGAGTCCAGGGAAATACTTTGGGTATATTTATGACTACTTAATCCTTACCTAAATATTACCGTTTTAGTGCTTCATTCTTTAATTACACATCACTCTACTTTTTCTCTACTTACTCTACATAATATCTACATAGAGTAATATACTACATTAAGGCATTTAACTATATGCAGCTATAATAAGACATTTTCTTCTTTTTTTACAATATGCCTTTATATGCTATTTATTACAAAAGGATAGAATGTAAAAGCAATAAATATATTTGCTTTATCACATTATGATGCAATAAAATGACTCTGACAAACTATTTTCCCTCACATGATCTATCAGAATAGCAAGTGCCATAGTAATAGCACTAACCTTGCCAATTTTCCCAATAGAGTTGCTTTAATACATTTGTTCAGAAAAACCTCTGTAAAAACTGGTGATATAAAAGGACTGATCTTCCTTACAAAAGGAAAAAGAAAAATACTTCTCTTAAAACAAGTCCAGTTTACTGGAGGGGGGAATAGCTAGCTGTTTTTTATGGCATACAATAGGTGCAGATCAAACACACTTCCTAACAATCAGTGGTCAGTTTGGAGAAGAAGACAGTAACAAATCATATTTTGCCCTCCTGGCATTGTCAGACCCATCTCAACTGAGATGATCCCAATTCCTTTTCCAAGATATAAACTCCCAAGGGAGCTCAAACTAGAATAATGCCACTATATACACAAAATAATATCTAAAATCCAAGCTCCCTTTCAGTTTCTGTCTCCATTGCAAATCAAGAGACAAGAGAGGGTTTTATTTAGATCAAGAGCAGGTATCTACCTATTGCAAACTGAGACAGTAGGAAAGTGTGACTCAAATGCATCCTACAATAATTAGGTCTTTGTTGTCAGTTAATAGATAATCCTCTCTGCTGAGGAGAATACATTAGTTTGCAACAAATGCTTACTAGTGTAAGTGCTGGAACAGGCAGTGACTAACAAGCTTCTGAAATTTGTTGTCAGGAAGGAGGAGGAACTTAAACCGAGAGCTCTCGCTTTTGCCAGAGAAAGAAAACACTGAGCATACATGTGTGATCTTGTGCTCCAAAGCTGGCAAGATATAGCTTCATAAAGATGGTTATTTGGGTTCTTGGTTGTTCTGTGGTGTTTTGAAGGAGTTACTCCTAAATACAGCTGTTGCATTGGTGAAATTAAGGGAAAAGAATAAAACAGCCACAACAAAAATGCTGGAAGTGAAACCTTGCTCAACATTTACTTAATGTTCATCAATGATTACAAAGTCAAGCACAGTTCATTCCAAGGCACTCAGGTATGTACTGGTATTTAAATATTTCATCTGTGTGTGCATGTCTACAGCATATGTATAAACAATACATGTATACTATACATAGTAAAATCAGTGTGCCAAAGAGGAGCACATTCTATGTTTGAGAATAATTCTGGAAAAAAGACAGTTTGCCAAGCTTGAGATGTTATTTTTTCTCAGATTGACAATGACATAAACAAATATAATTATTTACAGGACTCTTGGTCTGTAAAAGTTTATGATATGAGCTGTTTGTGTGTTACGTTTTCCTCTTTCTCCAACTGAAACCTTGAGAAGAAAATCTGGCAGTAGTACAAGTGCTTAAAATTTTGTGTCAGTACTTCACTCAAAATTTCATAGAAGTTAGTCCCCAACAAATAATCTTAATTGTGCCAATAAGTTTTCTGTATGTCAGTAAAGTTTCTTTGGATAGGACCTCATAGTTATTGCAATAAATATGTGGTTTGAGTGATCTTGTAAATAGACTGACTGAGCTTCTGTTTAAATGTCAGATAAAATCTATTACCCTAGAGTTCTTAGGGGAATATTTTCTTTGTATTTATTATGACCCATTGTTTCTGGAATATTACAGAAAAAGTTAATAAAATAGCATTTATAATTAATTAATTGATTTTCAATTCCAACATTCCTCATTGATTTAGCATATGCTATCTCAATTTATAATTTAAAAAATCTAATGCAGATTTCTTGGCAGCTTTTTTGGAAGTGGGTTGCTATTGCTTTTCCTAGGGTTGAGGGAGAGTCACTGTAATAAACTTAAGCCTCCCCCCCTTCTCTGTATAAACATGGTTTATCTTTTTTCTTTGTTGGTAATATAGGGGCTTTTTTTGTATTTCACTATTTAAAAAACCCATGAATTTCGAATTGCCTGAAGTGGGATGTTCATATAAGAAGAGATCTCCCGGTGTATATAGAAATTGTTTGTTATTTCTTGGGCATTCCAGCCATTATTACTTTTAGCTGTAATCCCAGGTTAATTTGGGTGCCAGTACTTTGAAAAAGGAGACATGTATAAAATTGCAATGTTTGTTTCACCTATATATTAATATGACAGATAGGTATATTTATCATTCCATTGGGGAAAAAAACAACTGACTTCAAAGTATATAATTCTGAATAGATTGGAGAAAAATATGCCTGATAAATATATAGTTTGGGCAAGAAACTCCCATGTCTAATTTCCAAATGTATAGAGTTACTGTAGTTACTGGAGCAGTACAATGGAAAAGTTTTTTGTGCTGAGAAGAATGACATTTCTGATTTTATCTTGAGATACCTCATTTAAAATTCTAGCATGAGAAATAAATTTCTGGAATAAAACTTAACATATACCTAAAATGGGATCTTTGGTTATTTCTTAGGTTTGTAACTCACTTTACTGTATTGTCAAGGCAGGTGACACTCCTACCAGATGGGGACCCAAAGTCTGAATGATGTGCTTTTGTGCTGTCTGAAAGGGCCTCTTGAACCTGTGGTTTTTAATCCAACTTTCTGTATGCTAAAAGAGACTCGGCCTCTGTATTTCTGAAATATTAATCATTTCATAAGTGTGGGTCTAATTCATTATCTCCCCATTATATAGTCTCAGTTTCAATTCCTGAAGTCTTCCTTCAAGATCCATAAGGGGTACTACCAATCAGAATAAAGAACTTTTGGCTAGAGTGAGCAATAGCTCAATTTAAGATAGCTTCATGTGATCTATTTTGGGAACACTGCCCCAGAGTTTCATATATTTCATTCTGGATCCTCTTCAACTCTTTCCCAAGCAACATTCCAACCCCCCACCCTCACTCTGTCCCGTGGAAAATATGCACAGTATTTACTTATTTGTTTCTCAGTAATAATAGACATTCAGACTGTTGCTCGATTCACTTCTGCCCAGTGGGGCAAAGAAGAAAAAATACAGAAGATTACATATGTAACCCTATTCAAAGCAGAAATTCTATAGTAAGCATTAAACTTCATAGTTTTGTTGGCTGATTGTATACATTTAACTTCATAAGGTATATCCGTAGTTTCATATTCATAAAGCATGCGCAAAATTGAAAGTAATTACAGGCTTAAGCCTTTTTGAAAAAAATTGTAATGCTGACTGGGTACTTGTTCACATATTTTGAAACACAAATTATAGCACAAGAAATAATAAATGGCAAAAAGCTGGGTAGCAATTGAGCTATCCCAAAAAGGTTTGCATGAGCCAGAACAATTGGTCTCCTTAGAATATGCAAAATGCAGGTTCAAATTTTATTTTGCAAAACACAACTGTCATCTGTATCTTTCAATTCTCATGTAGCTTTCTTGATTTTGAGTAAACATGAACTGGACAATGCAGTATTACTGCAGAGAAATACATATTTGTAGATTTTCAGTATGTGAGTTAAAATGGCAAATTATACCAATTTCTTTGTATGACTAAAACATTTCTGTACTTCCCTGTACTTCAAAATACCTAAGTCTATTTACAACAAATACTAGACAATGAAAGACTTTGGGTGTAGGTATAGGTGTGTAGCGGTAATTCAAGTAGGAAAGCAAATGCATCTCCCATATTTATTGGGATGTTTGCTTTCATTTTCCCAATTCCTAAATTATATTTTGCCTTCGTCTTTCCTAACCTGATGCTCCCCAGTTTTGTTATGACTAACTAGACTTCTAGTTCCCAGAAGATATAGCCAACATTTAATTGAGAACATTAGACATTGAAGGTTACATTATTTCAGTGAAACAGAGCAATTCTAATGAATAGTTTGGGTATGTATTTCCCTGTTTTCAAAATGGAAAAGGTGCAGAAATGATGACAAACTCTATAAGACTGAAATAATTTTCTAATATAAAGTGAAAAATAATTCCCCTTCAAAATTCAGGAAAAAAATCCTAACCCCATCAACACATGTGCCATGGACGTCCCTATTTATGTATAATTGCATTGCTTCATCTAATGCTCACTTTCTTAAAAACTGTTCAATGTGCCATGCAAGCCACTAAAAGGCAACCTATCCTTAGTGTAGGGAATTAAGATCTTTTCCTACTTGATTGTCACTCCTGATTGCTCTGTATTAGTGATTTTCCCCTAAAGCATTTGACATGCTGTGGTAGTTTTACCATAAGTATAGCCAAAGAAGGCCATATTCATCAGTCATTTTGTTAGTGGTGCTTCAGGTGATACAAGGCAGTGAGATCTAGCTAGCACCTTTTACTTACATTTAGCTCTGGTCTCTGGGCACTACCATTTAAGGTCTATTCTGCTTTAGGTAGCACAAGTACCCAGTTCTGTCAAAGTCTTTGGAGTTAGTGTTAAATCCCTGTTCAAGAACAGCTGGTGAGGGGTTATTCCATGAAATACCAGGGAGGGAGGGAGAGAAAGAGAGATCATATGCTCAATTCCACTATGCAGTTCTGCTGTCACTACTAATCAGTTGCAAATTTGACTTGATCCGGGTCTTTGGGTCAGAGGAAGCTTGGCAAATAAAAAGCCTCCTTCCTCTTTCTCCTATCACATTCCCCAGCTCGGGCAGTTGATCTCTAGTCAGGGGGCAGGGAGAAGTGGAAACCAATTCTAATGAAAGGCTGACCCTGACAATCTAGTCATCTCTCAAAAACCTCATCAATCACAGCAGTGATTGGAAGACAGTTTTCCTGTCAGTTGGGGATGTTGAAAAGAAAGCCTGTGGAGAGGGTACAGCAGTCTCCTCTGCAGGAGGAATGAGGACATCAGCATCCAGCACCAAACCAGAATAGATCCTTTCAGAATTGGCAATGGGGATGGCAAAATCTGTGCCGGTTTAATTTTCTGCTGTACTCCCCATAAGAGTTGTAACCCTTGTATTTTAACTGAGCTGTGGAGAAGACCCTTCATAGGACAAAAACCAGGAACTGAATTAAGTATGATCTATATAACCTTGATGCTTGGAAGAATTATGATGCCCCAGTGGTTAAGCCTATAGTATTTTGTAATGAAGTCAGCACACGGTACTGCTTGGAACACATTAAGGGAAATGATGAGTGGTTCTCCTGGCTATGTTTCCCTTCTAACCAAACCTTATCTGCAAGTGGGAAAAACAACCATCTCCATAATGCTCTCCCTAATGTATGATGGTGCAGAGCTATGGGAGTATAGGTGGATTGAAGCAATGCATTTAACTGTCTGCCAAGTTGCTAAAGATCATAGCTATGGGAGGTGTACTGCACCTATGATTGTCAGTCAGGTCAGTGCTGAACAGAAGTGTAGTTTTGTAGATAAGGACCTTGCATAAGACTGATATTTGTTTGGAAAGGTCAGCATTATGCGGATAAAATTTTCTTTGGAAACTAGACATCTAGTTTCTCCTCTAATCCAAGCCAAAGTGATTAGGAGGACAGTGAAAGGGAAGGGATGTGCCCACAACAGCTTAAATTGGCCAATAGGAGCTGGACAGGTCTTAGTTCCTATTGGCATCATCAACCAATGGTCAAGGGTGGGCAAGTAAAGAAGCAAATAAAATATTTTGCTGATTATCCTGCCTTTTGTACCTTCTTCTTTTTGACAGACATGTCCAATCTGGGGGACTTCTCTACACTGTATTATTACCATTAATTTTATTATAGTGTTCTGGTGACTGAATTATGTATCTTGCCTAAAGTTCAAACTGGACTGAGTTGATAAAAAAATCTAATAAAGAAAGAAAACAAAAAGGACATTATTATTATTTATTAACATTTTGATTGTTATATTTTCTCCCCCCCCCCGCCCTCCCAAAAGCAGTGGTGTGGAGTTCAGAGCATGCAATGTCATACAAAAATGGTTCCTGGGGCATGTTGCACCACAGGTAGTGAAAGCTGAAGAGGAGCCCACAGTTACAATCCACTACAACAGAGTGGAGTGGCCTTGATTGATCCCAAATCACCCAGTCAACCCTACTGCTCATTGAAGGAATGTATAGTTAATGTGCAAGTAGAAGCACAGCCTGTTCCTCCAAGAAGCAACCACTGTTTGATTGCTCCTTTTCTTGCTCCTTCAAGTCATCCAATGAGAGACAATGAATGAACAGACTATTATTTGTTTTCTTCTCTGTGCCTGGGTGTGCTAATCCCTGCTTTGTTGCCCCAAGAGAAAACATATGCTTGAGCAAGGAGAGCACTGCAGAGGGAGAGTGTTGGTGAATAGACCTAGACAGAGACACCTGTCACTTAGCCTAGTCCTTGGTATCAATAGAAGAACATCCTCAACATGGAGACAGCATCTGCTCCTGAAGGTGCTGATGTGAATGCTGATGCTGCTTCCTCTTGTTAGCCCTCTCTTTCTGGAGGGGCCAACAAAGAGGGTGTCCTTAATTATCCTTAATCTGCTACACTGCTTTTACCCAGAGAGATAATTCTGAGAAACAAGTTCCTCCTATGAACAACATTTTCTGCACTGCCCAAAGAAAGCAAGTACATCTTTTCATTAAATACCACTGAATCCACATTCTGTCCTACAAGGAATGTGCTCAAAGAACTGGAGGATGACTACTATCCTTGGTGTTTGGTTGCTTTCATATTTTCCCACCATCCCCCAAAGCAGTAAAGTTTATAAGAAATCTTATCCACATGGATAAAGACTATTTTGGGAACTTCATGGTTGTAGACTTCCTTCCAGCATTTGTATTCCAACTTTTCCTCAAGAGGCAAGCAAAAGGAGTAATGACTATTTGGGTTTACTAATTACTTCCGCTTGTCCAATGATTTTACTTCCTTCAGTATAAGATTAGGAATTCTTTTAAAAATGTTTCTAAATTAAATATAAATGAATGAATGGTTGAGAATTGTGAGGCATTGTAGGTCTGCAGTTGTTGGGTTGAGGCAAGGTTAGCATATAGTGCCCCATCTCAGGGTTTTTTTATGTAGGAAGAGTGGTGTCAGTCAGATCAAATGATAAAGCTGTGCAAGTAAACTGAATTACAATTGAGGCATCGATAATGCCAGAATATGCCAAAGACTAGATCCACATCAAAATTATGGTTTATGTTCTTAACTTATGCCATTCCTTATTTTTTTCAAGAATTTGGAAACTGTTCACATATATCAACATTTATCCAAATAATACTCATTATTCATTGGTTCTAGATCCGTGGTGGTGCAGTGGTTAGAAAGCAATATTTCAGGATAACTCTACTGCTCACTCCAGGAGTTCGATTCTGAATCAAAGATCGAATTAGCCTTCCATCCTTCTGAGGTTAGTGAAATGAGGGCCCAGATTGTTCGGGGCAATAGGCTGACTCTGTAAACTGCTTAGAGAGGGATGTGAAGCACCGAGAAGCAGTACATAAGTCTAAGTGCTATTGCTATTCTATATTTATGATTTTGTTTATTCACAAAAATGATTTTGTAACCTCAAAATCAGTACTTGTGGTACTGGTGTGCATATTTGTGGACACATGGGGTGACAAACTATTGTAATACTCCCAACTTTCCTTAATTTTGTATTTGTATTTGTAGCATTTTCACAGAATACAGCAACAGGTAGTCCTCAACTTACAACCATTCCTTTAGTGACCATTTAAAGTTACAAAGGCACTGAAAAAAGTGACTTATGACCATTTTTCACACTTACAATAATTGCAGAATCTCCCTGGTCATGTGATCAAAATTTGGATGCTTCTGACAAGCAAAATCAATAGGAAAGTCAGAGTCACTTTATAACTGTGCTATTAATTTAACAACTCCAGTGATTCACTTAATAATGTGGAAAGAAAGATTATAAAATGGGGCAAAACTCACTTAACAATTGACTTGCTTAGCAACAGAAATTTTGGGCTCACTTGTGATTATAAATCTAGGACTCCTGTATCGCAAATAACAAGAACTGTCTGTATTACATCTTTCTAAGCCAAAACTAACTTAAATCAGGTTACAGTAATCTACCCAATACATATTTCTAAAGTTTTCAGGGAGTTCCCTACTCATATACTGCAGGAGTCATATTCATATTCATATTTACGTAAACATCGTTCTCCTGATGATATCACTTCAATTACATCTTATTCTCAGATGTCAACAATATCCAAAGCAGAGACAGTTCCTTCTGGCTTCCATGTGGCCTGTGTTGTTAGGTGTTTGGGAATAGTTGTAGGCACAAAAATATCTCTGCTGGACAGTTTGAGTACTTCACAGAGCCTGTGGGTGCTAATGAAGTGGTGCTGTTGTGGGTTGAATGCTAATCATTAAATTGGACTATGACTGCAGCATTATGTGGTTTTTGTATGATTTCCAGAAGCTCAATTGCTTCTTCAAATCTTCATTAAACTGGTGAACTGGTTGAGACAAATATGCAAATCTAAGATATGTCTACTAGTGACAGCAGTGAGGGTTTTATGATAAAAGACAAGTATAATAGGTATGCATATTTTCACACATAAAAATCATGGAACTCACTTTCAGATTTCAAACAGGAGTAGAATTTGCTTTAGCACAAAATGTGTTTTATTTTGAATCCAAGATGAAAGCTTCATTCTCCTTAAATTTGTGATATCTGTGATGGTGACAGTTCAGCACAATCAATGGTTGGAAAGTGTAAACTTTTTCTATTAATTCACTTTTAGGAGCCAGTATTCATCTCTTTCTTCAGGCATGTCAATGCAGACATAGGGAGACTGGATGGGAATAGCTCTCTCCTGCTTCTACAAGTGTCCATGAGAAATAGTGAGCTTTTCCTCACTACATAGTCCACATATTTAACTTTATATCTGTAGCAGATCTGCAGGAGAGGATAATGAGCAGAGATAGGTCAAGAAGGGGTTCACAGGCCTTTTGACAACTTCAAAAGTTCCCAAAAGGCTTTTTTAACTGGTGCAGAGAAGAGGTGAGGCAGCCTGCTAAAAAAAAGAAAACCACAAACAGACAAGTATAGATGATGAAATCCTTCCCTAAGGAAGGATTGTGGAATTTTTATTATTCTGGAAGAAATTTAGTGAAATTATTGTCCACTTTCTCTGCCCACATCTGGGGCATCTTAGGGTATTTTCTCCCTTCTGCTTTGCTGTTTCTGTTGAAGTACAATGGTGTACATGCACTTCGTGCTTCTTTGTGGAAAAGTTATTTCTATCTGTGTGAGAGACTGGTAGATATGTACAGATGAGGGAATTGATTAATTTTACAGGCAATTTACTTAGTAGTTTTGAATTCTAGCTGATCAATTAGTGACTTCTTGCCCTTATATACTGTATATTCACATACATATAGTCCTACACAGTGTAACTGTGCACACATTCATGGAATTGAAATATTGGATTGGTGGGCCTTACATACAAGTTTTGTTTCTGTTTATCATTTTCCTTTTTGTCTACTTTTTCACTATGTGGGCCATCTTAAATTCACAGCTGTCTTCTTTTTGAGAAAATGCATCTTTCTGATGAACCAAAACAGAGCGAGAAAATATAATCAGTAGGAAATAATGTATTTTTCGAGATTTAAAAATGACTTCTGGTGATTGGCAAAGGGCTTTGGAGATCAAAACTATAAAAGTCTGCAGAGATCCCAGATATCCATGACAGATGGGATGCATTTTGGCCATTGATCTATGTTGGCAATATTAGTTTCCTTTAAAACAAATATCTCTTCAAAGAACATATTTTGAAGTTAATGTGAACATTTCTTCTCACATAACACTGCCTACAAATATCAGTCATGAATTCCTGTCTCTTTCCACTACTTTTCAGCTTGTAATATGTTAGGGTTAAGGCAAAAACCTCATTCTGAATAGATAATAATCAAAGCGTGCTTTAAGGATTCATAGAAGCATAATATTGATGTACTGTGCATACTGTGCAATATCCAGTGTTTGTGTATTCTGCTGGCACAAAGTACCCCTCTTCACCTATAAGGTCCCCAGACAGTTCTATATTATTTTATGCAGATTATTTTATTGATGAAAGTTTGATGAGATATGGTCCTTTTTCTGGGGAATTATTTGGGGCTCAGGACATGGAACAGTATATAAATAAAAATAAATAACATGAGGATTTTGTAAAACTTCTTTTACACATGAAGGTAACAGAAGAAAAACAGGAAATACCAGTAAGAATATGTGAATTATGCATCAATTTTACACGCTAATGAATAACAAATAAACAAATATTCCTTTATAATGCTTTGGATTTACATTATCTATGAAACATCTGCTAAATCTCAAAGTCTTTATTCAATTGTACTGTAACAAATGTAATTTTTCTTCACTTGTTTTTTTAAACATTTTTTACCTCATTTAGGAACAACCAATATATTATTATGGAAGTAAGAGACCTTAAAATAGATTTTTCAGATCACTCTTTCAGACAACATCAATTTCCTGTTTGTGTATGGATGTATTCTGTGTTTATTCCAGTTTAATTATTTGTCTGTGAATCTCTCTGGCTATGACATCTGCATGGATTCTGTATTTGATCTGAGAATAGTTGATATCTTGGCAATGGGAGAACAAAATGGAATAATTAGAAACACAGAGTAGCACCATAAAAATAATGTAAAAACCCATTTTCAAAGTTTGTGGAGATGATATTTCATGAAATCTTATATTGGATATTATTGTTCTTTTATTTTAATTAAACCTGTGCCTTTACCTTGCTTTTCTTATGAGAAAAACTGAAGTCAATATAATTTTAGTCATGGCACAGTTTTATTAAATATCAGTTTTATTATTTAAGTTACATATTAAGAAAGTAATAAGATTAATTGCATTTTTTTTCAAAAAGAGCGAAATCAAATGCTCTCTGAGTATCTGGCAAGCTCACGGAATGGACATTTCTCTGTCTATTTCTGGCAATCTTACTCTCTTACTAAAAAATCTTTTCAATGATGGGAAGCCTAACAGACACTGTATAATGTGTCTTAAAGCAACAGCAGTATAAAGGGGACACCACTCAACATTAAAGTGACAAAACCTACTCTGATTTTAGTGGCTTTTCCTTCTATTGCAGCTCTCTAAAATGTAAATTTTAATATTCAGCATATTCATCAACTCTCATGTTCATTCTACATACAAGCTCCAATTTGCTTCTATATTTTAATTAACTATTTTTTTTTAAAGAAACTGACTGAAACAGCCACAGATGTTTTCCATCATCAGCTGTTTCTTAGCTGTTAAACATACTTTGCTTCCTTTTTCATAGCAGCTTCTTTTCTTTTGCATTCAACTGCGTTTATATATTAATGTTTAGGAAGAGTTATATTTTTAAAGTATCTATGAATGCTGATTTAGGCAATGAAAAATATCTTTGTTCAGCCTGAGCTTCTATTCTATTTTAATATTTTGTTTAAAAATTAAATTTCTTGTTTCATAGCTGGATTGACTGTATTTCCATATAAATAGAGACAATATATTCAAATTAATGAAGACATTTAATTATAATAAAACAATCAGAAGTATAACATATCAGTAAATCAATAAAGCTGATAACATTAAGTATTGCTGTTAAGAAATTAAAATGTTTATTTTTTTAAATTGTCAGTAAAATTTGAAAAACATCATCCAGCTCAATTAGCAGTTTATATTTTAATATTATCATATAAATTTATATCATACACAATTGCTATAATTACATTATAATTAAACATAGTTGTTCTATGATTTATAACATGCACTTTTGTCACTGTTCATTTTATATATTGCAATTTTGGATTTTCATGACTAATATGGCTGATGTGAAAAAATTAATTAAAATGAGTTAAACATTGTTGAGTTGTTTAATTCTGGAATTAAGGAAAGGAATGAATTGCAACAATGCATGTGCTGTAATTGTAATGTAAGATTTGTGGTAATATTGGATGGAAGACCTCAACTTGAGGTCTTAGACCAAGGGTCTTCAAATTTAGCAAGTTTAGGACTTGTGGACTTCAACTCCCATAATTCCTGAGTGAACATGACTGGAGGAGGAACTGTGGGAGTTGAAATCCACAAGTCTTAAAGCTGTCAAGTTGGAAGACCTTGTCTTAGACAGTAAGAGGAGAGCAATGAATTTTGTGATCAAATTCAATCTGAAATAGACAGAAAATGCAAACAAAGTTTGCTGTTTGTGGCTGGAGACTTCATTGCCATTGCCTTCTTTCTAGGGCTGACAGAGAGTGATTTGCTCAAAGTCACCTAGCTGGCTTCATGCCTAAAACAGGTCTACAATTCAGAGTCTGGCTTTTAAGATCAGCTGTATAGGAACCAGCAGTCAAGAACTATGCTGCACATTAGTACATAGTAGGTTACTTATGAAGCTTTGGAAAAGATATTCAGGTGTTGGAGAAGACTCTTGAAAATATTACTGATAGTCATGAGAACAAACAAGTGGATTATAGGATAGATCAATCCAGGCTTCTCATTTGAGGCATCAATAACCACTATCAAATTATCATATTTTGGACACTTTGTATGAAGTTCTAACTGTCTTGAGAAGTCTATAATTCTTAAGAGAAGGAGAAGAGGAGAACCAAGAGCAAAGTGCATGGATTTGATATTAGCATTGGTTGCATTATTAGAAAAATTAAATTTGATGAGGACATATATTATTCTGGAAAACGTCAATCTATGAAGTCACTAAAAGGTGACACTGACTTGATAGCACATGTCAATCAATCAATAGGAGGTCCAGCTGAATTAAGACCAAACATGTACTTTTGTACTATTTATTTTATTAAAGGTGTATCTCATGGCATGGTTAAGATCATTATCTGCTGTTTGTAGACTTAAGTTAAAATGGAATTTTACTGTTTTCTGATTAATCTAGATTAGGCCACTGTGTGCTTAACTGAAAAACAACAACACACAAGATAGAATATGGCATATAGAGAAATTCTGAGGAAAGAAATGAAGACAGATAAACAGGGATTAATTTATTTATGTATTTTTTAACAATTGTATTAACAATTGTATTTTCTTTTGTTTTAGAAATCTCTGTAGATGTATTTTGTTCTCAGAAGATCCTGTCTAGGTAAGCTAAACACTTTAAATGGGAATCTGATTTTGGGAACAATCCAGGTTTATATTTTTGAACAGCTTCCTCCTATCTAGTGTCCTTCAGCTATAGTGGAATTGTAGTTCTTAGAATTTCTGCCAACTTAGTTAACAAATATCTTTTGGTAGGATGATTCAAGAAAGATGGAAAAACACCAATATTTTCTCTCAAATGTACACAAATGGCTGATTAATTATATCATGTCTCCTGGAAAAATTGCAATGATTTGACTGGAGGTGGGCATATATGTACGGTGTTCTGTACTGAAGCTAGCTGGAGGAACATTTTAAAACACAGTTTAATCCACTAATAGTGAGCGATCTGATGTTTTTGTACGACATATACAGTGGTTCATTGTACAAAAAAACTCTCAAAAGTGTCCCCAAAACTTCTCGCTCCATCGCCCCCATATTGCCCCCCTTCCATTCCTTTGCCCCTGTGTCACCCCTTTTCATTCCATCGCCCCCCTGAAAAAACAAAATCACCCCCTGGGGGGCAATATCGCCCAGGTTAAGAACCACTGCACTAGAACATGTTGGCTTCATCTGTCTGATTGATCAAGAAAATCAATGTCTTTGATATTGTGAAATTGCAAAGTAATTAATTCCTTTGGTATTAAGAGCCAAAGTTATTTGGAAAACTGAATATGTTTTTGCTGGGACAAAGAGAACCAAATATTTGTTGCAAGTCAACTAAATGTGTTGCTTTAGTGTTTTGCCAGGAAAATAATGGAAAATAGGACTGGGAAGAGATTTTTCTGTATTTAAGGGCTATTCTGTTATTTCTTGGTTTCCCTATGTTGATTTAAAAATTAATCAGCTAGAAAAAAAATAACCAAAAGACTAGATTCCACAAAACCACCCGGGAAATTTTTGTGATATGTTTACCTGTATATATTGAAAAACTCTTGTTTTTTTCTCTATTTAGGAAGTAAAACCTTCTATGGTACTCATAATGAGTGAAAATTATTCTACCAAAACCTCAATCTGGAAATTCTTGTCCAGAAATTAGCACGTTTTACAAGAGCCTCATATAGGCTAACTTTTCTAACTAATTGCCTTCCAAGAATGTTCAACCAATCCCAGAGAATCAGTTTGGAGGAGATAAGCAGAGATCAATGATTCTCAACCCTGGCAATGTTAGGATGTGTGGACTTTAACCCAGATTTCCCCTTTAAAGTTCACAAGGTTGAGGAAACCTTAGTATAAGTGATATTAGGTTGCTTTATTTAGAGCAGAAGGCAACATAAATAGCAGCCTGTTCTGCTTCAATGGATCAGTTCAGCAATCTGTCTCCCCAGTTCTGCAAAAGTTTAAGACTGTAAAAATGAGGTTAAGGATTTATAACAGTCCATTCAGCATCTTAGAACTCATAATCTCTCTGGTCTTCCCAGCCTGTTTAAAGTGTCAGTTGGATTTAGCTCCCTGCTGAGGCAACATCCTCTTATAGAAGTGAAAATGAAATGAAAATTGGGAAAATATGCTGGCAACAAATGTTTACGAATCAACAGATTGCCAGAATAACAGTTAGAATTCTAAACTGAAGGAAACAGCTCCACCTCTAATGTTGGAATGATCAGATGAGATGTTATGAGATGTTAAAAGGATAAGCCTCTGCTGCCTGCAGAAGTGTTTTCCTTTAGTAAAGTGGAGTTTTATTATTTTGTAATGATGTCTTTAGCAACTATGAGATGGGTGCTCTTTTAGCTGTCCTAATTATTTAGACTGAAGCCAGCTCCTAGTTTGTGGAGGCTGTAGGGTGTCCATCCATGATACATTATCACAGATGGCAATCTTCAATGTTGATGGGCTAACAATAATAAAATAAGCAACAATTAAAAAAAACAATTTAAAACACCACAAATTCAGAGCAACTCAAAAACATACAACCATATCCAGACAGGCTCACCAAACACTTTGACTCAATCCTTAGTGAAAGGACCAACTCTTTTCACTGAGTTGAAATCCTCAGTGAAGGGACCAACTCTTCAGTGCTTTACAAAAAGCCAGCAGGGTTGGGGTCATCCAAATCCCAGGAGTTGTGCTGATCCTGTTCCATAGCATCAATGCCATGACGTAGCAGGCATATTTCCTGGGTATCATTAAATGTCATGACTTACTAGAAGAGATTTGGAGAGTATCCATATGGCAACAATCAATGGATAATCAGAGATGATTGGAGATGTGGTCCTACAGATCTGGCCCTTTGCCATGAAGGACTTTGCAGACTTCAGTGAGTGAGGATGTTGCAGGAGAAATACTATAACCTATTCTACTCAAAGCCCCTATCACACATTTCATTTAACTTTTTGACTGGACTAGGAAGCTTTAAATATTGTAAGCTGGCACGCTATCTCCTTAGTTTTTGTTTACTCTTAGTCCTGGCCACTTCTATTCTCCCCTCCATTCTGAATATCTCAGTTAATGGTATGACCCTTACTCCTTTTCCCTGCTGACTGAGCAGAGTATTGCTACCCCTAGTGCATTATCTTCCTTCTCCATGCCTCTGGAACCAACTTCAAGGGATACATAGGAAAGGGGCCCAAAGCCGTTTAAAAAGTCAAAGGTTGATGGAGAAAGTAAGAATTGAAAAACAGTTGCCAAAACTGTTTTTTAAACAATAGAATGGGGTGATGGCAATAGTGATGGTAATAAGAGGAAGCCAGTGTTAGTGACAGATCCACCACTTTGTCTTGCCACTTTGCTGCCATCATCACTTTTCTGCCATCAATTTGGGAAGGTAGGGGTGAACAAATGGGCAATAAATCTGTATATATGGGAAATTGGGAGGGGAGATAGACAGTTGAGGAAAAACAGAGCATTTTGGAATGCGGTTCATTCTGGCACATTGGCATCTTCAAGGCTGTTTACCCTGAGATTGGAATTTCACCAGTCAAACATCTCAGAGTTTCCCAAAACATCTCAGCAGTATTGGATTGGCAACACACAGGTGGATCATGGGGGGAGGGCTAGGGGAAACCAGGGGTTAGTTCTCTATTGGTATGAGGGAACTTTAAATTCCACTTGACTTTACCGCAATCAGCATCTCTTGGTGAAAGTGGCTTTTCACTTCAACCATATGGAGTTGAGAGTTTTGTTTACCTGGGAGATCAGATTGGGGCAGATCTGACAGTTAGTTTCAATTAAGATCTAGTTCCCAGTTATCTAGCTTCTGACTCCTGATTGATAGAAGATTTGTATTCTACATTTCAGAAGTGGTGGTATCAAGATAGATACCAAATTTTATGAAAACTATTCTATTTATATGATTTATTATGCCTCTGAAGAATAACAAGATGGCATACTTACGGTATATACAGTGCAATGAACCAATACACGTATAAAGTCAACATTTTCTGGTGACTCTCATATCTACTGGAAGAAAAACCCAGAAGAAGATGCAGTAGTAGGCAGAAGATATTCTATGATAGACTCCACAGTCCATCCCTGAGCTACATATATTGTCTTCTATGAAAATATATTCCCACATCAAGTGCTGAAACCTGTTGGGTTTCTTTGCAGCTCCCTTCCCCCAAGTTCCTAGTCAAGATTCCAAGGAAGTTTAGCAATAAATTGGCAGTCCTTATAAGTTTTAAATGTGCCCCCAACCCAATATATTAATATAACCTCACAGAAAACAAGTTTAAAGTGCAGTAAACATTTTAGCTCACCCACTTGGTACCATCATAGTCTTATTATCAGATTTCTTGTTACTTGCAATCCCATGAAAAAAAAATCAGTTGCTCTTGACATTTTATAGTCTGGGGCTTTAAAAGCAGGAATTAATGATCAATTTGAACTGTGATCAATATTAAAAAAAAATACAGGGGAATTATATTACCTGACCATTTCCAGAAAATAACATAAGCAAAATCTATAGGCTATTAGGGATTACTGGGGAAATAGTCTGGCCTGCTTCAACTGAAGTAACCTACTACTTTCAAGTGTAACCACGCCCACTGTCCCGTTATTGGCATTAGAGTATAATTTAACTGCCAGTTGGGTTGACTTTTGTAACTTGTATGTGAAGTGAAAATGGCAGCTTCCCCTTCATCTCAGGTAGCAAAATGCCTAAGGATTGGAGAAGATATTGCAATCATGCAACCTGCAATTTTCTGGGCCTGAAATGACCATAGTAGGGTATTTCTACCCTGGAAATATGCAGCATGATTTTACCAACAGTAGGATGAAACTTGGATGAACGTATATCATTTCTTTCTGGCATAACATCAACACTGACATACTTGAGCACTCACATGAAACTTGTCCCCTTCCTCAGATTAACAGTAGTAGTCACTATTACTAGATAATTTTGATTGGAGATGAGCAATTTTTGGAAGTCTGGAAGCCTCACTTCCTTTTAGAAAGGCAAAAGCCAAACAGTTGGTGAGGCCATGATCTAAATTGGGCTGAGTCATTTCATGCATGCATGTAGGCAGAGCAGAGGTTTTTTTATTTTTCATTTATGAGTTTTGGGCTGAGGGTTTTGGCCTGTATTTCTTTCTTGAATCCAGTAATGATATTTATGCTGTAGTTTTTGAGTGCTTCTTGCCTCAAGTTAGGGGGAAACCATACTGCTGAATTTTGCCTGACTCTGGAGCCTCAGGTTACCCACCTCCGATTTAGATGAATGGGAGATTTCAAGATTTTCTACCACAGACAGTGGATCTCTCTGTTCTTATAGATTTTATTTTATTTATTTATTTATTTTTGTCAATTGCTTACAAGATAATAGGTATAAATAAAGACATAGTTATGAATACATTGATACATAAAAGAAAAATAAAAAAATAAAAATAAAAGAAATGATAGGACAGGGATGGTAGGCACGTTAGTGCGCTTATGCACGCCCCCTACAGACCTCTTAAGAAAGGGGTGAGGTCAATAGTAGACAGTCTAAGGTTAAAGTTTTTGGGGTTTGGGGAAGAAACCACAGAGTGAGGTAGAATATTCCAGACATTGACCACTCTGTTGCTGAAGTCATATTTCCTACAATCAAGTTTGGTGCGGTTAACCTTGAGTTTGTATCTGTTGTGTGCTCTTGCGTTGTTATAGTTGAAGCTGAAGTATTCATTGACAGGTAGGACATTGCAATGTATGATTTTATACACTATACTAGATTGGACCGAAGGCGTCATAGTTCTAGTTTTCTAGGTCTAGAATTTTGAGTCTAGTGGCATAAATTATTCTGCAACGAGTAGAGTGGAGAACTCTTCTTGTGAAATATTTCTGGACTTTCTCAACTGTGTTAATATCAGGTACGTAATGGGGGTTCCAGACTGATGAGCTGTATTTGTGTATTGGTCTAGCAAATGTTTTATATGCTCTAGTTATTAGTGTAGTATTATCAGAGAAAAAGCTATGTTAGATTAGGGTTAACAATTCTTAACACCTTTTTGGCTATGTAGTAACAGTGGGCTCTAGCACTAAGGTCATTAGAGATGAGTACTCCAAGATCCTTGACAAAGTTTGGATCATCAACAAGGTCTTGACTATTCAACCTATATTTTATTTTCTGATTTTTTTTTGCCTATATGTAGGACAGAGCATTTATTTGTTGAGATTTGAAGTTGCCATTTGTTTGACCATTCTGATACATAAGGTCTTTTTGAAGAGTAGCAGTATTGTCTGTGATGTTAAATAACTTTACATCGTCACCATGTTTATATTTGAGTAGGACTGTTTCTGTACTCATTGGTCTGCTAAAGCTGCTTATTTTTCATATTGTTGCCCCAGACATGCACGGCCAGGAAGTAAGGGTGAGGAGTGGGGTAGATTTTCTTTTAAAAAATGTATTTTATGTAGCCTTAGCATTGCTGTTTTCCAGATTAAATGTTGGGGGATGACTGATTAAGAAACCGACATTTGGCATCCATCTCACTCCACCATGTCCCTCTGTGCATCGTCTCACAAGGAATGTGCTCGTTTGCCACCAATTCAAGATCTCAGATGTACGAAAAGAGAAGCCAAAAGTGGCATCTCTGAGCAGAGCTCTCCCATCCCTTTCAGCTGCAGCCAGGCTGCTCTGACGGTGGAGCACAGCCCAATCTACATTCCATCCTGTTATATGGAGAACAGACCTGACTACTCAGCCATGGCTTTCTACAGCCCTTCAATGATGAATTATAACATTCCGGGTAATTTCAGCGATTCAGAAAATGCCACCGTAAGGCAAGCGGCGAGTCCGAGCATGTTGTGGTCCAGTTCTGGTCACATCTCTCCTCTGACAGTACACTGCCAATCATCGGTTTTATATGCAGAGCAACCAAAAAGCCCTTGGTGTGAAGCCCGACCTATGGATCACGTCTTGCCTATTCACAGGTAATTTTTTTTTAAAATATCCGTCTAGTGCTAAATATTCAGTCCAGTGTTGTATAATCAAGAAACAGAGTCCAAAATGCCTAGGAAAAATGTCTGAATAATTGTGGTTAAATGTATGTCTGGGGTAAAGAAACAGAGTGATTTCTAAAAGCCTTCCTTGGAATCTGTTTGATAGCATCTTGAAGGGCCCATCGGATTTAAATGGGGAAAATAGCATGAATTATTTTCCCAGATTTTCTTCTCTGATCAAATTATTCTTTCCTCTACCTTCAATTTGCTTTCAAAGTTGGGACAGCCAATCAGAGATACCCTAGGAATATCTATTTTGCCTCTCAGCTTTGAAATAAATTTAAAAAAAAAAATTCTTAATATTTGTCCATGTTCTTATTTCAATGAGAATATAGGAACACAGTTCAGTCACAGGTTTAAATATTGGAAGTCGGAGCTAAGATGAAACTTGAACTTTCAGACATTTGGCTTGACATTTAGGGGATGATGTAAGAGAACAGAAATCTTGGGAAAGGGCAATAAATATATTCAGAAGAGGACTTATTTAAAAAATATTACTGAGCTTTTGATAATGCAAAATTGTACCTGCATAATATTTGTGATGTAAGCTAACAATAGAGTTCAATGTGATTATTTCTCATTTCAAGGCTGATTTTTTTTTCTTCAGGAAAAAAGGAGCTATATTTATTAAATTATTTACTTTTTTCTCCTGTACTTGGAGAATTGTTTTTCTGGACCATCCATTTTCTCTCATGTGCAATGGGTGGAGTTAGCATATGATAGACTCTCAGTATAATCGGAATAGAGGAACCTCAAACAAATCCTGCATTTTGATCCTACAGTGGTCAACTTGGAGACTAGGGGAAGTACACAAATAGGACATAAACACCATACCCTTGTATTTTACATAGGTGTGCAGAGATGCTGAACTAGCAGGGGTAATAGCCACTGATAGTTTTCTATCCTTCATTAATTTGTCTAATCCTATGATAAGACTGCCCATGTTGATGGTCATTGTTTCATCTTGCGGTAGCGAGTTTAACTTTGTTTTGTTTAATTCAGGGGTGTCAAACTCAAGGCCTGCAGGCCAAATCTGCCCACGGGGTGCTTAGATCTGGCTTGTGGGGCGACTCTGCAAACAGCAAGGGACCATCCCACAGTGCCTTTGCCGATGAAAATGAAGCTTGGGAGGGCAGCTCTCCCAAGCTCTGTTTTAACTGGCAGAGGGTTGCAGGAGGCTACCAGAAACGGAGCGCGGGAGCCCATTTTCGCTGGCAGAGTACATGAGTGACATCAGCTGGCTGTGCCCATCCCAGGCCCCTGAGGTCAAACACAACCCTGATGTAGCCCTCAATGAAATTGAGTTTGACACCCCTGGTTTAATTGATTTACTAGAGATACACAAAGCATATTGAATTCAAGAGATTAGAAGTTTAAAATGCCTAGCTTTGAGTTCTAGACATTCTGGACATGTTTCAACTTTGCAACAGCTTTATTTCAGTTTGAAACAAGTGCTTTAAGCTTAAAAGGGAATTTTCCAACCATTTTGGAAGCACTTAGAATTTGATTTCCGACCACCCCTATAATCAGAAGTATTTTAAGAATTCATATCCATTCTGAATTTCCCATCATTCAGCTTTATTGTATAACTCTGTGCTTGGAAATAAGTTTGTTTTAATGGAAATCAAAATGATATTAGAGAACTCTAGGGTAGATATCTTGCCAAATATAGAAATTTAGTAGGTTAATGGCTATGAAAGAAAGTAAGATTACTGGACAAAGGATGATAACTTTTCTGGATAATATAGAATATCTTCTGCAAGTAACATACAGTCTACTTGTTGAAGAATATTTTACTCATAAAATGACTATAGGAATATTCCTTGGGTAACATCATGTGTATTAAAGTAAGACTGGTACTCCGGTCACCTTAGCAATATGATATAAGTGAAGGACATCAGTTTATCCTTTGCCTCAGCTAGCAAAATGGTTTTGACATTCCTGAAAAGAAAAAGTATTTAGTCCAAGAACCTGGGAGTAAATACTGTCTCTCACTATCATGCAAGACTGAGGTCAACTGTAAAATAATGGATAAGAATATCATGTGTAGCTTTCGAGACTCCCAAAGGTGCTTTTCAAATGGCAACTGTACTTCCTTACTTTTTAAAAAGCATCTTGGGACAACCATGACCTGGATGATTGAGAATCTCTATAAAGATTTTGGGATTCTTTATTGAAAAGGGTAGGATATAAAATAAAGTAAGAATAGAAATTTTATGCTGTTGATGGGTCTAGTTTGGACTGCAGACAGTTGCAGGTCTCTCAGTCATCTGCAGCAAGCTGTCCTCCAGATGTCTTATTGCTGTCATCCCCAGAAATCATGGCAGATAGTAACTAACACATCTGGAAATAACAGGTTGAAGAAAACTACATCGGACACTCTTTTAATTCCTTGAATATTTTATTTGAGTGGAATTGTACAATGAAATTCTCTATTCCTTTTGAAGGGTAAGTGTAATGAGTGATTTCTCATCTTCAAAATGCTTTGCCTTTACACACATTCTCTTTCACAGTTGCACTTCCCCTTCTGTTTCATTTTTGTGATGCCATCTTAATGCTGTGTTCATGACATCAATTTATTGCCATGGAAACAATGATTGTGGTATTGAAAATTCATGAATTGTAACTTAAATTAAAAGTTCAAAGATGGGAAGAATATGAACTACATGGAGCTGGCCCCTCCCTTTACTTGATTAAGTGAGCATAGGGCATTTTATTTTATTTTTTCCTAATGAAGGATTTTGTTTTCAAATGTGACATATAAAACTCTGCTTGAGTTGGAAGAGAATTTTTTTTATTAAAAGGACACATGCTCTCTTAAGCCTCTTCTTCTTTCTGAAACCCAGAGACATTTGTCACAATGAAGAAACCTACAGATGTCTGGATGCTTATATGTGACTTCTGAATGTAGTGGCTTCTCTTCTGCTCATCTGTTCTTCAAATCCTTTTGGACTTGCACATTGTTCCTGATCAATGACAAGAAAGGGAGAAGGCTATCAAATCCCCTTTTACTCAAGAAAGAATAGAGGACACTGGGTTTGTCTCAGAAGTAAAGACTGTAATTCATATGTATTATGAAGTGTAAATGTAAGCAGGGATGTTCTGGGATATGTGTGTGAATAAAATAAAGTCAGGCTAGAGCCGTGTTTTTCAAACTTCGCAATTTTAAGATGTGTGGACTTCAATTACCAGAATTTCTCAACTAGCATGGGGAAGTTAAAATCCACATGTCTTAAAGTTGCCAAGTTTGAGAAAAACTGAGATAGAATATTCAACCATGTGACTGAAACATTTGAAGAGTTTGATCAGAAGTAAAATCCTCTTTTCTGCTTTCTAGATTATTTTTTTTGTTTACTTCCTTTCCCCCTATGGATGGCTATGCAGGTAAAGCAATATTTCAGACCTCAAAAAGGAACAAAATTTGTCTTTTAGTCTTTAAAAAAATTCTTGTATTTATCAAATTTGATTTGATGGACCAAATCTTATTTCATACACATTTGTTGGAGGAATGTGTCCACAGGACATGCAGAGATCTGTAGCAAGGACAGCAAATGGAATCAATCTCCCTTCATCTCAAAATAAAATCTATATTATTCAAGACCAGTCAATTTTTTTTTTTATTACAGAAGCACCTGTTCCTGTCCCTGGCAATAACAATAGAATAAGAAATCAAGTAATAAAAGTGAATGAATGAATGAATGAATGAATGAATGAAAAAAACCAAATAATAAAAAATGCTTTGCAATTAATACTCTTTGTGATACTGATCTTTCCTATCTGAGGAACTACTTCACTTGGCCGAACAATGTGGCACATATAACTTTGCATGTGTATGTAAACTCCTAACTGTGCAATCTTCATTCTGCTTAATCACTGTGCTAATTATTATATTCACCAGCCCAAACTAAACTGCTTAGAATGATTGGGAGGAGAATGTGATAGTTGTAATCTAGTACAATATCAGACTTCACATGCTTAATGCTTGTCAAATACTCTTGTTTAATACATTATACACTCAAATAGCTGATGCTTGCAAAATTGTGGCATGTTCTGAAAAATAAGTATTATATTTTATGACTCTAATCCATGGAAGTTTCTGTAATTTTAAGCTTTCTTTCACTGCAGTTCACACTCTGCAAAACTTCATGTGGATGATTTTTTTTTTAAAGAACATTGTTGAGGCAAAATACACATTCCTTTGTATGGTTTGATGACAGATTTTCTCCTTTTCTGCCACCAGAGACACCCTGAAAAGAAAAAACAGCAGCAGTGACTGTACCAGTCCCACCACAAACAGCCCTGGTTCAAAAAGAGATGCACATTTCTGTGCTGTATGTAGCGATTATGCATCTGGATATCATTATGGGGTTTGGTCATGTGAAGGCTGTAAAGCCTTCTTCAAAAGAAGCATCCAAGGTAGGGAAAACAGGAAATCCTGGAGAAAACAATTCATTTGAATGCAATGATTTTTGTAAGAACATGAAGATAAATTACACGGAGCAACCAGGGAATTGTGGAGAAGAAAGTCAAGATGACAGCTAGCATAAAAAAACCCTGCCCCTTTTATATGCGGATTATGATGCAATCAAAAAACAGGCAGCACTTCAATTATGTAGTTACAACTATTATTTGGAATTTTTGACCCAATCCTCCTGCAGATCTCCTTGACACCCGAGTCTTAGCACAATATTTTGAAGAGGAATGAAGGCTATACTATTGCTACATATACTGCAGAACTGGGTTTTTTTTTTCTATTTTAGGAGGACTTTCTCTCCTTTTTCCCCTTCCAACACTAAGTATGAAGTTATTTTCTCAATATGTTGGAAATCTTGCACCTGAAATTAGGGACAGTACAAGTGCTGAAACTCCCTAACATCATCCAAGCAAACATCTAAAATATTATACCCATCTGCATGATTATTATAGCATTTAAGAGAGGCTTTAGAAGAGATTTAGCAATGTGCATGATAAATTGAATTGTTATGTATAGTTACTAATAATTTAGTGTTAACTACTGATCACTCTATTTCTTCCTGTTATTTATAACATAAGATTTCCATTTTTTTTAATCATTGAAATAGGGCTAACTACTTACATTTTAAATTTAAGATCTCTATTTATTGTTTAATGTTTTATGTGGCATTTTACTAAATTATTTTAAGTTGCCTAGAGTTGCCTTTGGCAAAATGGGAAGCATATAAGTTTAATAAATTTTAAAAAATGAATGGACATGGAATGGAACATTATCAAAAAGGAGGTCAAGGAGCATTTTCTTGTACATTCCATTTAAGGTTTCCTTTTCATTCCCAATTATATTAAAACAAAAGACTCAAAATATATACCAGGCACACTTCATTTTTAGATTTTCTATTAAAACTGGATTCATTTCTTCCCTTTAGTATATCAGCTAATTGATGAAATCTATTGATTAAAAATCAAGGTCCCATTTTCAGTGGCAATTATGAAAAATCTCACAGTTTGATTCTATGTACCTTTTCTCAGTTTTTTGCCTTCAAAAAAATATTTATGTTCATTGTTTCAGTCCCAGGACAATTCCTTCCCCATATTTATTCTAATATCTATGTTTCCAATTAAGAAAATATAATTGTTTCAATAGGACTTACTCTAAGGTAACTGCATTTAGGAATGTTAAATCTCAGATCTGTAGGAACAGTATGAAGTTGGATGCAACAAATTAAGGTAATTGAAAAAAGCAGTAGTGTTTACCTGGCATATGGTTTGGTCAACTACACTTCAAAATTGGACAAGATAACCTTTTGAAGGCCATGACATGTGTTGGAGACTTGGCATGACAACATTTTTATCTTTTTTCCAGGGGACCTTTGATCATAATCAACCTTCACTGCCAAACACTGAGATCATATCTGTTCTACACAGACTGTGTTTTCCAATAAGTGTTCAACAGTTTTGCAAAACATCCTTTTCTACACATAATAAATGGGGTTGGGGGTTTTGTGTTCTTTTTGGTATCAGCATCATTGTATAAACCAGCCCCTTCATTAAATGCATAAACATGATAAAGCTGATAGAAACCAAGCTACCTTTTAATTGGAATGACATATCTGAATTATGTGAGAAAACTACTAAATTTCCTTACAAGAGGCCATTTTGGAAACAGATTTGGACCAGGCAAGTGGTTTTCAGGGAGAAGGAGTGGTTTACAGTTGTATTCTTCTCCTTCTACCCTCCCCCCCCAAGTAACCATCAAATTTGTGTCTATCACTTTGGACTTTTATATGTGTACTTGTTAGAACTTATAAGCCTGAAGGTTTATAATCATTTTTGAGATCATTTTTATAATCTGCATCTAGGTCTCAACTGCATGTCAAGTTCTTATTTTTATAGCCAGTCTATAATAAAATCTAATAACAATCTGTCTTTATTCTTGACATAAACTGATTCTAAGGATTTTTATGATAATCCTTAAGAAGATAGGAGAGCTAGAATGGTGAAACTTATTGTATAGTTTCAACCAATTACATTTTTATAGAATCTTTTTCCTTTTCTTCATATTCACAATAATTCTTAGGCTCAACTAAGAGAGCAATATTTGGCCATAGCCTCCCACTGACCTTGATGTCTTATCAAACATTTCACTCAGAACACCATGGTCTAAGTCCAGGCATTCAACCCCAAACATCATATATAACCTCTAGACAAAGGTTGACATAAAATGTCACTAAGAAAATTTGCCTTCATTTGCCTTCATTTTTAAACAACTGTAAATTTGCTTTCAATATCATTCCACCAGAATTTGTATTATCAACTTCCGCTTTAAAGGGAAGCCTGCTTGTCAAATAAATTTAAGAAAAACCATCTGCTTTGAGAAATTCTCACTATGAATTGGGGGGAAATACAAACTTTTCCCACAAATTTGCATTTCTCTATTTCTCTACAGAAGGAATTAACAGTCTTTCCAGACTCTCCTTGGTCTTTACTAAATCTTTGCAGAGAGGTTAAATCTAGTCCAAGGATGAGAAATCTACCAAAATAAAAAGAAATATTTTGATTCTCTTGTGTTGTAGCTTGCAAAAACAAAACAAAAGCTCTTTTGCTGATCACAGTCCTTTTCTATGACATACTTGCCACAATTTGCCTGTTTCGACTAAAAGGTCTTCAAAATGCATCTGCTGCTTTCCTGTTAGGAACTGAAGCATACAGGATTGTCTTGCTCTTTAGCCCTCCTTTTATATGCTGTATTTCTCTATTGGCTAGCCTTTCAAATAAGTTCTCAAAAGTATAAGCCTATAAGACTTCTATTATTCTATTCTTTTCCTTAAGCACCCCTACATCTAAGGAAGATCCTTCTTTCCCCTGCTGCTCATTAGTTGGAGGACATGTTCATTCTGGATCTTCTCACTTTGCAATCTTCAATCCTAAGTGCTCTAGTTAAGCAAAGTACAACCCTAAGGAACACACAGCCCTAATGAAACATACATTGAATGAGGAATGTTGTATGTTGCTAAGATGCTCTTTGTTAGCTCAAGGACATAGGCCACTCTTCAGCTGTTCAGTATGCAGTCATCTCAGCCTGCAGGACTCAGCTTTCATTTGGGATTGGGAGCCTTTTACATGGCTGTTGTCTAGGGATTCTCCAAGGACAGTCTAACCAGTTTCCCATACTAGAACCAGTAGCTAACTCAAGAAATGAAATACCTTTTCTTAAAAACAAGGACCAAATTTAAGACTTTATCACAATATTTTTAAAATGTACCTTTTTTTATTCCTCCCTTCAGGGCACAATGATTATATCTGTCCGGCGACAAACCAATGTACAATAGATAAAAACAGACGCAAAAGCTGCCAGGCCTGCCGACTCCGGAAATGTTATGAAGTAGGGATGATGAAATGTGGTAAGGTTTTTTTTTGCTCCTTTTGGCATTTTCTCTTATGGAGTTTCTCATATAAAATTTTGCTTGAATTCCAAAGCAGATGGACACTCTGATTCAGAACCATAGTTATGCATGTATAAATTCCATTAATACCAGTAGTAGGTGGATTTCAAGCTTTGTTTGATTACTGAAGCCTAGATTCCTCCTACTTTGGATAAGAAAAAGAATTTGGTCAAAATCTCATCCCACCAAATTTTTATCAGTACTTTAAGCTAATGTGCCAACTTCCCAATTAGAACAACTTTGTCAATTTCTTTCCTCCAGATGTGTGAGATTCCAGGTTCCAGAATTGCCTGGGAGTTTAGCTGTTAATCAATTACACAGGAAATTCTAATTGCAACAAAGCATCTAGGAAAATACTAAAGTGATATTTAGGCTATGAAAGAGGACTGAATGGAAGTCTTCTATAAAATTCAAAAATAAAGTTCTGCATTTAACACCATTCTTCCACATAGACTAATGTCTAAACTTCTGGACCTTGGCCTTTCTTATTCAATCTGCCTTTGGATTATGGATTTCCTGTCTGGCCGCTCACAGAGGGTCAGATTAGGTAATTATACCTTTTCAGCCCTTATTCTTAACACTGGTATACCACAGGGTTGCGTGTTGAGTCCCTTACTCTATACTCTTTATGTGCATGACTGCATTCCCACTCATACTAGGAATAATATTGCTAAATTTGCAGATGATACAATAGTGGTGGGACTCGTATCAAAGGGGGATGAGTCTGCCTATCAAGATGAGGTGGACTGGTTATTTTCGTGGTGTGGAGACAATAACTTGGTCCTCAACACCAATAAGACCAAGGAGCTTATAGTGGATTATAGAAGGAACAGATCAGACATCCAGCCCTTGCTTATCAATGGAGACCAAGAGGAGCAAGTGGCCAGTTTTAAGTTTCTGGGTGTTACCAGAAAAGAGGACCTGATCTAGGGTGCTCACATTGCAGCACGGGTCAAAAGTGCCCAGCAGAGATGATACTACTTGAGACTTCTCAGAAAACAACAACTGAATGAAAAACTGCTGGTGACCTTCTATTGCTGCACCATAGAGAATATTTTAACTTAATTCACCTTTGTATGGTTTGCCAATTGCACAGTGGCAGATAGGAAAGCACTCCAGAGGGTTAAATATCATTGCCCAGAAGTTCATTGGTTGCCTGCTCCCCATTGTGGAAGAGCTTTATAGCTTCCGCTGCCTTAAGAAAGTTCAAAACATTCTCAGAGATCCATCTCATTCTGGGCACCCTTTTTTTTGAACGATTACCATCTGGCAGACAGTACAGTATCATAAAAAACAAGGACAAATAGGCTGAAAAACAGCTTCTATCCCAGGGCAGTAGCTCTTTTGAATTCTGCTGTATAGTGCAGTGTTGGTGTGGTGTCAGGGGTTTCCGGTTCAATGTGTGAAGGGTGAAGGATGTGTGTTTGTCTTTATTTTCATTATTATGGTCATGATGCGTACTGAAGATGGTGTTTGATTTTGTTGTATGAGATGCAATGACAATAAAGTAAAGTAAACTAAATGTTCCCTGTGAGACTTTAAAGAGGGTAATTGAAGACATTATTGAGTTTCAAATTCTCATGACTTCTGTTCTGCTATTTTTCAACAAGTCCATTCAGAAATATTTAATAATATTGCAATAATCTATGGGTTGAATGTCCTTGTTTGAGCTATTTGAGTTTGTGTGAGTACCCAACTCAATGAATTTACTGTGATGTTGCTTTTTACCTTCTGCCCACATAAAGATCTACTTGTCCCTTGGAGATAACGGACTGTGCAAACTTAAAAAGGCTCCTTGATTTGTTAACTATCAATAGATTGTGTGATTCCTGCTAGTATTTTTGCCAAGATTTGCCACATTTTTATTACCCTACTGAATTAACATCTTAGCGAAGCATTCTAGGGAGTGAATGGTGATTTACGATCTGTGAAATTTTTGGCTGATGCAATAAGCCTGATTTGAAACACATCTCACCTTATGTGCTGGTTTTTCCAGAGAGTTGTAATGTGTATATGACACATGTAATGAAGAAATATCTTTCTTATTTTCTTATCTTTATTTTATGTTTTGGTTCTATGAAGTTTCTTAAAACAACTTACAATTTTAACATCACAATTACACGACTACTAAGAACATTTTGTGGAAAAAAAATCAGTGAAAAATTCAGTCTCAGAAAAAAATCAATGTTTAGCAATTGTTTAGCAATGCATGTAAATACAGTTGCCAATAAAAGTTACAAAACAAAAAGAAACATATCAACAGTACCCCCAAAACAATACACTTAATCCAGGGTCCTGATGATTTTCATTTGAAATTATGGCAGCTACCATATACTGTAGCCTTGGCTTTATTTCTACTTTCCCATTAGAACAGTAGCAGCCTAACACACAAATTTCATCTCCAAACAACCAACAATCCTTCTGCATCAATGAGCATTTTATGTGCAGAGCATAAAGGACTGCGGCAAAGAGTTTTAAAGCATACCAGCATTCAATGATTAGTCACATTAGTAAGATATTACTACAGGTCTGCTTGTCAACAATTTTTATTAAATATATTTACAGCTGTCCCTTTCAGGATCTGTGGAGGCAGCCATGCATTCCAGGTTTTGGTAGTGGAGTGTGCATATATTTTGGGTGGAATTGATGCTTCTATACTTTCTGTATCCAAGCCAAATCTTTGTAGGGAATAGAGTATTTAAATAGTAATTAGGAAGCATTTTCCCAGCTGTTTTAGTAATAGTATGATGTTCCTATCCTGTCCTATATTTTCCTCCAGAAGCTACTTGATACTGTCACAGATGGCCTGGCACAATAATGAAGTTGTCCATATATAAATGTGTACAGAATGTACATACTTGTGGACTTTCATTGGTTGGTGGAGAGGAGGAACTGTTTAGCATATCCAAAGGATTTCTTTGTAAAGCAATAAGATTGGGCATGTTATATCTTTCCAGAGTATGCATGTAGATAGTATAACTTTAAAATGATTTTTTAAAAATATGGTTGCTTCTTTTCCTTGCAATTGTAAATTATGTTTTCGTTTCAATTTTGATTACATTCTGATCAGGGCATCAATAGCAGCCAATGATCTGCTATTACTTAACACAAAATGTTTATGTGCAAACTCCTTTTTGAAATATTGAAAATGTGTAAATAGACATTTGGAACTATAATAAAGTGATGAAGAACTTAAGTGCAAATGACAAGGCATCTTCCAATGCTTACTCTTTTGTTAATTAAAAAAAAAAACACCAAGCACAAGTAACCAAGCCAAGTGTACAATAAATTTGCACAATGGTCATTTTGTTTAATTACTCTATTAACTACTATACTCACCAGTGCAAACTAGTTCCTGTTCAAATGACTGGCTGGTGAACATGGTAATTGTAATCCAGCATAACAACTGAATATATGCAGTGCTTGTCAAATATTCTGTTATATTACATATCTGAATTGCTAATTCTTGCAAAACCCTGGTAGGTTTTGAAGAATAAGTATTAAATTAATATATCTAAACTCAGATCAAAACATTTCTTGATATTTTACTTTATTAATCTCTCCAGATTTAAATATACTGGTTGTAAAATGCTTTTTTGATCATACAGTATACTTACATTCATTTTTATTTTATTCATATACGTGTACAATAAATCATTCGAGACAGAAGGTTTGTATTTTTTCAAAATACAAGAATGAGTTCCTAAACTTCTGTGTAACAGAATACAGGGCAATTTTTTAATGTAAAATATTACCAGCATTGTACTTTTCTATTGCAGATGAAGTTTTTAATCTTTTAATCTGTTTTCCATGAAGAAAACGGTGTCTTAGTTATTAGGAGTCTTGCCCATAAGTTCAACCATTATCTCTTTATTCTGGGAGAGAAAAATGGAATATACAGTACATACATAATACATACATACATTGAAATAAAAACTAAATTATCTCAGCCTAACCATGCAGATTATTTGCAGAACAACTATACAGTAGTATGTCAGCTTTGATTTCAGGTTGCATAGATAATAAGCATATCTGACCAGCAGAAGGGATCAAATGCTCACCCTGATCACCTAAAAGAGAAACCTTTTATTGTTCAACATGCATCTGGTAATTTAAAATAAATCAGCATTCACAATACACTGAGCTGAGGTGTGAAGTAAGAACTATTTTCTGCCCTCACAATCATGTAGGTAAGAATCTCATACTTATTCTACATTGTTTGGTCAGGTTACATTACAATTGTAATCAAAACAATACAGCAATTCAACAACCCATATGTGACATTTATGATTGGGTATTTAGCCAGTGGCTGAGCATTGATCATTGTTGAACAAATATAAAGTGAGTGATTTTCCAATAAGAAAATTCTATTGAATAAGTTTAGAATTTCACTGTTCATTCCGAGATCTTGCAAATTATAGTGATCTCAAGTTTTCCATAGTCAACCAAAGTAAACTATAAATCACCAAATAGAGGCTTTATAATACTGTGCAGTTCCTTTTGAGAAGATATGAATCATAATACAACTGAGAAATAATCGTATCTGCATGAGATGGAAGAGGGAGAGAAAGCTGAAAGGAAGATATTAGCCACTTTCCCAACTGGATACCTTTTTGATGTGTTAGTTAGAATACAGTTTCCATTATTCTCAGCTGGCCTACTTGGAGAAGGCTGATCTCTGCACAATTTCAATTCTTCCAGCATATGAAGTTGGAATGATGACACTTATGATGACCCAGTTATGAAATTAGTGTGCAATGTTTAGCAAGCTTTACTATCACTTAAATGTTATCTTTGGATTGCTGTAAGTATAAAACAGGAAAAATTTCATAGCTTTAATTCTAACTTTTGTGGACCTCACAAAAGGTTTAAGAGGTCCCTAAGGGTGTGCCCGTGCACGCACATCAGCATGCCTGTCATCCCTGTCCCATTTTGATTTTCTTGTTTTCTTTGTTTGAATTTTCCTGAACAAATAAATAAATAAAATAAAAAGGAGGTGCCCTTCTTTAGAGAAAAGGTTAGATACAAATACAAGTATTAGACTTGTTGAGTGAATCCTTGCTACTCGTAGATATCATTTCTTGTTCATCCTTGAATTAAATATCTCCTCTGACTTAAGGTGAAGTTCCTATATTTTGCAAAAATGTAGAAGAACACAGTGTTGTCTCAATGTGAATTAGGAAGTAGACAATTAGGAGATAGACAGATAAGAGAGATTAGACATGTAAGAAGGACTAGAATCTGGATGACGTGTAAGATCCATACTTTGGATAAGGCTTCCCAACCTTGGCAATTTTAAAACATATGAACTTCAGCTACCAGAATTCCTGAGCTTCAGTAGTTTTAATGTCTGCAATGGGTGTCTATTTGCTTATTCTTTATTTATTATTCTTTCTTAAATTTATTTTCTGCCCATTTCACCACAAGGTGACCCCCTATACTGTATTTTGCTTGTATGTATATTCCTAAAGAAATAATTCAAAAATTAAGGCTCTGGTGTTCATCAACCTACCTGAAACTGTAGCTCTGTAATATGTCCCTAGAACTTCTCACTGCTTTTTTTCTCATAAGTAATTAGGAACAAATAATATAATAGTCTGAGAACCTATTATTAAATATTTAAACAGAAAATGGTATGAATAATTTTAGATTTGAGAACAGGCGAAACAGGACCAGTAATTGCTTCCATTGAAGCTTTAAATAGATGTAATGCTCAGTATTCTTTTAAGGCTTAATAGTTGTAAATCACCAATATGCCCTATACTGGCTAAAATTATCCTTTCACTCTTGAAAATGGAAATTGGCAGTGGAATGCTAGCGTGCCAAAGGACTGTGGCAGGAGATCTATGGTTCTGTCAGTGAAAGTGGCTTGAGTGTTATGTGAAAAATGGCAAATGAGACTGGCACAAAAATATTATTGCTTTCAAAAGGGAAATGAGAAGCTTAGTTACTTTCTTTGAGAAATCCTTGTCTGTGTTTCTGGAAAGATAATGGGCCAAACTGGTTATGGATCTCTTGTTTGAATTGGAATAAGCATTAAAAACCTTGAGCTTTTTGTGGTGATGATGAGACTGTCTAAAATTTAATAGGGAGCAAAGGATTTATTGTTTTTAAATAGCCAGTTATTTGTTTTCACCAGAAATATACTGGTGGGAGCTTGTTAAATTTTTTGCAGCTTACCTGAGACTTGTTAGGGGAAAAAATACCAATCTAATGTGATTGTGAAAAATAATTTAATGTTGTGATAGTGAGACAATGTGGACAGGTGCAGTGGAGAAGACCTAGTTCTATTTCTTCAGAAAGTGAGAAGGACACAACAGGATGAGTTCATGCATCTTGCTGCATAACCATAATGTGATTCATTTGGTTTTGTCTTCCATAAATGAATGCAGCCATTGTAGTTTGGAACCAGGTGTTGTGGCCTGTCGGCCACCAGCCCCTCCAACAGCCAAATCAGAGGAAGAGGAGAAGTGGGAATTTGGGTCAGCATCAGGGCAACCAAGGAGCTTCGAGAGGGAAGAGGCAATGGACTGGGCAGAGAGAGAAAGAGAAACAGAGCCTGAGCCATCCATCAGCCCTCAGATGGAGAGTCACCAGCACCCCGGACTGGAGGTGGTTGATGAAGAAGAGGAGGAACAGCTGGATTCAGTGCCTGACATATGGCTGCGCAAAAGGCAGAGAAGAGGAGAGCAGTGGAAAGCTGTGGGCCGATCCTGGGGCAGAAAGAGCCATTGCTGCTAGTGGGGGTCCACCCTAGCTCTGGGGATAAAAGGCAGGGGGTGGAGATGAATAGGTGTGGCAGACAACTATTCATCTTCCAGCTAGCTGGACTTGTAAGCCTATGAGAGAAACTTTTTGCTGGGGCTGCCGGCATTCCTTGTAAAGGAATCTTTTGAGTTCATGTCAGAGGGTTTGTTGTGTTTTGGGAGCTGGGTCAGAACACCAGGCTTTCTACTCAGCCAAGTGGGCTTTATTCAGGAAACATAGTTAAGCAAACTTGATTTTGCACAATGGTGGAAAACAATCATCAACCAACTCTGCATTGCTGTCTCTAAGGTTAGCTAGATAACTTTGCTCATAGATCTGAATTATATTCTATCAACGGTTAACATGACTATATGTTCTGGCTGTTAATGCATGAATCAGTGGACAAATTGAGAATATCAGAATTATGCACATGTTGAGTATGTGTTTTGAATCCTATGGCCCCTTGTATAGGGGTTGTAAAGTTACTACCAGGAATTCTTCTGTTGTTTCAGGGATATATACATGTAGTAATAAACTGCAATAAACTTTCTTTTTTTGCATGTTGAAATCATGTGAATATTTCCACCACAAGTTGCTTTACCTAAATAAATACCAGCTAGGTTTAGAATTTATGAAAGGAAAAAAAAATCATTCCAGAGAACCAACGGTCTGTAGAACTTCTCAGTCATCCAGGTCATGGTCATCCCAAAGGTGCTTTTTCAGAGGCAACTGGACTTCCTTGTTTTTTCTTTTGAAAACGTTTTGTTTCTTAACCAAGAAGCTTCTTCAGCTCTGACAGGATAGTGGGGAATGGAAGAATTTATATCCCTTGCAGACAGCTGGTAGACTGCAAAAGAAAAAATAAGTTGCCTCCTGAAAAAGCGTCTTTGGGACAAAGAACCAACAATTTAAAATAATTCTTACATTTTGATTATTTACATGAAAAAAGATGAATAAAATTGCTAGTTATTAATTTTTGGTGAGTGTGAACTAGGGTTTGGACTGAAGGTGATGTATTTTATAGATGCTTTCATCTATTGCAACTCTTAGGATCTTATTAATTTTCTTTTTTGGTTTAAAAAGAGATTAATTTATAGTTATTATAGTTCTAGAAGGAAGTTTGAAATGAATAACATGAAACATGGATTTTGTTTATGTTCTAGAAGGAAAGGGAATATGGGCTGTGGTATGCAAATACCTGTAAGAAGTGTCATCTTTGTTATGAGGGTGAAGGTGCACAGTGGGCAAACTTCTTCTGAATTCTGTTTTCATGAATTTGTATGTAAACTAGACTGCACAACTGTGTGGAAATTTACCTTTCCCAAAAAATTATTTTATATTTTTCACGTTAAAAAAATGATACACAAGTAGAAGTATTAGAGAACAGTTTACAGAAATATCCATGTGAATTTCCTTAACATGCACATATTGATCTGGATATGGAATGAAATAAATTCAAGGCTGAACAAGGTATTGAGAAGAATAAAAATTGGCAATTCCTCTAGTCCCAAAAACACAGTGTTCTCAGTTTTTAAGAAGATAAGATTTCAGTGATGTTTTGTTGTGCTCGATTGGTATTTGTGAGTAATAATATCTGCATTATTCTTTCTATTTGAGGGTGTGCGGTTTCCTTGGTTTTCTGTTGGATTTGGACTGAGACTTCCCCCAACCTTGCTTTGTAAAATTTAAAATGGCAAGGTATGATGAAAAAGAAAAGAACATTTAAATAATCAGAGGAAAAATACACGATAGCCTTTGCCAAAATGAGACCCTCAAGATGCGTCAGGCTATACTTTCCTTAATATCTGGATACTGTGGTATATGCTGTCTGGAATTGCTAAGGACTGTAATCCAGTACTGCAGGAGAAGACCAGACTGGGAGAAGACTAAAATATAAGAAGCATGTTGGCTGTGAAGAATCACCATTAAATCCAAGTTGTGGCCCAGCATCCTAATTGATTCCCTTGAAGCTGGGGATGGAGAGATGTCTCCTGTCTGTGTCATCTCTTAGCAAATAAAAGCCAACTGTGCCACCTCTGCTCTAGTTGGCAGAGAGGATAAGAATGTTGTGGTCAGCATGGCTCAGGTTGTTCTTTGCGTTTCAGAAGTTAAGCTGATCCCTTGGGTCAGACTGTTCAAGTTCCACATTTACATTTATTTCTTTTGGCAAAGCATTGTACACATTTAGCATGAACTTTATATATATATATATATATATATATATATATATATATATATATGTATGTATGTATGTATGTATGTATGTATGTATGTATGTATGTATGTATGTATGTATATGTATATGTATATGTATATGTATATGTATATGTATATGTATATGTGTATATATATATATATATATAT
>BLBF01000042.1:1255720-1275776 GCA_015471245.1 Laticauda colubrina
TTTTCTAGAGCTTGTGTTTCAAAGTGTTCCATGTAGAGGTTTGCAATTACAGGTGAGAGGGGTGATCCCATGGGTTTCCAAAAAAGAAGATTACCCACCTAATCCAAAAAGAAACCCCAACCAAAAGTCAAGACAGAGAACAAGAGAATGGCAAAGCCCTCCTCCCATATATAAAAGGCACTACAGACAAAATCAGCAAACCCCCACCCAATCAAGTCACACCCCCACTAGCAGTTAAAAGGAAGAAGCAGCTGCAAGCTCACATTACTCTGAGAAGCTCAGAGCTGAAGAAACAAGCCTGAAGATGATGAATGAGACTTCATCGAAACGTTGCCTAGATACTTCCAATTCTACGTGGGAGAAAACCCGAATAACCAAAGATCCACATACAAATACCCGCAAAAACCTCAGAAAACATATATATATATCATCATCAGGCTTCTGTATTGTGTTGGTCTGTGAATCAGATTTTCACAGCCGTTTCTGTTTTAAAATTGGTGCTAGCCTACTGCTGTGTCAGAATGAAAACCAGAGTTTGCTGTGTTCTGCTTGATTGGTGTTTCTAATATCTTCTGTCTGTTTTGTAGCTTTTTTTTTTTTTGCCTTGATTCGCTGGCAACATTGTGTTTCCTGTATTGGAGGGTTTTAGTGCGGCTTGGCTCTGAGTAAACGGACGGCTATCATTTATTAGAAAGCTAGGTTTCATCTGGGTGCCTGGTTGGGGTGTTTTTAGCTGGAGATATCAGGGGGGAACTGTTTATGTCCAGGTGTTTGCCTGGCTTATGGTGTGGATATATTTTGTTTGTTTGTGAGCACAGGCTTCCAAATGATTGACAGTCTGTTAGAGTCATCTCTTCTATTCATGCTTTCAGGTCTTTTTTCAATCTCTATGGCTTCTCTGATAATTTTGTGGCTGGGGTTTTCTATAGTGGCTAGGGTTTTGGTGCTATGATCTGTGGCTTTTATGTGTTGGACTAGTGAGGAAGTGTGTTCCAGCTTTTTTACTGCATTTTTATGTTCATCTTGGCGGGTACTTATTCTTCTATTGGTCTGTCCAATGTATGTGGCCGGGCATGATGCACAGGGGACTTCATATATCCCTTGGTTTTCCAGGTCAATTTTATCTTTGGTGTTTCTTAGGATGGCTGCTATTTTTTTGTCTGTTTTGAAGGCAGTCTTGATGTGATGCCTGTGTAATATCTTACTGATTTTGTCTGCAATACCTCTTATGGAGGGCAGGACAGCTGTTCCATTGGTCTGTTCATCTTCTAAGTCTCCATTATGTCTCAGTGTGTTTTTGTGGATCAAGCTGGTGATTTTGCTTTCATGGAAGCCGTTGGCTGTCAGTACTTTAGACAGGGTGCATAGTTCAGTCTTTATGTGTGTCTTGTCTGCCAGGCGTTTGGTTCTGGCGATTAGTGTTTTGGCTACAGAGTTTATCTGTGCTGGGTGGTGGTGGGATTGGGTGTTGAGATAGTGGTTGGTGTGTATTTTTTTCTGGTATAGGGTGTGTCCTAGTGTGCCATTTGTTTTTTTTTAGATTAGTACATCTAGGAATTGTTTATTTGTTTCTGTTTCCATGGTGAATTTGATTTTGGGGTGTGTGCTGTGTATGAAATTGTTTAGGTTTTCTTTTCCATGGGGCCAAATAATTCGAATCCAGAGCCCTAGCCAATGCCACCCACAAACTCAAACTATGGTTCAGGACATATTTGTCATCGTCGATGACACATTTGTTATTTGGCCCCATGGAAAAGAAAACCTTAAAAGTCTTCAGTGATGAAGCACCCACACCTTCTGAACTTAAGTCATTGCATTGGTTAATTGTTCTCAACAATTGTAGATAAGGACCCGCTACTAAATGTCAGCCACAGAACTTTGTAGTTGGAGTAACTTTCTTTCCTCCAATACTTGTCTCAGAAGTAAATCAGCAACACAATTATTGTTCTGCCTCAGTATCTGCATTTTATATTTTCTTCACTCCTTTTGTTTTTTAAAGAGAGTAGTAGCACGTGCTTCTCCACTTGCAGAAGCAAAACAGTTGGCAGGAGGGGTATTTAAACTTACTTTTAGTAACAGTCCCAAGTGCTGTGAGTAGGTAGTTTTAGGCCAGAAGATGGTGGACCACAGGAAAGTGACGGATAGAAGCAAATGCCATGAATCTTCTCATATTTCTCTGCCTTGAAACCTGCTCTTCCTTTCTTTTCCAGTGTGCACAGCAGCAGTCATGTCCCTGACTGAGAATCTTAAAAATGTAGGGCTATTGTGTTTGAAATTCCCTTCAGCTTCCATTTAACACCCCCACCCACCCACCAAATCTCCCTAGGCTTCACAGAGAGCTACCTCACTGTTGCAGTTCCAAGCAAGGCTGAGGAAGATATGAGGAATGGCTATGGCTATCTGCTGTTTGAATCAGAGTAAATGTCTTGGATGGAAACTCCTGCTGAGCTCCATGTGGATGCCAGGAAATATTTGTTTGCTGTCCATAGTCAGATCAGCAGCTGGTTTTCTGGCTATACCATACAGTATTTTGCAAAGTGAGTCACTGTTCTTAGAAAGGTTGATAAACTACGTTTGAGCTGATTCAATTTCTATCATATTTATGGATAACTTTAAATGCCAAGACAGAAACTGTGGTGGTGTCTATAAATTTAGCTTGATTAAGCCATGGAAACTTTGGCAGTTGGCAATTTTTTGGATTGAACATATAAATGGCAGTAGAAACATACAAGCAAGTATTTGAAGAATCAGATCCAGTTTCAGAATGTGTGTGTCAGGGGTGGGATGCTACTGGTTCTGCCCAGCTCTATAGAATTGGTAGCTCTGAAGAGTAGCAGACACCAGACCTGTGTCTGCTGCTGTTTGGCCCACCTGCCTGCCCAGGCTTTTACATGTCCTTTATTTCCTGCTTTTTCAACCTCAGCTGCTTTGCATGGCACAGCTGAGGTTGGAAAAGCAGTAAAAACCTGGTGCAAAATGCAATCACTGAACCCGTAGTAACACCCCTGGTGTGTGTGAGAGAGAGGGGGGGAGGGAGGGAGGGAGACCCACAGAGACAGATAATAGAATTGTATGTCTAGTTGATAATTTTCAGGATCAAGAAAAAAGAGGAATTAGATCATAGAAGTTTTAATAATGCAGTTGTTGATCATCTGCTGGGGAGGGGATGGAGTCTATGTATAGGATGATCCTGTTGTGGGATCTGCTACACTAGGGCATACTGATTATGGAAAAATGACATGGAACTGAGAAATTGAGTCGTTGTTTTCAGAACTAAATCAAGATTTCATTATGCTGAACTAGATTTACATTGTGCCTTCATTCTAGTAAATTCACAGCATCTTTCTGCATCATGCAGACTCTTTATGTGGATGTTATGTTTATCCAGAATTCAGAAAATAAAATTGAATTAGAGCCAAACTAATTCCTTGGCTTCCTACCATCTACCTGGGATTCTGATTTCCAATCAGCTCCTCTCTTGTTGCCAGAGCTCTTTACTGATAATAAATGTATCATACCAGAATATCAAGATCTATAGTAAGAAACTTAATAAAGTTCTGTGAGCCAGATTTGGCCCCCAAGTCCTCTTTCAATAGTTTCCAAAGTCCTCCCAAACCAGAAGCAACACAAGACTCCAGTAAGATTAACACCTATTTTATTTTTTGCTGTTTTTATTTTTGATTACCACGCTACTAAAAGTCTTTGGAGGCTGATTTTTTAAAGAACATTTGATGTAAAAATGTTGCTTTGTTTAGATTGATGGATACATCAAACCCATCACTAACTTGTTTACTTCATGGTTCAGAATAGAGGATCACTTGGTGTTTTACTTCCCATTTCAATTTTTTTTTTAAATTTATTTATTTATTTATTTATTTATTTATTTATTTATTTATTTATTTATTTATTTATTTATTTGTATATTTGTTGTTTGTTTGTTTATTTATTCACTCATTCAATTTCTATAGCTGCCCAACTCAACCAAATGACTCTGGATAGATTACAATTCTAAAATGATAAAACAACATAAACAATAAGATCATTACAACTGTAAAAAAAGTTATGTTTGCTATAGTTTTGCTAGTTGAACTGGATATCACAAATCCTTTCTCTGATCTGGGTATAGGGATTGGATGTGTGCAAAGTAAGCTGGAAATTGCTCACTGGAATTTTCCAACATGGATTTGGTACACTTTTGGAACATTAACCAACTCTTCTTATACCATTTAGGTACACATGTATAATTAGTGCTTGAGTTACTGGAATATTAAATTAGGTCCATTTTTCAAAATTTCAGGTTCAAGAAGAGAGCGTTGTGGGTATCGTATTGTTCGCCGTCATCGCAATCCGGAAGATTTGGTGAATTGTGTAGGCAAAGGGAAAAAGAATAATGAAAGCATCATCCAAGCAAAAGAAACCTTAGGCAATGAAATAAGCCCAGAACAGTTTGTCTCCATATTACTTGAAGCTGAACCACCAAATGTGTTGGTGAGTCGCCCCAACAGGCCATTTACAGAAGCTTCCATGATGATGTCCTTGACGAAACTTGCAGACAAGGAGTTGGTCCATATGATTGGCTGGGCGAAAAAAATCCCTGGTAAGGAATTTGAAAACTCCTGTGTTTTAGAATAGAGCTTGTGCTAAATGATATTTGAAATGTAAGTATGTATAAAAAGTATAAATACTTTTTAAACAAAACTTATGGCCTACAATGAGAAAACTATATCTAGGATTGCATTATTGTTTGGTAATACAACCTCAGTAAGGCCATTGTTTGGAGCAAAAGGAGAAACACAGAATATAAGGTTTCACAGGATCATGGAAGTTTAATTCCCAGCCAAGGATAGGCATAAGCAACTGCAACATCCCTGACAAAAGCATCCAGCCAGTGGTGGGATTCAATTTTTTTTACTATTTGTTCTGTGGGTGTGGCTTGGTGGGCTTGGCATGGCTTGGTGGGCATGGCAGGGGAAGGATTTTGTAAAATCTCACTCCCTCCCTACTCCTAGGGAAGGTTACTCCATTTCCTCCCCACCCCACTAACCTGCTTTCCAGCTCTGTTCTCCTGTGCAGGGCAACCAAAGAAGACCCAGCTGATCAGCTGGGACTTGAGAGGCAGAGAATAGATGGGGGCAGGGCCAGTCAGAGGTGGTATTTGCTGGTTCTCTGAACTACTCAAAATTTCAACTACCGGTTCTCCAGAACTGGTCAGAACCTGCTGAATATCACCTCTTCATCCAGCATATTTAAACATCCCCAGCACACTCACAGGTGAGTGACCAATTTCCAAGACAATGTTTGAGCTTTTTTTTGTTCAGCCTTTTTCTCTCAAGTTCAACCAAATTTATTGTCTTGTAATTTAAACCCACTATTTCTTGCCTTTCCCTATCTTCTGGACCAACTCTGAAAAATTCTGGACCATGTTCTCTATCGGGATCCCCAATTCCCAGGCTGAGGCCCACAATTGGGCCTTGAGCCATTTGGAGCTGGCTGTAGAAGTGGTGAGAGACCATGTGTGCATCGCCACATGTGTGGTCACTGCTTGGCCAGTGAGCCAATAAATTTCACCTGTGCGTGAAGTCCATATGCATGAGTGGCAGGCCTGTGTGCCCAGTGCAAATGGCGGTGTACATGTGTACGCCTGCCACTCACGTGGACTCATCCCCTCCCCTCTGCCAGTCCACAAAGCCAGAAAAGTTGGGGAACTCTGTTCTATATGAAACCCTTCAAATATTTGAAGAAACTATCATGTCTCCTGGCAATCTCTGCCCCAGGATAACCATACTCAACACTTCCAAACATTCTGAGGCTTTTCTTTCTAGCATCCTTATCATTTGTTGCTCTCTTCTGGGAATGATGTGGTTGCCACTCCCTTTCCTAAAATGCAGTGCCCAGAATTAAATGCAATATTCTAGGTGCAGCCTAAATAAATCAGTATAGTGAGGAACAAGGACTTTTATTCAACATTATATTTGTGCTGATACAGTATAGAACTGCATTTGCTGTTTTGTTTTGTTTTTGCAACTGCACCACATTGTGGGTAATATTCAGCTTATGATCTAACCATATACTTTTTGTATTGTATCCTTTCATATTCAAACCTCTGATTTTTCCCAATGCAAATAGAGGATTTTTGCATTTATCATTGTGGAAATTTAATTTTGCTAGACTTTGCCCAAAGCATCAGTTTTTCAAGATCCTTCTGATTCTGTTTTCTAAAGCAGTATTTCTCAATCTTAGCAACTTTAAGATATGTGGACTAGTCAATAATCTGATCTAATCTTTCATTTCAAGTATTTTCCTCACTTTTTCTGGCTGTATCTTTTGATAGACCTGAGAAGATAGACCAGTAGACCTGAGAAATACTATTTATGCTCCAAGTGCTTTAAATTCCTCTGTTGATGCAGCCTATGTCTGCATTGGCTTTTTTGGCAGCTGCAGCCTTTGCAAGTACCTGTCCACTAGGATTCCTAGATCCCTCTCATAGTTACTGCTCTTGAGCCAGATACCAACTTTTCTATACCTGCGCATTTGGTTCTTCTTGCCGAAATGTAAAATTTTCCCACTGAATTGGATTTTGTTGAATAAGACTCAGTGATATATTTGGCCCTTTTTGTTCCCCAAGGCAACTTGAGGTCCCCTGAGGTTTGTTATTTAATTTTAGCATTTCACTTACAAACCAGGTTCCTGTTTTGGAAAAGCTTTTACTCATTTGTATTAAAATCTTGGATTTTTCAATTGTCATCTTTAGACAGCTGTGACTTCCCAGTGTGACTCAGGAAATTATCTAGATAACAAGTGGCTTTTTCTATCATTTGTATCTATGTGATTCTTCCTCCTTGATTTTTGACCAGATACTTTATTCAGTGTTTAAGGTTTTCTTTTCCTCTATAAAGAATATTACTCTCAATTGGTCCATTATGACAGGTGCTACTTTTAACTTGCTTAAAAGCCCTGGTTAGCTAATTTGGTGGGGTTTGGTTTTTACATTTTTTAAGTAGAAGTAATCCCAGCTCTATGAGAAACATAGCTGTAAGTAAATAATAACTTAAAAATAAGATAGTGTGACTTCTTTTTGTTGTAACAACATTAGAAGTAAGGAATAGGGAAGAAACAAGAAAAGCCCCCAAATTAGACACATTTTTTAAATCATGAGATCTTTGGGTATGAATACATACAAACTCCATATTAGATATTGTTGGCATCATATATGGATACATAAATCTGAAGGCCTTAATGTATTGACAGATGAAGAATAGTTTATTCTTTAGTAGCAATTATTAACAAGACAGGATTTACCTAAGTGGAAGTCATTCTTTTTTCTTTAAGACTTATGAATAGAATAGAATGACAGAGTTGGAAGGGACCTTGGAGGTCTTCTAGTCCAACCCCCTGCCTAGTCAGGAAACCCTACACCACTTCAGACAAATGGTTATCCAATCTCTTCATAAACACTTCCAGTGTTGGAGCATTCACAACTTCTGGATGCAAGTTGTTCCACTGATTAATTGCTGTAACTGTTAGGAAATTTGTTCTAAGTTGTTTCTCTCCTTGATTAGTTTCCTCCCACTGCTTCTTGTATGGATGACTGTATGACTGTAACTTTGTCACTTGTATCCTTACGATTTATATTGATTGTTTCCTAGTATGATTTGATTGCTTATTGTACCCTATGACTATTATTAAGTGTTGTACCTTATGATTCTTGACAAATGTATCTTTTCTTTTATGTATACTGAGAGTATTTGCATCAAGACAAATTCCTTGTGTGTCCAACCATACTTGGCCAATAAAGAATTCTATTCTATTCTATTGTCCTGCCCTCAGATGCTTTGGAGAATAGTTTGATTCCCTCTCTTATCCCTTATCCTCATCCTCCCTTATCCTCATTCAATTTGCAGATACTGGGTGTCCTTTGAATCTGCAGATAGCTCCCATTTATATATGGGTTGGACCATTTTCATTGTATGTTGTAAGCAAGATTTAATTCAACATATAGTAATGAAGTCAATCGCAAGAGCTGTTGTAGTCCACATTGAATAAATAAAAGCTCTACCAAAGAACAGTGGCATTATAAACTAAAAAGTTAAGAAGGGCTTTTAAGCCATCAAGTCCAACCTTCTTCTCAGAAAAAAGATTTCCATTAAAGCATCCTGATAGGTGGCTATACAGTTTCTACATGCACAAGTAGACCTCCATTACAACAATCCACTTCTTGAATAAGTTACAATGGCACTGAAAAAAGTGATTTCTCATCGTTACAACTTTTGCAGCATCTCCATGATCATGTGATCAAAATTCAGGTGCTTGGCAACTAGTTTATATTTATGAGCATCTCTGTATCCCAAGCTCATATGATCACCTTTTGCGATCTTCTGACAAGGAAAGTCAACAGGGAAGCCAGTTTCACTTAACAATTGGGGTATTAATTTATCAACTGCAGTGATTCACTTAACAAATGTGGGAAGAAAGGTTTTAAAATGGGGCAAAGCGCACTTAACAAATGTATCACTTGACAACAGAACTTTTGGGCTCAGTTGTAGTCATAAGTACAGGACTACCTATATTGTATTCTACATATATTTGATGTTAATTACAGCATAATCTACTCCAATCCTAGTACAGAATGGGCAGGAGTCAACAAAAGGCCAACCGTATGATTTAAAGAACTGAAACATGAAGACAATTAAACCAACTGTATTTTGGTTCTATTGTCAAACTGTTATAGTCAGAAGACTCTCCTAGCATTCAACCATAATCAGTTCAGCATGGTACCACAGCCACACAACTTTACAATTAGGATACTAACACTTCAGATATTACTCCAATAATGCCTAATATTGGGGACATTTACATACATAGATTTTGATTTCAATAATCTGAGCATAGTTAATAAAATGTACCTAAAATTTTTCCTAAATGTTTTTTAAATAAAAAAGTTTAAAAGTTTAACAGATTTTACACCCAGTAAAACAAAATATATAAGTGGGGAAGGGGGGGAAGTTAAAAAATGAAGGACAGTTTGCACAAAAACAATACAATAACCGGTTGCCTAATGCTTTTCATTAAGTCTTAAATGAAATTTGGAGGTATTGATATACTTGAATAGGAGTCCTGATGATAGTAATTGTACTTTGATCATTGAAGAATTTTAGACATTTGCACTCAGCTGGGAAATGGATCCATTTTCACTTTTGATTACTTTCCCTGCTTATTTTGTCACTCACAGTGATGGAAGTAGAATGTGTGTAATTCTGCTGCCTCTCCAATTCAATCCATTTTTGTAGTAAATGCAGTTGTTATTTTTTTCTTCTCACTTGAAAAACTCTCCTTTAACTTGGATCCAAATATATTCACATTTAGAATAGCACTTTGAAAGAAATGTGGCATAATGTAATCATGACGAACTGAAGTACTGCCGATTTTGATAAGTCTACCACAGCCATGACTAAGCCAACAAACCTCTTTTTTTAACAAGCATTTGTCTTCATCAATATTGTTTCTTTCGATTCAGAGTGGCCTGTTTTCCTTATTAATTTGACTCTCAGGAAAAATACTAGCTAAATTCAATCTGTAAAATCAAACTGCCATTATATTGTAGGATACATCTGTGATGTGAGAAAGTTGGAAGGCAGAATAGAAGTCTGATCATCTTAAAAAACCAATCCTGCAAATATTAACATAAACCTCTTTAATCTGGAGGTTTATTAATCTTTATTAATATTTATTAATATTAATCTCTTTAATATTCACACAATATTCCACTTACAAAATAGAAATGAATAACCTTTTTACGAAAACAGAATGCATTTCCTCTTTGAATAGAATGTCAAGGTAAAGGTGTTGTATTTAAATAGAATAAAATAAATTAATAAACTCAACACAAGAACAGAGTTGTTGTCCACACATTTAGGAGTTTTAATATTTTATCTCAATAACATTTATAATTTGGTGGCAAGTTTTGAAAGATTTTGAGCACCCAAAGGTTTTGGAAGATCTTGAATTAACTTATAACATGATAAAAATCTGCAAGGAAAAGCACAAATTAGTTTAATAATAAGAAACCTAAAAAGGCTAAAAAGGGGAACAAATCTAATTATACAAATGCTGTTTATATTTATTTATTAAAATGTTATATATCTGGCTCTGGGCCAGATTTTTTAAATTCAGTTTTATGCAAGTAGATTTCAAATATATATTTTTCTAAGAATATATTTCTAAATATATGTTATATTAAAAATGCATGTAATATTCCTTTTGATACTTAATTTTTGTATTAATTGGGAACCACACTGTAACATTTGAGCAAGGAGAACATCAGAAGGATAATTGTGATCTCATTAGCCAAAAGCTGTAGATTAGATTAAATCCTTTTGAAATATAAGCAGAAAAGCCACTTTGAGCCTTCAGAAATGTAGCAATGTATAAACTGAAGCAAGCTAGCCAGTAAGTAGTAAATAAAGCAATAAAAAAGTAAAGGAAGTGTTAAATAAAATAAACACTGTAGGGTTCTTAGTGCTTAAATTTTCTTTCTACCATCTCATTTAATAAGAATCACTTCCTACCAGAGCACATTTTCTTTAATGAAAGAAAGCAGTGGGGTTTCATTGCATATTCTTGTGTATAAATTATTATAACCTCCTTCTTCTCTTTTTCTTCCTTTTCTCTTAAAAATAACAACAATACTTTTTCATTTCTACCATGACCTTCTGAAGAGAGTGGTTGATTTTTCCATAAGGCTTTACTTTTAGTGCCAGTTAGAATAGAAGACTGCAGCTGATTCATTTCTAGCTAATTTGTATGGCTCCTGGTGTTAAGAATATAAGAACGGCTATAGCACAGATCAGGGATGCAGGATTTCCGAAATTTCCTAATCCATGAATTTCCTAAATACAGGTAATCCTCAAGTTGTGACCACAGCGGAGCCCAAAATGTATGTTGCAAAGGGAAACATTTGTTCAGTGAGTTTTGCCCCATTTTAGGACCTTTCTTGCCACCGTTGTTAAGAGAATCACTGCATTTGTTAAGTTAGCAACACAATTGTTAAGTGAATCTGGTTTCCACATTGACTTCACTTGTCAAAAGTTCACAAAAGGGGATCATCACATGACTGCAACTGTCATTAATGTGAACCAATTGCCAAGCATCTGAATTTTGATCATATGATCATAGAGATGCTGTAACAATCATAAATGTGAAAAATGGTGATAACTCACTTTTTCAGGGCCATTGTAACTTTGAACAGTCACTAAATGAACTGTTGTAAGTCTAGGACTATCTGTATTACTAGGAAAGTTCTACTTAGTGGAGAGTGTTGGAGATTCCCCCAAAGGCTGATTAATCTGATTCTAAAATACATGAAATATTGAGTCCTCAATTGAGTGGTAGGAAAAGAAATGGGAAGTGAAGCAAAACAGGGAATCCCTGTTCAGGTCATAGATGAAGGATGAAATATAATTTTATGGTTTACACCATTTCAGACAAATTGTTATCCAACATCTTTTAAAAAACTTCCAGTGTTGGAGCATTCACAACTTCTGGAGGCAAGTTTTTCCACTAATTAATTGTTCTGTCAGGAAATTTCTCTTTAATTCTAAGTTACTTCTCTCCTTGATTAGTTTCCATCCATCTCTTTTTGTTCTGCCTTCAGATGCTTTGGAGAATAGTTCAACTCCCTCTACTTTGTGGCCCCTGAGATATTTGAACACTGCTATCATGTCTTCCTTAGTTCTTCTTTTCATTAGACTAGACATACCCAGTTCCTGTTTATTTATTTATTTTATTTGATTTGATTTGTCAATTGCTTACAAGATAATTGGTATAAGTATAAACATAGTTATGAATACATGGAAACATATAAGAAAAATAAAAGAAACAATAGGACAGGGTCAGAAGGCACCTTGGTGCGCTTATGCACACCCCCTACAGAAAGGGGTATTTAGGAATATATAAAGGGGTACCTTCACTTAGGAAAGGGGTGAGGTCAATAGTAGATAGTCTAAGGTTAAAGTTTTGGGGGTTTGGGGAAGAAACCACAGAGTGAGGTAGAGTTTTCCAGACATTGACCACTCTGTTGCTGAAGTCGTATTTCCTGCAATCAAATTTGGTGCGGTTAACTATGAGTTCGTATCTACTGTGTGCTCTTGTATTGTTATGGTTGTTCTTCATATGTTTTAGCTCCAGTCCCCTAATCATCTATGTTGCTCTAAATATTACTTTAAATATGTTCCACCAATTAAACAATGTTACCTTTTGGGATCTGGGATCTTTATTGTCAGAGAACCATTATGTCATTTAGGAAATTGTTAAAGATTTCCTGGTGGTCCTTTTAGGCATTGGGCACAGGATGATTGTAGTTATAGTTGGTTTAGCCTTGCTGTTTCGTTCTTCAGGTTATTGTTTTTACAAAATCTTAACATACCTTGTAGAATCCTTTGCAATAAGCATCCAGAATGTATTTATTTAATAATAAATCACATTTATAAAGCCAAACTCCATATGTCTGTCATCCATATGGATCGTAGATGAAGGAAGGAAGGATCCACAGCTCAGAATCAACAGTTGACAAACTTCTAAGAATTTAGATCATGGATTTCTTAATTTTAAGTGAATCAAGAAGATAACTTTGAATTTTTAAGAATTTACTTTGTTCTAGAGACAGGGAAGGTGTACATATTTGGATATTCATGATGTAAATATGCCTTCTTTCCTTTCCCCCTTCTTTTAAAGGTTTTGTAGAACTGAGTCTATATGATCAAGTAAGGCTTTTGGAAAGCTGTTGGTTGGAAGTATTAATGGTGGGTCTAATGTGGAGATCCATTGATCACCCAGGGAAGCTCATATTTGCACCAGATCTTGTGCTTGACAGGTGAGAAATAAGTATTGTTAGACTTGCACATATGTTTGGAAGCAAAGATTTAAGATTAACAAACAAACATAATCTTTTACTTTACTTAGGAAGGCCCAAATATTTTCTCCTGCATGAACTATCATGGTTAACATTCAGTTCACCCCTGCCCATCCCCTCCTGCAGGTTTACCTGCAATGATATTAAAAGAAGCTTCACCATTTCCTAAACAAGTGTTCAGTTGGAGTTAACTGGAAAGGTTTTTTTTTTTTTTTAATATAACATGCTATTGTGAACAATAGTCCACAAGGCGTGACACTAAGTATCAAGATCATGCATACAATGCATACAATGCTCTGCACTATACATGACAACCTCATGGCCTAATCAAGGGTTCACAGCAGCAGGTTATCGACAGTACTTTGTAGCAATCTAGTGCTGGGCATTTTTTTAAAGCCGCAAACCATTTTTTAACTATTGTTTTTTTCAGATTGCAAGAAACTGTAGGGGTGTGTGTGTACCGTGGTTATTTCACTAGTCAAAACAAGGCTGGAATTTTTGGTCATTCTAGAAATATGTGTGGGATGTTAGGTTGAATGAAATATAGTTATTTTCGGAGGAGGTTTTAAATATCAGAGCAGCAAGACAGAAAGAGAAACTGTTGAAACCAGGAAAGTTAAAAGCATATGATCATGAGTTAGATTGTAATGAAGGTATGATTTCATCTTTTATAAAATGAACAAAGATTGTGTTGAACACTTACACTTAATGCTTAAAATATGCACAGTGTACATAAAATATGAAACATTTAATAGAGGCAAAATGTGACGACATGTTGGAATAAAATGCAATATTTTGATACAATGCCTGTCAAGTAATACTCTTTGTATGTCAAGTAATACTCTGACTATTTTCAAAATAGGGATGAGGGAAAATGTGTAGAAGGAATTTTGGAAATCTTTGACATGCTCTTGGCAACAACTTCAAGGCTTCGAGAGCTGAAATTGCAGCACAAAGAATATATCTGTGTCAAGGCGATGATTCTTCTCAATTCCAGTGAGTAGAAGTTTCAGTCATGTCAAGCTATTGAGACAAAAAGTTAGGTTGTGGTAAGAAAAATTTGAGAGGACGCAAGAGCTGTTAAGGTGAATGAAATAAAAACAACCAAAGTGCTTTTCCCTTCTTTATATTATAATGGTTTTATACCTAAGACTTAGGTCACTATATTGTGCTATTCTGCACGATTTTGTGTGCACGCCCAATTGTTTTCCTAGTTTTTTTTTAATGAAATTAAGTATGTATATTCCAGATCAATGTTTATCCACCCTCTCTGGGAGCTATTCCTTTGACTGACCCCTAAATCCAGGATCTGATGATCAAATTGAGCAAGTTACTTCTTACATTAAAAAACAAGGGTGTTAAAACATATTTCTTCCTTTTAAATTGGTGTCTTATGTTGTAATATATGTGCGCACATGTGTATATGTGGTTCATATAAGCTGTGTCTCTGCCATTATCAAAAACAATAGAGGACTTTTATCACTATCAGTTGCATTGGAGAGAAGGGGGTTCCTTTACAACCCAACCAGCACATGAATCAGTAATGTTGTCTTGAGACATTAATCATCATAATAAACTCAAGTGCCTATCTGGTAGAAATGCTTCTAAAAGCTTTGAAAACATATTTGTAGTGAAAAAATAATAATTTTAAGAACTTTTAGGAAGCTCTCATTGAAAGCAGGCAAATTTCAAAACCTTTTAAATGTTATCTGAATTATGAATATGATATTTATTTTGGTTTACTTTTTAAATTAATTATGGCACTATCCTGAATTCACACAAGCCATTTCTATTTAAAACTGACAAAGAGTATTGGCATTTTCAGAGAAGAGCCATTTTCTTCACAACTGCTTAGTCAATTTAGCTAATTAGCTAAACTAATTTAACTGAAAATAATCACCATTAGTATTTTTAGGATGTTGTTTAGTATCCTATTTTTAGGATATTTTTTTTGCTCTAAGGCATTTGTCTTGGACACTTCAATGTGAAACAATGTAATGGTCAAAGAAAAGATTGGATAACCAACTACACCGAGAAGGAAATAAAGAAACTGAAAAAATGAATATAAACTGCATAGTAAGCAGAGTTGTAAATTCTTAAAGCCTTTCCATACTGTGTGTTGCCATTTATGAACTGCAAATAAATCCTGCTATGCTGATTTCATGCTTGCTTGCCTTCGTGGCTTTTATCTCATGATTGTTTGGTTTCCTATTGTCTCTCCAATTGCACACAATATTTTGCAAGATGAACTGGGTTTTCCAGGGATTAAAAAAAAGGGGGGGGGAGGGATAGATGGACATTGGCATAAAGCAGCCAATCAATGTTCATGTCTTCTACTTAACTACTGTGTTTATTACCCTACCCATTACATACAATACCCATATAATAGCTCTTCTATCTTTCTTCACAAAGAACAGAAGCATAACCATTTCCAATATTTCTTCTCTCTGTATATGCACAATCCATATGATCCTTGAGAAAGATGGACAGTCTAGAAACATGAAATATAAAAGAATAAAAAATGTGTATTGGAAGGTCAGTTTATAAAATATATCTTCTGATGGGGCAGCTGCAAGAGTAGTTAAATCTTTTTTTTGAAACTGTTAACAAACACAGAAAAGCCAAAGGGGAAAAACATTGATGGCATATCAGCAAGCTACCAAAACACTGTTCCAAGAGGAACAGTGGTTATCTGATTATCATCCCCAGCCCACTGGTTGGTGACTACAGTTCTGGGCAATGATATTAGGAAGCTACCAAAACACTGTTTTTGAACTGGTTTTGTTTTGTTTACCTTAGTTTAGTTTAGTTTAGTTTACTTTACTGCCATTGTACCTTGTACAATGAAATCAAACACCATCTTCAGTGCATATCATGCCCATGAAATAAACACAAACACACATCCTTCCCACTCCACACATTGAACTGAAAACCCCAGACACCATACCAACACTGCCCTATACAGTCGAATTCAACAGAGCTACTGCCCTGAGATAGAAGCTGTTTTTCAGCTTATTTGTTTTTATTATTCTGTACTGTCTGCCAGATGGTAATAGTTCAAAAAAAGGATGTCCAGGATGAGATGGATCTTTGAGAATGTTTTGAACTTTCTTAAGGCAGCGGGAGCTATAAAGTTCTTCCACAGTGATGAGCAGGCAACCAATGATCTTCTAGGCCAGGGGTCGTCAACCTTTTGGACTTCAGGGAACTCACCAAAATCCCACAGACCAGAGATCCTGGGAAAATCCTAAAACAAGTCTGCAGGAAAATTCCCCACCACAGTTTCCTACCAATCGATTATTCTTTATTTGGGATTGCAGGATATCATCTCCAGCTCTGTTCTCAGGGGGAGAGAGAGAGAGACTTTTGGCTTCATGCAAGAAAAGCAGCAGAAACAGCAGAAATCTTTCTTTCTCTCCCCCAAACTCTGCCAGAAATGAGTCTTTGTAAGACTTGTCATGCCAGTGCAGCCTCTTGGAGCAGGAAACCTTGCAGAGTCCCAAAGACTCATTTCTGGGGGAGTTTGGGGGAGAGAAAGAACGACTTTTGTTGCTTTCCTTGCGTGTAGCCAAAAGCAGAAGAAGAAAGAAGTGGAAAGAAGCAGCCCAGTGGCCAGGCCAGGTGCATGGGTTGAGTGGGGCAAGTTCCCCCCTCTGCCCTTTGCCCCCCTCCCCTCACTACCTCATGTTGTTCGCAATGCAAGCACCACAAGCCTTGTGTTCTCATGGGTCATGGGCAGCGCAGCCTGGATTAATTGCTTTGGTAGGTGCTTTGGGGTGACATTGCTCATCCCCAGCCCACTGGTTGGTGACCACTGTTTTGGGCAATGATGTTAACCCTCTGGAATGCTGTCCTATCTGCCACTGTGCAATTGGCAAACCATATAGAGGTGCAGTAAGTTAAGATACCCTATGGTGCAGCGGTAGAAGGTCACCAGCAGTTTTTCATTCAGTTGTTGTTTTCTGAGAAGTCTCAGGTAGTATAATATCTGCTGGGCTTTTTTGACTAGTGCTGCAATGTGAACACCCCAGGTCAGGTCCTCTTTTATGGTAACACCTAGAAACTTAAAATTGGCCACTTGCTCTCTGTCTCCATTGATAAGCAAGAGCTGGATGTCTGATCTGCTTCTTCTATAGTCGACTATCCATTCTATGATCTGAATGAAATAGAGTTGAAAATTCCTTATTCAGAAGAGCTGAAGAAGCTTCTTGGATAAGAAGCAAAATATCTTCAAAGAAAAAAAAGAAAGTCCAGTTGCCTCTTGAAAAAGCACCTTTGGTTATCTGATTATCATTATAAATAATATATTTGGTTATACTGATTACCATAGTAGTAATTGTGTGACTTAAAGATACAACCTGGTATCCTGAAAAGGGTGCCAGGGTGTAAAATGTGATTGGATGGCTAATTGATTGTTGAGCTACAAAACAACTTACTTTTTTTCTCCCAAGATTTTACATACATTGATTGTGTATATTTATTTGTAATAAATATTAATAAATACATTAAATATTTATGATTGCTGTGTTCTTTAACAGTATGATCATCTGGTCTTATGACTTCTTCTAGATTTTTTTTTTATCAATGAGAATAGTACAACTTAGATTGTGACTCATAAATCAAATATGTTTTATTAAAAATTATCTTTCTTAACAAGAGAAAATAAATTATCAGAAATCAATACAATACAAATATGACTTAAATCTTACAACTGAATCTTATGTTAATGCATTCTGAAAAGTACACCTTAGTCTATGATTTGTAATCACATTAAGAATAACAATTTTTCTGGAGAGGCTCACGCTCAAATTAAATGGGAAGGAAGAGTTAGAGTATTATTTGGTTTGGGATAAGTGGTACAGCTGGGTAGAGTGAAAGAAAAAAGGTATACAGAATAAATGAACCCAGGACACATACTATAGTTGTATATATTGAATGTATAATAATAACGATTTCAAGCTTCTTGTCTATTATATAAATATTATGAAGGCTCCATTCGATTAACCAATGCAGTTATAATCCAATAGTAATAGCAGAATAATATATTATTTATTAATTAATAGGTAATTGATAAGAGATAAGGAACACTTGTCAATGATTACTTAGTACTGTTTACTATGAGCTATCAATCTTAACATCAAATGTAATAGAAAGAAATACATTTATTGTTCTATTTATATTCTTTTTATGTTTTTTGTTCTATTTATATTCCTTCTATTCTCATATTTGTATGTTTGTTTGTGTTCTTTGTAAATAAAGTCTATTTTAAAACAAAAAAAATTTTTTTTTCTGCTGGATAGGTTTTTTTTGCTGGATTTTTTTTTAAAAAAGAAGGAATAGATCATGTTTTCTCAGGTCTTGTTACCAAGAATAAAGTTGATAAATATGCCAAGGATCTCCTTCCTACCCCCTTCCCACTCTTCTCAAATCTATGCAACTGCAAATGGGGAATAGGTAATTGTATTTTGTGAGCCACATGTGGCCCATAACCCAGCTTTTTGAAAGATTCAGAGTCTTCCAGAACATACTGCCGAAATTCAGCAATAATTTGATGGACTTTGGAAGTGTGATATCCTGCTAATTCTTAGCATGAAATAAACAACTAGACTTTTGGCTAGACTGAGCATAGTGTCATTTACAGTGCCTGCAGATGCCATTGTATGCATAACACACTCTCATAATAGCATCCACAGAATTCTAAAAATATATTAAATCTAATAGAATAAATCCTTGGAATATTATCCATTAACTTCCTAGATAAATATGACCACTAAAAAGACAGTGGAAAGCTGAGATATTTTTTCATAAATAGCTGGGTGATATATGTACGTGTGTGTGTGTGTGTGTGTGTGTGTGTGTGTATTTCGCAGGTACTTCTTCTCTCGTGTCGCTACACTTTTCCCAGCCACTGTAGAACACAGGCTCTGGCACATGGGGTGTAATCGTGGAGATCATGTGATGTACAGGGTTGTGGTAGCAGGGTGCAGTTTAATAGGTGTTCCATTGTCTGGGGAGCCTCCCCGCAGTCGCATTCTGTGGATCCATCATGGTTGTATCCCCATTTCTGCATCAGGGCTTTGCACCTCCCAACTCCAGTTCTAAGGCGATTCAGGCAGTGCCAATTTTGCCATGGCTCACTGGCACCTGTTGGGAGGGATTCCTTTGGCTCAAAAAAGAGGTTATGGGGTTTCTCCTGTAGATGTTTTGACCAGGCTTCTATCCTGCAGCTCTGGGGATTGCCATCCAGGGGTTGTACTGAGTGTAGAAAACTCTTCCTGGATTTTAGCCTTTTTGGTGGAGGAACATGCTGGAAAAGTGGATGGCGACTGTCATCTTCCTGTTTTGTGCGTTCCACTCTTGAAGATACATCTCTTCTGACTGTAGGAGGGGCAATTCCACACAGCAGGTAGAGGTCATCAATTCAGGTAGGCTTGAGACAACCAGAGATGGCCCTACAAGCTGTATTTAGAACAGGGTCCAGCTTCTTGGCATGTGAGGAACGTCCCCAGACAGGGCATGCATATTCGGCTGCGGAGTAACACAGGGCAAGGGCAGTGCTGCGGATGGTTCCTGGGTCTGTTCCCCACTTGGAGTTTGCCAGCTTTCTCAAGATGTTATTCCTGGCTCCCACCTTTTCCTTTGTCTTGCTGACGTGGTCCTTGAAACTGAGAGTGCGGTCTAGAGTGACTCCTAGATACACTGGTTTGTCTATGTATTCTAGTCTCTTGTGGGTACTTACATGTGTGCTGTTCAGCTTCCTTCAGGTATTATCCCACGTCATTGTAGTGCTTTTAAAGTTGTAGCAACGCTTCAGCAAATGAGATTCTGCTGAAGCGTTGCTACAATTTTAAAAGCACTACAATGACGTGGGTTAATACCTGAAGGAAGCTGAACAGCGTGCACACACACACACACACGTATGTGTGTGTGTGTGTGTGTGTGTTTTTAAGTTTTCGCGGGTACTTACATGTGTGCTGTTCAGCTTCCTTCGGGTATTATCCCACGTCATTGTAGTGCTTTTAAAGTTGTAGCAACGTTTCAGCAGAATTTCATCTGCCATCATCAGGCTTCTGTGTTGAGTTTGTATTTTGTACATACAAAATATTTTTTTGTCTGTTTTGAAGGCAGTCTTGATGTGATGCCTGTGTA
>BLBF01000042.1:1285776-1314699 GCA_015471245.1 Laticauda colubrina
GTGTGTTCTGCTTAGGTGGCCGCTTGGTTGTGTTCAGGTTAGTCTTAGTTGCTGGGGGATTTGAGCTGGTGAGCTTGTTGTTTGGCTTCATGTTTGTGGTCGTGCCACATCTTCATGGTGGGTGTCAGAAGATGAAAAACGACCACAAACCAGAAGCCGTACTGCAGCTGCACCACTACCCACTTCAAACCCCTCTGACCCATACAAGAAGCAAACTGACACCCACCATGAAGATGTGGCACGACCACGAACACGAAGGCAATCACAGCCAACCCCCCTACCAATCAGAACACAGCCAAACCCCCAACCAATGAGAACACACCCCCACCCAATTAGAACACAGTCAAGCCCCCACCCAATCAAGTCACAACCCCACTAGCAGTTAAAAGGAAGAAGCAGCTGCAAGCTCACATTACTCTGAGATGCACAGAGCTGAAAAAACAAGCCTGAAGATGATGAATGAGACTTCATCAAAACGTTGCCTAGATACTTCCAATTTTACACCGGAGAAAACCCGAATAACCAAAGATCCACATACAAATACCCGTGAAAACCTCAGAAAACAATATATATATATGAGAGAACAAAATGCTTAGCCGACCAACAACATTTAAAAAACGAACTACACACTCTCACTAATGTACTAACAGCCAATGGATTCCAAAAAAAGAGGATTACCCACCTAATCCAAAAAGAAACCCCAATCAAAATCCAAGACAGAGAACAAGAGAACGGCAAATCCCTCCTCCAAAATAAGCAAGATCCTCCAAAAATACAACATTAAAAAAGCATTCTGCACAAAATTAAAACTAATATAAATGTCCATTAATTCTATGGATTAAATATATTGTGCAATTTCAAGAATGTGGGCTGAGCAGTATGTTTTTACTTAATCATTTTTAAGCTATTGAAATTATTGTAGCAAAGATTTGATAAGTATAAAACTAAATTAATGGAAGGCAATGCTTTCTATGATGTGATCATTGTTATCTTTTCCAAAGAAACCTTCATTCAGAAATGTTGCTTTAAAAATATAAGGCCAAGTTCAAGTTTCTAAATTATAACCAGCTTCCAAAGCTGATAATTAAATGTTTCAGCAGTACTTGTAAGAAAAGTGCATCTTATTGTACAAAAATATTATATTGTTCAATTATGAACATGTTTAGATCTTTACACAGCTCCATGCCCAGAAAGATTTTTATAACAACATTTGAGCTGGAATCTTGCATTGCAAATTTATTCTGTTGAAGTGTTTTTTAACTGTAAATTGTATAGATCACTGACTATAATAGCAGTGGATATACAGTGGAACTTCAATAAAAATTAGTCTTTAATTATTTTGCACACATTGTACAGAGCAGAATGGATTCCAATCAGTGGTGGTATTCAGCCGGTTCGCACTGCTTCGGGTGAACTGGTAGCAAAGATTTGGTTACCAGTAGTAACTTCTGGCTGGCCACGCCCCCGAATGGGTCGCCCCTCCTGTCCCTGCCCAGTCAATCCTTATTGCACATGCACAACATTGCGTGCATGCCCGACATCGCTGACTGCATTCTTCCCTGCCCAGTCATTCCTTGAGGTGTTTCTTTTTTTCCTCCTCCCAACAATCAGCTGTTGCTATGATCAGCTGTGCTGGGATTCTCCTCACTGTCTTACTGCTTCACCCAGGAGGCTCCCCTGAGGCCCAGGAAGGGAAAAATGGAGGCGGGACACAGCTCCCCCTGCCCCATTTTTGCCTTCCTGGGCCCCAAGGAAGCTTCCTGGGAGCAAAAATGCCGAGGAAACACTCCCAAAACAAAATGTGGGAGGATGCTGCATGCCTCCTCCAGGCTCCATTTTTTCCTTCCTGACGAAGCCTTCTGGGAGCAAACCCTCCCCCCAGGAGGCTTCCCTGAGGCCCAGGAGGCCCCAAAATGGAGCACGGGTGGTGCTGTGAGCCTCCCTATGCTCAGTTTTTTTTCCTTCCTGAGCCCCAAGGAAGTCTTCTGGGACCAGGAGGCTTGCCTGAGGGCCAAAAGACCCCAAAAATGGTGGGGAGTTGCAAAAAAGCCATGCCCACCCAGCCACGTGGCCACACTCACCTAGCCATGCCCACAGAACCAGTAGTAAAAAAAAATTTGAATCCCAGCACTGATTCCAATGTTTTGGGAGATATCATGCATTGTAATTAAGTGGCTAATATATTTAAGCAAATAAGCAACCTCGGTGAATCAAATCCCAGGTTTTTGTCAGCTTGCCATTCCTAGGTCATTCATTAAAAGAACAGCCTTCTGTTTGAAGGCCTTTCAAAAACTAACCCTCTTCTTGAAACACCAACTATTTGAACAGCTATCCAGTCTTTACCTAGATTAAAGAAAAGACGGAAAACAGAATTATTCCATTTTGGCTGGCTAGATTAGGTTTGGACTGTAGCCAATCAGTTTAATGAACATCTAAATCTTTAAAAAAAGGCATGCAGATTCTATTGCTGTCCTTGGATGAACATAACTGGCAAAGAGGATGGCGTCTGTCTATTCAGAGATTCTATCCAGGTAGTCCTCTACTTGCAACAGTTCATTTAGTAACTGTTCAAAGTTACACAGGCATTGAAAAAAGTGATGAATGACCATTTCTCACAGTTATAACTTTGGCAGCATGTCAAAATTCAGATGCTTGGCAACTAGTTTATATTTATGAGCATTGCCGTGTCCCAAGCTCATGTGATCACCTTTTGTGACCTTCTGACAAGCAAAGGGGAAGTCAGATTCACTTAACAACTGGGTTACTAACTTATAAACTGCAGTGATTCAGTTAATAACTGAGGCAGGAAAGGTCATAAAGTGGGGCAAAATTCACTTCTTGAATGTCTCACTTAACAAGAAATTTTGGGCTCCATTGTGCTTGTAAGTTGAGGACTACCTGTGCTTCTGGTCGTCAGGCATATGAACCTTGAAAAGAAGATAAAAAATCAACAATGATAACAGGTAGCTGCTGGGAGCATCTCTTTGGTGATATGGTTCCATAAGCAAGCTCTCCCCAACTTAATAAAAGAAATATAGGGAAGCAGAGACAGCTCTACCTTCCAAAAGATAAAGTTGTTTCTCCAGGGAACTGATTGCAAATGGTGACAGATAAGGGTTGGTCCCTGCCTCCCCCATTTCCCTTGGCATAACCCCAGATTGGCTTGACCAGCTACTTAACTGAGTAAGGCCTGGAACGGTGTGTGACTTTTGGGAGTCCCCATGTTTTCAGTGATTCACTCTGAAGACTCCTGAGAGCAAGTTAAGAAGATAGCCAGCTTAAGTGAAAAATCATCGTTTGTTTTCTACTGAATCAGTGTAACTGAAGTCATACAATCCTGCAATACGAGAGTAGTGCTTCTCAGCCTTGGTGGTTTCAATTTCTAGAATTTCCCAGCCAGCTATAGAGGCAAATCTTATTTGTGTTGCTTATCAGAACTAAAACAACTTGTTTCTTCCTCCGTCTTTTAAAATAGCTGAATGGCAATGCCATTAATAATCCTCATTTTTTCTTGGAGAAAGAGCAGATTAATTTTGATTAGATTACCTGGTTCTATTTTTTTTTCCTTTCAAACTCTTCTATACAGCTCTTCCATGTCAGTTGTTTACTTTGTGATGGCAATGAAAGACTGCTCCGTGGTTGTGTTAAAACATTGACCTGGCACTGGAAATTTATTGATACTTTTTAAAGTACACATTAAAAAAGAATGAGTCATTATGTGGAATTGGCTTAATGAATATTGACTTTTCCATCAGTGAAAGTAAGAAATAGCACAAGCCATCTTTTGGCTTATTTTGCTTTTTATAGAAACTTTTCCATTAACCCAATTTCTGGCTGCTCAGAAATTGAAAAAATACATTGTTTCAAACTGGTAACTGACCAGCAGCATTTGGACAGACCTTATTTCAACCAGCAAGCTACATTAGCTAGAATGATAATTTGCATTTTAAATGCCTTCTTCCACTTACTTTACTGGGTAAATAGCAATTAGATCCAGGGTTTCCAGTGTGTCCCTAATGTATCTGAGTTCCATCTAACCTTCCTGCTCCTTCCCCTCCAAATCAAGTCTTGGTGTATCCAATCACTGGTTTTCGAGTTTGAAAACACTCTCAGTGATTTATAGAAAAGGAAGAGTTTTTCCATCATCCTTCTTTGTGCTATTCCAAATCAGCCCACAGCTTGTCTATCCTTGTGATAATCTTTATTTTAAGGACTGAACTGGTCACATTCTGGATCTATTCTGTCTTCTCTGAAACCAGAATGAGACAATGTGATGGTTTGGGAGAGGTCTGTTTTTCTTTTGGCTTTGACCTTGCTTCCTCCTGCCTCACAGCTCTGGGATACAAGAAGATTCTTCCTCAATACCTGTTGCAATCTAATTACATTAGAAAAGGAATAGAGGCAAACTGGTTAAACCATAGGCTTGTGGCCAGGAGGTTAGGTGAGCCTGTTTACTGTGAGTTTGTCTTTTTTAAGATAAGAGTTGGGTTTGTTCTCAACTGCCATTACTTTTTGTATTTTCTTATCATGTATGTCTGGGTTGGGATTTTACACTAAGCGTGCTGCCCAGAGCCACAAGTGTGAGAACACCAGAAACTCCTTTGTGGCCGACTTGCTTGAGTTCTGTTTTTGAACTTTTCTATTAGCCACCCAGAGAAAGGATTATTGGATCATAGTCTTTCTTGTCCAATCTTAGTTTTTCAAGTCAACTAGAAGTTAGCTTCAAAATAGTTCATGAGCTAAAATGGTTTATGAGGGATTCTACTGTCTCATCCCAGAATGAGTTTCCAGTGCTATAGCAGGTGAAGCCTGCAGTAAAATTCCTGTGAATGCCATCATAAAAAAAAATTAGAAGACTAAATGATAGTCCAATCTTTCATAGTGTTTATTGTGTTCCTGAATGCAGTCATGAAGCATTTAACAATTTTAATTTTATTTTATACATGTTCTTTCAAGTGTTCCCTGTTTTAGTTTTTAATGTTTTAATATAAATGTTTATATTTTATTAATTTTAATGTGTTAAATCCATTTTTGTTTTGCATTGTTGGCAAGGTCTTACTGGTTTCTCCTTTGTTGGTATTACTCAAGTGAAGTGGTCCTCTATCAAAGATGCTGTTGTAGAATTCCTGCTTTGAGCAGGGAATTGGGCTAGATCAGGGGTGTCAAACTGGTGGCCCATGGGCTGGATGTGTCTCATGAAGGCCAAGCCCACCCCAGTTCCATGAAGGGGGAAAATGTTCCAAAATGTCACGTGACAGTAACATGACACCGTGAGTTTGACACTCATGGACTAGATTATTAAAAAAATACACCTTCCACTCCTTATATTCTGTTATGCAAAATTGTGCAGTTGTGTGGATCATTTAAAAATCTTGTAGCTCCTATCCCAGAGCACCTCTGTATTTTAAAATCTCAGCACTTCTTTCTGATCACAATGTTTTCTTTACAGTAACAAAGGGATGGAGCATCTTCTTAGTATGAAATGCAAGAATGTAGTACCAGTCTACGATTTGTTGCTGGAGATGCTCAATGCTCACACTGTCCGCAGTCACAGGAAAACACCCACCTCCAATCTTGAGAATAGCCCATTGGAACCAACAGAGACAACAGATGGAGTCCAGCAGTGAATTCATAGCAGTCCAAGTCCAGGAAATACCCAAAGAAAAAAAAAAGAATGAAAGAAATATCCAGATCAAAATTTTGGATATTTGCTGTTAAGAAAACTACGACATCTTTACAATTTTTACTGGACCATTTGTTAATCTTTTTCAGACTGAATATTGTTTGTCAACTTAGACGGTTTTAGAAAAGCCCCATGGGGTTGGAACTGAACAGCCAGTTGATGATTTGTGGTTTTATCAAACGTTGCATTTCTGGAGTGCCTTCTAAAGGAGACTGTTTAACTGCCAAAACAGCCTTAAGCTTCATGGTATCCTAGGTAGATGCCAATATAAGCTTTTTTTCTTTTCTTTTTTTAAAGGAGAGCTGGACAACTCAAAAATCTAATGAATATCAGTCAGGGCAGAAAGAGAGGCAACTTTTGATAAGAAACTGAATAGTTTGACATGACGCTGTGCATCAAACAGGAAAAACTGCTTGCATTAAAAATGCATGTCGTTCAGCTTGTTAATTGCAATGGACATTTAATATGTTTTTCCATTGTGCAAATGTACTTTAGATAAGTTAGTAAAGGGGAATAATGAGCAGGTCTTCATATTTAATTGCAAAGCCTTGGTTTGGAGAGCTTGTTTCTAGATTCATTCTGATAAAATGAACTGGAAGCATTTTAAAGCCCCAGTTTGTCTTGACCGCTATCTAAGCATTTACCATGTATTTGAGTTCTATGTTCAAGTACCTGTGGCTTTGTTTCCTCTTAGAAATGTGTACAATATACTGCTATTGTTGTGAAGGAATTATTGCAATGAATATTCAGCATTTGTGAATAGTGATATAATATTTGAAGTACTGAAGATCAAAATAATTATGGTTATTTTACATGAGATTGAGGTGTTTACAGATAAACCTGGAAATACAAAATAGGAAATGGGGGACCAAATAGAATGTGTCTGATCAACCACCTTATGCATGTCCATGTGGCAATCCACCAGCCCTGTCAATCACAGTCATGTATCCCTACCAGCTTCTCATTGTCGGAGGCAGCTCTACATAAATATATAAAATATAGTCAGAACTGGTGGCATCATTAAGGACAGTTAAAGAATTATGTATGCATTATTGTTCCATATGAATATCTGCATCATATGTGAGTTTTATATGCAAGCACCTGGGATAAAGAAGTTAGCCTAGGAGATGCTCTTAGGAATGCAAGGTTTAATATCCCTGAACCAGACCTGGAAACCATGAACTATGCTTGAATAGCATAGTTCAATAGCATAACTATGCTTGAACACTCTTCATGTTGGGTTCTCTAAGGAATGTCCAGAAACTTTAACTGATATAAAATGGGGTAACCAAGATCAGTAACAGCTACAGTAAGCCACAATAACATATAATAGTGAAACACATATTCTGCCTTCAGGTAGCTATATTCATTTAAGGCAAGTATTTATACCATGACATCATTACATCAGGGGTGGGATTCAAAAATCCCAGCAACCGGTTAGATGCCCGGACATGGTGGGAGTGGCCTACCAGAGTTTCCTATTTCCAGCTTCTGGTGGGCCTCCAGAGCCCAGGGAAGGCCGTTTTCACTCTTCCGATGATCCAGAGGCTTCCCCTGGGTCTCTGGGAGGGCGAAAACGGCCTCCCCTGGGCTTTGGAGATCCACTGGAATCCAGAAACAGGCCCATTTCTGGACTTCCAGAAGGCCTGTTTTTCCTCCTCTCAGAGCCTCCACGCAGACCCTGCACTTACCTGCATCATGTGGAGACTCCTGGGAGGGAAGAGGAGGGGCCAGCTGATCAGTTGAAATACTGGTTCGGCGAACTAAATATAACTTTAACATCCGTTTTGCCCGAACCGGTCCGAACCAGTATAATCCCACCCCTGCATTACATGTATAATGTCCCTTGACCTCTCACTGATAGATCTTCATAACTAGGCTATTAAATTAGGCGTGATATTGAGAAGATCTTACACCCCTGCTTACAACCCTTCTTGTTGTCGGTTTTATTTAGGGTACAATTTTTTTAAAATTTTTCTAAACTTCTTTGGTTATAAGATTACACATCTCAGTTTCATCCTGTCCAGACATGAAGATCTATTCATTCATTCTTTCTACATATTGTAAGGCAGTTTGTAAAATATAGGCAATATCTAAAATAACCACATTATATTTTATACTTAAACAACCATAAGTACTGAGAATAATTAAAAAACAATCATGATGAATCATTTAAATCAATTATACTTGGTCATGTTAAAGTTCAGCAGGAGGCACCCTCTTAAAGATGCCCCTCCTTTCCAAGGTTTGTATGTTGGAACCTGAGAAAAGGCTTTCTTGCAGTTTCTCTCAACTTTTGGAATGCCGGCTCATATTTGACTTCTTCCTCCTTCAGCTTTTAGGGAAGGAATCCAGACTTTCCTCTGTAATCAGCCCTGTTCTGTCTGAAACAGTCAATAATTAGTTCAAATGGTTTAAATCACATTTTAACTGTTTATGTTACTTTTTGATTGTTAACTTGAGAACCCTCAGTCTTCAGAGAGGGAAAAATTAACAACTACCCATTAATAGGAAAGTCATGGAAAAGCTGCCTGATTTCAACTGGACAATTGGACAACACTAATTAAAAGCTTTTTTCTTTTCTTTTGGGGGGAATATCCATTGATAGGGCATTTTCCCCATTAACTCTTCATTCCCAACAGAAATCTGTGTCGTCACAGTTGCCAGGAACTACTGGGATTTGGTAAAAGTTCTGCAGAAAGTCCATGATATATAAGTAATTACAAAAATCATGTGAGATTGCCAAAACTTGTAGTTTTAAGCAAATAAATATTTAAAATTGAATAATAAGAATTCGATGGGAGGGAGGATCTTATGGACACTTGAGAAGACTTCTGGTGACTTCCAGGACAAGTTCCTGCAGTTTTTTTAAAAAAAGTTTTTCAGGAGTGGTTTATTGCTTCTTCCTAGGGCTGAGAATGACTGGTCATCTGGCTTTATGCCTAAAGCAAGATTACAACTCACAATCTCCTAGTTTCTAGCTTGGTGTCTTAACCACTGCATCTGGTTCTTGCTGATCATGCTAGTTATTAGCATAAAAATAAAAGCTGAGAACAACCTACCTTTGGAAACATCAAATTCAATTCTATGCATATAAAATAGTTTATATGTGCCCAGGTGCCTGGTGTGATTTGACACATCAATAGGCTTTTGCACTTTTATTTTGAATGAGTACTTTCACTCTGCTCTTTTCTGTATGGAACAAAGCATAGAGTTGAAATGTAGAGTAGGACAATAGAAGTCCTCAGAATTCCAGTGGTCAACCACTTCAGAATTTGGTTCAGAGCATTTCTCCCACCTCTTCAGCTGACATAGAAGGGAGGTTGGACTAAAACAGGAACTAGGGTTTTTTTGGGTTTTTTTTTTTGGTTTTTTTTGCTCTAAAGAAGTGTTTCTCAGCCTTGGCAGCTTTATGATATATGGATCTCAAGTCCGCTGTCTGCAGAATTCTGGGAGTAGAAATCCACATTATCTAAAAGTTGCCAAATTTAAGAAACACTACTCTAGAAAACCCAAAGTAGGGAATAAGTGTTTTTGCTGAAACTTTTCTGTGCACTTTTGAAAACAATGACAAAATTCAGAATGCAGCAGAAAGTTCAACATTATAGTTTCCCCAATGTCTGATAAATGTTTTTTTTCCTGAATTAGACTTCATGCATCTTTTCACTACAGTACCCAGTTGCACATGTGAAAACATCAGCTACTTATAGGAATGGCAAAATTTAAGAACAGAGTTTTGAATTGTTTTGCTGGCATCCCTACCACCATTTTTATCTTGAGGAAAGAAAACATAAAAACCAAATAGGTAAACGAAGTATAGGAGAGCTCTTGCAAACTAGAGTTCTTTGTCCATTGAAGTTGATCCCATAACAAATCTATCCATCTGCAAAAGGGCATCAGACTCCTTTGAAGTTTCTGCAACAGTGAAATATGGCTACATTTCTGGATTATTTCCAGCTAAGCCTCTTTTGTCTCTGCACAAAGTACTTTACTGGATTTTTTTTGCTATACGTTTGCATTGAAGAAACATTTCTTTGTTCCCTTATTAAAGGAACATCTTTAATTTTCACCTGAAAATCTTTAGCTTTGCTCCTTTCTTTCATGAGCAGCAGCTGTTCTATATCTTCAATGGTGTCATTCTTACAGATCTTCACTTGGACCAGGGATGTGAAAGTCACGTCATGGTGGTGTCATGTGACGTATCGGGATGTTTTTCCCCTTCATTAAACTGGGCATGGCTAGTGCATGATGTATCCAGTCTGCGGACTGGGAGTTTGATCTTCAACCAAATAGATGGGTTAATTTAGAAATACTGTATGAAAGCAATTCACATTTTTTGAAGTTGTTGAAATAAGAATTATTTTTAGAATTGTTACACTGCTCACTGTTCAAAACAACATCACAGTGAGAATATGTACTTTTGGAAAATTATAGCCAAACATATATATATTTAAACTCTCAAAATGCATTTTTTTCTACGGAGAACTTGTTTTCAAAAAGTATGGATGCTAGGCAAATATGTATAAATATGTGTTCCTCAAAGAAAAAAGTATCCACAAAGATTTGTACAAATAATATGTAACTCTTCTACTTAATTAAGAATGAAACAAAAAAAAACTTGCAATCAGAAAGAAATTTAATTATGTGAAGGAGATGGGCAGTTTCAAAATTTGTTTTTTTTTTTTTTTTAGTTTTACCATGTGATACACTGTTAAGTAAAATGGAGATGAACTATTAAGAAAATAGCAGTTCCCTTGGTCTTTTTAATTTTTTCCCCTCATTTTCCCATCTATTCTATTCTTTATCTATTCATCCCACTTCATCATATAGTGTCTTTCTCTTCATTTTGCTTTGTTTATCTTACAGGAACAATTATATAAACACCAAATGTTTTATTTGACACCATTAAGCTATTATGAGATTTGTTCTTAGTACTGTGTTTAGTTATTACTGATGTATCTAGTGTTTGATCTGTGGTAGCACATTTAAACATTGCCATTCGTTTTTATAGTCATCAATTGACCAATTTCTTGTGTGTAGATGTATCTGTGAAGGTATTGTAAAGAAATACTTTTGAAATTTATCTCAGGAATGTTTGGAGGACATAAAGTTTATTGCATCAATATGTCACAATTGTTTTTTAATGTAATGGGAAAATATGATAATATTTTAAAAAATCTTCTGTTAAACATGAAGTAAGACTGAAGGAATTTAATACAGAAATGCAAAAAAAGCAACCAGACATTTCTTTAGCCCAATGGTCTATGAACTGACTGAGTCTTTGTAAAATATAGAATGACTAGGACAAGACATCTATGGAGTTTCTCAATTATTGAGTTCATGGTTGTCCCAAAAGGTTTTTTTTTTCAAAAGCTGGAAAAAAAATGGACTTTTTTTTTTTGTTTGAAAACATTTCACTTCATATCCAAGAAGCTTTTTCAGTTTTGGGACAACAGAACAAGATAGAATAGATATTGTGAAGGCTGTGCATAAAATGTAATTCTTCAACAATGCAAAAATAGTACTCTTCAAATTCTTGAGAAGCTTAACTTTTATTCTTATATCAAGGAATGCTCTGTTTGAAAATTTGTGGGAATCTTTACTAAAATCTCAGAACTTCTAATTTATAGTTAAATAAGATTTGCAGCATTTATGTTGAAGCAGTAAATTATACAGACTGAGAGCTTTCTTGAGTATTGTCCATAGTTACAATGCCAGATTTGTTTTAAAACTACATATACTAACTTTGGGGAATGCATGTTTGAAGGTTTTAATCCACTTAGTACAATAATTTCTGCACTATTCTTGGGGGTCTCAGAAGACAGAAGAACTGCCTGGAGATGCATGGACCAAACAAACGTTTTCTGCATGCCAGGTACATGTCTTATTAAAGAGTTAATGTTGTCTTTAAAACCATTTGCAGTTACAAAATGTTCCCAATGCATTGGTGCCATAACTCTCAGACTCGTATTTGGCATGGTTATATTATATCATTGTAGACCTTTATGTATTTTCTCCACCAACATCATCCCCATTTTTCTGTTTTCTAATATATTTTAATTGGTTATCTCCAGTCAGTCCTTTTTTAACTACAGTGATCCCACAGATATTTTCCAAGATTTACATTGCAATATTTTATTGGCTTGAATGGGATACAGAGAATGTTAGTTCATTGTTTGGGGACATTGATTTCAGCATGCAATTCCTGCAAGCACATACAAAAGCATTTGATGTATCTTATGTACATTTATTAATGTTTGCATAAGAAATCTGCAACAGGCAAATTGAGTGTGATTATCACTGAACAAACTCCAATGACTTCTATTCTAGAAGCACAATGACAAGAAACTGTCCCGCCTATTACATTATTATAACTCTATGAATAAAAGAGGACAGCTTTTCTGAAATTATTGGATTTCCAAACAAATTCAGAGACAATTAATTCCTCTTAAACCTTGATCCCTTGTGTAGTCCTCTTTAAACAAACAGGACAAACTTGAATTAAACATAAGTGAAGGAAGGTAGATGGAAAGAGTAAGGGTACTCTTCAAAAAAATGATAGAAATGCATTCTTAAAATATACTTTATTTCTTTGGGCAAATGCAAACATTGTTTAACCTTGGGCAGTTTTGAAATAATTTTTTAAAAAGCCTCATGGTTGTACCTGTGGAAAAAATATGCTGTCACTCTAGTAAATTATGCTTTCTGACCTGTTGGGCTGAGTTGAAACGATCCACAGGTAGATCAGCTTGATTACTTAATCCTAATCCTAACCCAGTCAATGCATTGGCACTCTTAATTTACAAAGGCTCTTCAGACAGCATCTTTTTGTATAAGACTTAAAAGGTACCAAAGTTCCAAATTGCATACATTTTGAATAATGGTTGAAAAATGCCCTTGGGCACCAGAAAGAAGGTCCAATCCGGAGCCTCTGCTTGATCTAGCGAAGGGGTCTGGAAACTTGGCTCCTTTATCACTTATGGACTTCAACTCCCAGAATTCCTGAGTGAGCCATAAAAGGTTCCCCATCCCCAGCCTACTGGTTTTTCAGTTGTGGGGGAAATCAATTTTTGACTTGAATGGGACTGTTTAATATACAAATGTAGGACATATATATATTAAATTTGGCTCACTCAGGAATTCTAGGAGTTGAAGTCCATAAATGAAAAAAGAGCCAAGTTTCCCTACCCCTGATCTTGTGATTGATCAAAATACAGAACCATTTCCCTTAATTTTAGGATTGAAAACATAAACTTATCTTTCATGGCTATTTCCACACCTTCCTGCTTTGGCAGGTATTTCATTGTGGATCCGCATTGCTTTACTGCTGTCTTTTCCCACTGCAATGCTTATCACAATTATCTAGAAAATAAGGTCCTTTGAATGAATGAGCCTTGTTTGCACAAAACGGAGTTTGAAGATATCTGCATTCTGTAGCTCCTGCCACATGCCTACATAGCATTTCTTGCCTATGGTGTTTTGTAAACCATAAAATAAATATGAATGTGTACTTTCCTTGTTAACGGCTTGAAAACTAAAATGTTTTTGGAATTATTTTTGGTGCCTTTCCAAGTATTTTGTGAACATAAGCCAAATTTCGGGTAAGGTGTGAAATCTGACACTTTTTCAGTTGCTTTCTACAAATGTAGAGCTTGTCCCTCCCTACCCCCTACCCAAGTAATGTGTTTGTAGGTAGGATGTAAGTGATAAATAAAAAACAACATTCTATAAGTTCCTGGTCTTTTTCATTCTTCTTAAATTATTGTTTATACTCTTTATTTCACCGTGTTATGATAGTTGACTTTTAATTTTTGCTAAGAAAATATTTTAGAGGAGGAACTAAAAAAAAGGCCTAAGCACAGACAGGAGTTCAATAGGCAGCTTTATACCTGGGTGAATCATTCCTTTTCTGTTACTCTTGGTGCTTGTAGGTCTGTTACTAAAAAAAATTATTTTTTAGGAAACAAGGAAACTTACTGTATTTAAAGTGCATCTCAAAGCTCCTTACTCCTCCCAGTTACAAAAGAGTTAGGCCAAATGACATTCTAAGTTACTCTAGTGACATCACTGTACCAGAACCATCTGGGCTTTTGGAAGTAAAAACAAAAGTAATAAAAATAAGTGCTGTCCCCATTGTCACAAATGTGCTTACTGATGCCTTAAGCCAAGGGTCTTCAAACTTGGCAAGTTTAAGACTTGTGGACTTCAACTCCCAGAATTCCTGAGCTAACATGACTGGAGGAGAAATTCTAGGAGCTGACGTCCACAAGTCTTAAAGCTTTCACCATTGCTTCTTAAGCCAGTGTTTTCTTGGGAATTCTGGGAGTTGAAACCTACTCATCTTAAAATTGCTGAAGTTGAGAAACAATGGCTTAAACAAAGTATTCCTGCACATGTAATACCTGAAAAGATTTGCAATGTTTGATGCTGTAATTTTTATAGCATGATGCCATACAGGAAACAGAAGTATTGAACAAACACCTCCACTTTAACCATTATAGCTCAAGCACTCAGTATGACTTCTGTGCTAAGGATCTGCTCTCTCCTGAGGTTGTTCAGAATTGGTTTCTTCTGGGTACATTTTGACAGAATACTTCAATCTGTTAAAAAGCCAGTGAGGATGGAACATTTATGTGGCAATCCTCTTCCATAATTTCTATCATAAAGGGTGAAATTAGTTCTTCAAACAAGTGGTTAATGACTGTTTCAAGTGGACTTTTTCTTCTGGTTTGATAACTAATGATTGAATAAATGTGGCATTATGTTTAAAAAAATTCTCCAGTACATCCGTTGAATATAGGATTGACAGGTAATTGAGGTACAAGTGATAGGGATGGTAAACTTTCACATAGTTTTCTGCCATTTTGGAGTTAGGCAATAGAATAAAAAGCGGTGAACTAATTCATCAATATTAAATACCAGGTATACGTTACACATGTCTATACTCATCAGGTGGGCTCAAGTATTCATGAATACCCTGGGTTTGATGAAGGTCTGAATGGATGGGACTTGAATTAGTAGTAAACACTGTGGTATTTGAACTTCAGGGACCTCTTGTTAGATACAGGCACTGAGAGGTTTGGTCTAAGTCAGAGGTAGGGAACTATGGCCCTTTTATAACTTGTGAACTTCAACTCTCAGAATTCCTGAGCTAGTATGGCTGGCTCAGGAATTCTGGGAATTGAAGTCCATAAGTATAAAAGACCCCTAGTCTAAGTAGACAACAGCTTCATTTGGAATACCAGAAACATCTCCACTAATTTCTAGGAAGTGGCATCCTGGAGAGAAACTTCCTAGCAGAGCCAGCTGATCTTGGAAGCCCAGTAATGGAGGATGGGAGGTGTACATACACATACACTGATCATGCAGGATTCTACAGTATCTCTTGGACCAACTAGCACTGTGGATGACTGGCACTGGGTCCTTAGACAGTGGAGAGTTTCTACAATTCACAGTGAGTTGGTGTGGTACTGGCTAACACCTCCTGGAGAGAACTTGGTGATGAGATAAAAGATTGTGTTTTCACTATGGAAAGCCATATCCCAGCTCGGCGCCAACTATCATTGAGGTCTCATGTATCCTTGGATGGTGAATTGCTAACACAATGGTTAATGTTAGGCTTTTGAAGTAACACAAAGGAAAAAGAAAAAAAAAAGGTTGTGAACTATATTGATTTAGGAAATACGCATTAGAACCAAGGAGCAAGAAGCCACACCTTAGGTATTAAGCTATTACCCACAGCTTGGGTATTAAGGAAAGGACTGCCACTGTCATTCACTCAAGCTGAAATGCATTGAAATGAGCTGATGTTGCAGCTGAAATAGGCATTTTTATTCTATGGTCCCCCCCTCCCCATCAAATTTTAGCTCATAAAATTTTCAAGATTTGTTACTTTTTTTAAAAAAAACCCCTCATATTAATGGTGCATTAGCTGAGGGTGGGGAGAGAGATCGGGGTTGGTACTTGGCCATCTGTTGGACTTTTGGACTTTGTTCCTTAATTGAATATTTAATTTTCTCTTTTAATATCACCCTAATCTGTCTCTCTCACATATACTGAACATGTTATATAGAATCCTGGCATTGCTGGATAAATACTGTATAAATAATATAGTTTCCTTGTATTTCCTCCACAAAGGTGACAGACTAAATGAAGCAATTGGCTTCTGCAACTGAGCTGAATTTTGCACTGTTTTGCTAGTTTGTTTACAGTTTCTTGAAACCAACCAGGTTAATACCATTTCACATACTGGTGAAAAGCTTGAATGGGCTTTTCCAACGAAGGAAGCATAAGTCCAATGAGGGATTCAAGGCACTAGCTGGCAATAAAAGGGGAAAATTCCTATTTATTTTCTTCCTTAAGAGTCTAGTGTAGCAGTTAAGGCACCAGGCTAGAAATCAGGAGACTGTGAGTTTTAGTCCCACCTTAGGCACCAAACCAACAGACTGATCTTGGACCAGTCACTCACTCTCAGCCCTGGAAAGGAGATACTGGCAAAATCAAATGGCACTTCCAAAAAACCCCTTGCTAAGAAAATTGCAGACACATCCTGGCAGTCAGCAGGAGTAAAACACTGACTCTCTACCCACCACTCTCATCTATCTATCTCATCTATCTGTTTATCCATTATTTTATTGTAGCTATATAGGTAGTCGTGTATATGGATGGTGCATATGAAGACGGAGAGGAATTTTTTCTTCTGTAGGAAAAAAATGAACAAACCACAGGCTGAATCTTACAGAACTTTGTGTCTGTATGTTTCCTTAACTCAGAGATCTTCAAACTTGGCAACTTTTAAGACTTGTGGACTTCAACTCCCAGAATTCCTCAGCCAGCATAGCTTGCTGAGAAATTCTGGGAGTTGAAGTTCACAAGTCTTAAAGTTGCCAAGTTTGGGGACCCCTGCCTTAACTCATCTTTGCAGAACCTGGGGAGTTGGGGGGGGTTTAAAAAAAGTCAAGATGACAGATGTGACCACATGTTCAAAGTCCTGAGTCATTGGCAAGTTAAAAAACAGGCTTTGATCATGTAGTTGCACCCATCTTGTTGTCTTTTTTGAACTAGACACACCTGATATCACATTTATAAGACAAGCAGATTCTGATTAACTCCGATTTCCCAACCAGTTATGCAGTCATTTTCACACCAACTTAACAAGCTTATTGTTCAGAATGCAGATATTTTATCAAATGTCAAACTGAAATCCACAGCTACCCCACAATTTATTAAGAAAGTTATCTGATCAAATAATAAGATAAGATTGCTCTGGCAAAACATGTTTTTGAACAATCTCTGCTGACATCCGGTAATTACCACATTATTTTCAAGGTAATTACAGATTGATCTCTTTATGACCTGTTCTGGGATCATGTGGATTAGCAGCTGACTTTTATAAATTAATACTTTTTGTTGTTGTACATTATTTTATATTGTGTCCATATGAGTGGGAGAAAAATAGCCATATAGATAGAAAAGACAATTTATCTAACTTGGGAGAAAAATAGTCATATAGATAGAAAAGACAATTTATCTAACTGTGCCTTGAATTATTATATGTGTTACTTCTTTGGAAGGGGAATATCTTTTAATGGGATAGTGCTTAACCAAACATTAGCTTTTGGTAGGACTGTTTACTATTATATAAGATAGGGATGGGGAACTATGGCCCTGTTATGGTCTATGAACTTCAACTCCCAGAATTCCTAAGCCAGTTTCCCACCCCTGATCTAAGCAAACTACAATAGAATGGCAACCATAGTCTGCTTTTTTGGTTATTATATTTTAGGCTCCCCCCCGAATTGTAACAAGTTTTTAATTTTTTTTGTTAAAGATAAGAAAACTACCATGAGGGGCTTCCTGATGGAAAAACTGTAACCCCTGTAATTACCAATCAGCATAGCTAATGCTTAAAAATGTTGACCATCATGGGCATGTATCATCTGGTAGACTACAGACTGATCACCTGTGCTATTGTTTTTGATATTTGACATCTGTTATCTGTTTTGTGTAGGAGAAAAAAGCATATAGAAGACTATCAACATGTCACATTGTCTCTGGATTCAATTGTTATGGGAATGTAAGGTCAGAACTTAATTATAGTAAGACAACACGAGGTCATGCGTTCTCGTAGTGAACAGCTACATCTAATTTAGGAATTGACAGACCAAGCATTTACTATAATCTGTCTCTGAAAACTTAATTTTATAAAGTATTGAGACAAAGGTTGAATTACTATAAACAGCAGAATTTTAATACGGAAAACATGATTGAATTGTACACAGAAGCAGTGTATTTTTGATTTAAATAAAATTATTTTTTTAACCATCAGATGAATTCCACTTCATTTTAAATGTGATGACTCTCACTGATCAGGCAGCATCCTGCTTGAAAGTTAGGAAGGCATCTAACCCAGTGTTCTATTTTCAAAAAAGACTGAGCAAAGATTTGTAGGAAGCCCTGAAGCAGTGAAAAGAAAAATAATGGCCCTTTCTTGATACCTCCTCAATTCATAAATCCCTTTGGTAGTCATTGATATGGAGCCTTTGCAAAAAGAGATGTTGTATATCAGTTAAAGCTAATAGGAGTTGTCTGTGTATGGAAGGCACATCGTAGGTCTCCATAAGACAAACCTCTCCTTTCTCCATTTAGTCCTCCCTCCTTCTCTCCCATTTCAAGATCCAGCATGTATTTTATTTTTATTTATGTTAATTCCCTGTAATTTCCCCATTGGAAACATTAGAGAAGAAGAGCTGCATTAATCTATGATAGTCAAAAAATCAGAAACTTGGTTGCACCTTTTGGGGTTAACATAAATAAGCTTCCATGAGCTTATTTTGTAAGTCAGAAAAAGAGCTACTAGACACTGATTTGGATCTGCAATTTCCTGTAATTCATTATCAGAGTTGTCCAGGAATGTTATATGCTAATTCTTAGAATCAAGAGGAAAAGAAAATAAAGGCCCAAATATTCTCAGTGCATATATTCAGTATACTGCTGTCTTAGCCACAGGAATGTTTTTGCTCGTGCATAAATCATTTCTGATTTACTGTATGTTATTCAAAGAAAATTAAACATAAATGGGTTTGATTAAAAAGCTGTATGTCCACAAAATCCATTTGTTTGTGTGTGAGATAATCAACACTTATTATTTTTTCTTTAAAAAACCTCTATAAACAATAAAGGCTATCTACATGTAGCATTTTCATTTCTTTTTATAAAAACCATACAAAAGGAGACATCAGACAAAGTAGACAAATCTAAGCACTATAAAAATCTATCTGGGAAACATACATATTCTTGAACTGAATAGGTAAGATTCCTAAAATTCTAAAGTATAACAAATATTTTCAAAATTGAAGTTGTTTTTCCACTAAAATAGCAAAATTCAGAAAGAGATCTCCCTGCATGCAAAATACCACCTGAAAAAGGAGTTCTTTTTTTACATTAAAAATGATGGGTTCACTCCACCAGGAAGTTTTCTGCAAGACTCACCAAAACAAAGAGAAAAGACAGAATAGTGCAGCCATGCTGTTGTGCAACTCTAGCTTCTACTTGTTATAATTGGGCTTATGCAGTAGATCTTCTAGGGGATTATGCATTTATCTTTGATTAGAGAAATTATTTTAATGCCAACAAGATGTAGTCTTGTAAATTCTGTGTTCACCAGTTCTTTCTGGCATGAAGATCACTGATTGATCACACACTGTGCAAAAAATATAAAGTACATTGCTTATATTTCGAAAATATATAGAAACAGCTTTCCTGTACAAAGCTCTAAGTAATTAACAGCTCTTACCCACCCAATCCAAGTACTGAAATTGCTAAGAGATTGCTATCTCAGTAATGAGAAGCAATAGCATGTTCTCAGAAGAATGAACTGAAGCCTCCTAGTTTGGTTCCTGATGAGTGCAATAGAGATCTCCACATAATATTGTCAGTGTTACTCATCAGTGCCTCCTAAGCCCTGGTTGAAAGTCACTAAGGAACTGAAATTCTGGACAAACTCTAGCAGCATAAAAAGAGGACTCCATAGAAAATATTAACTAAAAAATTGAATGTCTTTAAATTGGTGGAGGTCCATTAATATATCGTAGCATTGGGTAGAAAGAACGAGCAAAGTTGTTGGTTTGAGTACAGCTGTAGTCTTCTTCTGAGACGGGGATCAAGGAGGCCAAAAACAACAAGAGAAGAAGGAACAATTGTAAAGGTAATGCTGCTCGAAGGACACGACAGAAGAAAGCATGCTTCTTTGGTGCAAATGAATTGGTCTCTTCCTTCTCCCCCATCCTGCAAACAGAGGACAACTTATAAACAGGGCAAGCCACTTGTACATAAACAGAGATCAAACCTCTTTCTCTTCTGGCACTAATGATGTTACCTAGTTGGTAATGTCTGCAAGAAAATAATCAAGTTCAGAGACTACCAAGGAACCACACAATTTACAAACTCTCTTGTACCAAGTGAGATTGTGATTTCATCTAGCCCTATATTGCCTGTTTGACTGGCACCACCTCTTCAAGCTTGGATACAAAATGCCATGGTCAAAAACAATTGCTGGACTGAATTCTTGCAACAAATATTGTAAAGACTTGCTTCAGCATGAAATATTTTTGTGGTTTGAACTATTAAGACTTGTAATTCTACACCAAATCCCATGGTTTTTAATATGAAGTGTCATAAATATTTCACAAGTCATGCATTGGAAAAGCTATGAATACTTAAAGACATTAGCAACCAACCATGCAGCTAGTGTCTAACAACTGAACTCAACCTGACATTGAGATCATGTAATTACCATGCTTTGGACCATGGAGAAGAAGAGAAGACTGACTTTTTCACTCCCTTCCATTTTTCTGACACAATTCAAACTTGAATGAATTTCTTTTTTAAGGAAATGCAAATATTCATTCATCCATTGGGGACTTTGGGATTTTGGGGGAGGACTGTGGCATAAAGGATTACATCACCTCTCCTTCCTTCTACATGATCCTACGTTGTTTAGCATTTCCTACAGCTAAGCAAATCTGCGTTCAAATAATCAATATTTCTTATTGAACTTTAAATCTATTGGAATTTTGATATTAATTTTTAGTTCACAGAAGGAACTGTTATTGAAAAGCATTACCTAACATTGCTGCTGATATTACTCTGCAGGGTCTTCTTTTCATCAACCTGTAGATATTTAAAATGTGATTACTATTGCTAGTCATAAAAAATTAAAACCCCAAAGCAATAGCATGTACAAAAGGCAAACACATTTAAATTGCATATAAATACAGTCAGCCTAGCAGTATTTTGGCTGTACAATGCATCCCTTCTGCCATGGTCTTTATACTGTCAGTTATCATGGAGTCTCAGGAATATACTAATATAAATAAAGTATCCTTTAACATGTACACAACAATGGAATTTACTTGGCCTAATGCATAGTATGGGGGCAAAACCATGAGAGTCAGTACCTGAAAGCATATACAGCTAGTCCTTGACTTACAACCACAATTGAATCCAACATTTCCAAAGCCAAGCAAGACATTTGTTAAGTGTATTTTGCCCCATATTCTTTTTTACCTTCCTTACCACAGTTGTTGGCAAGAACCATTGCATTGTTTAGTGAGTAACCCACTTGTTAAGTGAAATCTTGCTTCCCTGTTGATTTGGCTTATCAAATCGCAAAAGGTGATCATAAGACCCTGGGATACTGCAACTGTGCTAAGTACATGCCAGTTGCAAAGCATCTGAATTTTGATCATGTGACCATGGGGATGCTGCAACAGTTGTGTGAATAACCACATTTTTTTCAGGCCACTGTAACTTTGACTTGTCACTAAATGAACAGTTGTAAGTCAAGGACTACCTATCAAGACTGAATGATGACAGAGAAAAAGAAACAAATTAAGGGGGAAAAATCTTTTACAAAATAACCACCAAACAACTTGCCTTATTTTTAGAAACGGGAGATTTCTCTGATAATTGATGATAGCTTTCAGAATCCAATTCTTCCCCATTCACCTGAAATGTACTTACATCCTAGAGGAACAAACAAGAAGAAAGCTTTACCTCTGTTATTTCTCCTAAATTAGAGTTGGAGTAATCAGATTTGGAACATGCAGTCCAGCCTACCTGTATTCCTTGTGCGGCCTTTAAGTCACATGAAACTCCTTCAAGAAGCTGTTTAAGCTTCTTCCCAATAACATGGACCTTCTCATTAGCTTCAATATATTTTTCTCCGTCAGGTTTGACAAGCAAATATTCAGCAATTTCCTGTAGATTATTTATTTGAAGCTGCCGTTCCAGAAGCTCTTTTTCTAGTTGCTTAAAGTATATAAGAGGAAACATTAACAACCATAGGAAGTTGCCTCCTAGAGAATCATATCACTAGTTCATCCACTCACTTTACTCTGGCTAATTGTAGCATTTACGAGACAGTCTTGGATTAGAGATGCAGCTGAATATCTGGACTTTATACATGCAAACAATATAACAATACTTTCCAATGAATCCTGCTTCATGTGAATTATGCATATATTAGGACACCAAACAGGACTCCAATGCCCAAAAGCCAAAACTAGATGCTTGGCATTCCAACATCCACTCAAATACATGTCAATCAATCATGCTTGGATCTCTACACTTGCAATTGGCCATAGGTTACAATAACCATGGTTGGTTGGACCTCTTGTTTATATATAATTCTAAATGAAATTTATGGAACAGATTTATGAGCTCTGTAGTGGGGAATAGAGCAAATCCCATTGTTCAAAGGGAGGCCCAATGCATAGTGCTGAATATAACAAAGATGCAATAATTTGTCTCTAGATACTCCAGATTTTTTTTCTTTCCAAATTTACCATTAATTCCTTTTGACTTTCCTGTATTCTGTGAGGATCAGCATTTGGCTCCTGAACTTGTGCTTGGTGTCTCCGTGTCTCTGCAGCAGCCAGCCACAGCAGCAGTTTCTGATTCTGTTCATGAAAATCCTGCAGAAACAAGTGCTCATTTTTCAGAAAATAATCATATAAAAACACATTAAGTAACCTCAAGATGTAACTTTGTGGCAGCTGATTCATTAAATCTACAAGTACTCCTCGACTTCCAATCAGGACTGGAATTTTCATCATTGAACAATGCGGCTGTAAAATGCAACTGTACTGCTTAGCAGTGGCAATTCCTGCAGTTCCAATTGCCATCTTTAACCAAATCCCACGTTGTTGGGTGATGTTAGATAAGGCAACTTCCTGCTAACTTCCTACAGCCAAAGTCATGAGGACAGGAAATTGCAAGACTTAGTTAAATAGCTAATGCTGGATGGGGGGGGGGGACAAAGTGAGGAGGTGTGCAGCGAAGGTGCAGTGTGGGTTGGGGAGGGTGTGCAATAGTGTACAAGAAGCATGGTGAGGGTTGAGGAAGGTGCATAAAGTGCAGGGGAAATGTAATGTGAGTTGGGGAGCATGTGATGTGAGGGGATGCATGGAAGGCACAGTTTGGATGCACAAGAAACACAGGACTGTGGGGAGGATTATCCCAGTGATTTGTGATTTTCCCTGCTGGCTTCCCCACTGACTTTCTGGGGAAGCTGTCAGGAAAGGTTGCAAATGGTGCTAATGTGATAGAAGGGTGCTGCAACTGACTTTAAGTGTGAATTGATTGCTAAGGGCCTAGATTGCAATCATGTGACTAGGGGGAATGGTTTGCTGGGATAGACAGAACTCTCAAGGACTGGCTGTAAACACTATTTGTTCATCATCATTTTAAATGGTCACTGAGCACACATTGAGGCTGCCTGTACATAGGCATTTGCTAACCTATTAATTTTAACTTGTTAAGAATAAGGTACAAACATAATGTGCTATTGGTGCTACTTACCTGGCAATGAATCAGAGCTTTCTGTAAATTCTTCTTCCAGTTTTCCAGTAAAATATTTGCTTTTTCCCATCGTAAATTTACCCGTCGAAGTCTGTTTTGAAGCTCGTTGTATCCAGTGCTATCTGTTTGCTTGAAATCTTTGCTCGTCAGGTTAACAGACAGTACAAGGGCCTTATAGTTATTATAGGCTTTAAGCATATCCTGATAAGGGGAAAAAAAACCAAACTTGAGTTATTTGTGAAAAAAAAAATGCTTTTAAGCAGCAGCACCAAAATAAGGTTGAAAAAATTTCCTTCTATTTATTAGATGCATACACTTTTACTGCAGGAGCTCAGTGTAATGTTCATAGGACTGCCTTCTCCTCCACTTTCTCCACCATAGGAATCCTGCAATGGAGGCTGGGCTGAGAGGTGATTGGCCTGGACGCCTAGTGACTTTCCAACAACTAAGATTGGATTCTGATTGACCCAGACCACCACCTTAAACCACTGTATAAATTAGCACCCACCCCCTCCTAGAAGAATGAAATATTTTAGAAAATATTAAAAAGGCATTCCCTAAAGGAAGAATGGAGAAACATGCTCTTGGAGACAGAAAGCAGCCCCCACCTTTCGTAACAGCCATCAGCAGATGCCAGCACTTAAGAGATAAAGAGTTTATTGAGAACTAGATAGCTCTATTCATACGCAAATACTCTCACTCAAGATCCAGCACAGGGAAAAGCCATTAAGCCATAATAGGAATTGCCCAACACCCTTTTAGAACACAAGCTCCTTCACTGCATCATCTCAGAGAAGACCAAACTTCAAACAAACTTAGCTCAAGCAAACACCTAGAATTTGTACTTTGGCTATAAGTCCAGCTATGACCCCTACAGAACCCTATATGGCCCCACGGGATTCTGACAACAGCCAATAGAATATATGGTCTTGCAGAGGAACAGGAAACTCAAGTGCAAAGCCCAAGAGAAGGTATAAAAAAACCTCATTCTCAACTCCATGTGATCAGCTGCCCAAAACCATGATTGGTGGTTCTGTCCATCATTAAACCCTCTTTCCAATCAGCCTCAAGCCTCCATTTTGTCTCCAGTGCCTTTCTCCCAGCTTGGAACTGAATCAGATGGGTATTTCTTCCCACACCACACTGGCTCTCAGTGTATTCTGCAAATTGATAATTTGTATTCTACAGTGTATTCTACAAATTGGAAAGGAAAGCTGATAAACTACATTCAAAGTAGTGAAGTTGATTTTATTTTTTTTGGTACAGGACATCCTGATAATTGTAAAGTCCTGTGTTTAGTCAAAAGCACAAGTGCTTTCCAAACACAACATGTGAAATTTGGATCCATTCATTTCACGATTGCTATACTATGAGAGCTTTTTAATGACTGAACTTCAGGATGTCCTTTATGTTTCAAGTGGTTTTCAGGTGGACTTCTGACCCAAAAAAATCCTACAACATGGTACAGAATGGAGAAAATGCAACATCCAGAGACAAAGACCGCACAAAATATGTGAAAGAGACAATTTGCAACTTGCATTGTTTGCATGTACTTACACAGAGCTTTTATGGGACTGCAGGTAGTTCTTAACTTACAATCATTCATTTAGTGACTATTTGAAGTTACAATGACACTGAAAACAGTGACTTATCACCATTTTTCACACGACCGTTGCAGCATCCCCATGGTCACATGATCAAAATTCAGATACTTTGCAACTGGCATGTACTTACGACAGTTGCAGTGTCCTGGGGTCATATGATCACCCTTCGGATAAGCAAAGCCAAATGTTAGTAACAAGCGTGTTACTAATTTAACAATTGCAGTGATTCTTGCCAACAACTGTGGCAAGAAAGGTAAAAAAATAGCCCAAAATTCACTTAACTGTCTTGCTTAGCAATTGAAATTTGGGGTTTGATTGTGGTTGTAAGTCGAGGACTACCTATATTTGGCAAAGTGAAAGTAGTATCAAGCAACATCTGAACATCCACTGTTGGGGAAAAAGATTGAAAGGCTAATGGACAATCTGTCCGAATCAGCGATATACTGCAAGGGTTGATCAAAGAGATTTTTTTTTTCAGCTTTTCTTTTTTTTAATCACCTTCAGTTTCTTGACTCTCTGGTCTATGGCCTGAATACTATTCACTGGTTGTAGTTCTTCCTCCTGCAACCCCTCCATTTCCTCTTCCATTTTATCAAGCCAAATATCAATGTTGGTAAGGTCAGCATTCAGCTGTTGCCACTGCTGCCACGTTTGCTTCATTCTCAGCTTGTTGCTTAGGTCTTGAACTTGAAGGAGTTCCCATCTTTCAATAGTCCCTGCAGTTTAATACAAAATTATTCAGGTTTTTTTTTTTTAAAAAACAACAACTTTAGGTCAGATCAACGTTATTTTGGGCACATGTTGGTCTCCTTTGAATTCAACTCAACTAGTCTCACAAACACAAACAATGGTTACAATATGAGAATGAAATCTGAGTTAATTTCAGGATAGCATTTTAAGGGCTGTGCCTCTACTGGTATTAGAGTAAATACAATATCAATAGGGGTTTTTTGGTAATTGCATTATTTTCAAAACTCATTTGCAGTACATAGTGGGTAAATTGAGATGAGATGATGGCAGAATTATTAGGTGGTAGGAGGGGATCATATCCCTTCAGAACATTAGTGTGGTGTATCTTTTTGTCCCCCCCCCCATGAATTATTTTTTCCTACAAATAGAAAATGTGCAAAATAGCCCCACTGCTTTTTATACTTCAATTTCCAAATAGTGTATTTAGAGGAAGGATTATTCTAAATTAGAAATTTATTATATTACCTCTGGATTCTGCGAGCCTAGTTCTCCTATGAACATTAAGCCAGAAATAAAGGCAGATACATTCTTGGGACCAGAAGGACAATTTTATTTAATGTGCTCCTTCCCAATCACTTACTCAAGGTACTATCTTATCACATCTGGAGTAGAAGGAATAAGAACATATAAATAGACCTTTCTCCTTTGTAAATCTTAGATTATGAATTTTTTGTCACTTGGGAAATCTATTTAGACCTACTGTAATAATGTATCAGCATAAATTGAACATCTGAAAGTTTTGGGAGGTCTTTTGATCTAATCAGTGCTTGCTTTTTCCTGTCAAATTCCCTTGCTTTTTTAATCTTAATTTCACCTTGTTCAACTCTTTGATCATCTTTCCGTTGTATATTAGAAATTCTGATTATTGTATTTTAAATTAATCATTGTAATAGCATCTATTCATTTTACAGTTGCCTCTTTTCTGTTCCTTTTCTCTTTCTGTTGAGATTTAAAGAGCTTACGTTTATGTATTTATTCCCCATTTTTCAGTTCTGAGAAATTTAACTTCAATTATGCTATTATTACATGGGGAAAAAAATACATCCTAAATAATTGTTACTTTTATATGTAAACAAATATATTTAAAAAATTAACAGGAACCATGGCTAACATACCTGGCTGTTTCTCTGTGCCTGAGACACTAATGAAGTTCTGGCTATTTTGAGAATCTTTACTAGGCAAGATCCTAGAAATGTCTTTTATGTCATCCACACTCCTAGTGCTCAGTGGTATCACCTGAAATACACAGAATAGAAAGTAAATAAGTCTTCTGGCAATATATCATATTCTCACACAATTATAGCAGATTCACAGCCAACAATTCTTTATTGAGAAATGTATAAATGGAATATCATTTGATATTCCACTCTCCCAATTTTCTTGTCTTGAAAAAACTCCACTATTTTGTACGTATATAGACAGTTAGCTTGTCTGTTACAAGCTAATTTAACCCTGTTTTTTCATAATATCTCGGCACCCCAGACTTACATTGCCTGGTTTGTAGGATGTGCTGGAACCCTCATTGTTTGATAAGACACTTCTAACCATCTCTTCCTGGTTGTACGAATGCTTTCGACAAACTGGGTGTTCTGAAGGATGCCATTTGTGAACTTCAGCAGATTTCCCTGTTGTGCAACAAGGTAAAAGAAAGCCACAGAAAATTAGATGTAATAGAAAAAATAATGAAAAATATTTACAGAGAAGGAAGGATGGCATGACAAAAAATGGATAATATTGCCATTTGTTTTGCAAAGCATGCTTGTTTGCAAACATGTTTCAGCAGTGTTTCATGGGCAGTGAAATGAGAGCCATGCAGTTATGAGGATATTCTTTTCTGAAAACGCCCAAAGAAAATAGGAGTTCTTACCACCATCATAAAAGAAGAGATTGGGAAAGGTTGAAAAGCACTTCTGGACTTGATGCATGACCTCAGCAGTAAGCAGAATGAGGCAGCTTATTTCAGGAAGCAGCTTTGGGGATTGCATTATAGGTCAGCTAATGGTAATATATATATTACTATTAGATTTTTAAAGAGTTGCCACTCAATTTTTCTGTCTGAAATATCAATACATATTCAATTTCTTGGGCTGAGAATGTAATTGGTCAATAAAGATTTTAACATTTGTATCAGGTTCTGTTCAAGAAAGCATCTGAACCTTCATTCTTCTAAAGGGTAATAAGTGGTCAATTGTTTGGGCTACAGATATAATGAAGGATCCAGATTGCCCTGTCAGACCCTAAACTGAATGGCAAAGGGAACTTGAAAGCAAAGCTAAGTTGCCCTACATGTGAAAAGACCCAGTAAAATTGTCGATGCATGCCACAGCGTGAGGAACAAGCAAGGAAGGCCTTGATGCCTTTATACTTGTATGGAGAACTAAAAATGCATAGTCTTAACTTAGGTAGAGACATGTGGGGATGATGTAGCATCAAATAAACAAAACAAAAAAGAGAATCCACCATGAGCCAATTGGTGCATGGTGTTGATACAAGCTAGGGAATCAGAAACCTGCATATGAGGAAGGTGTGAAGAGCACAGCGTGCGGCACAGGGAAACTGTCATGTTGAGACACATGCAGTAGCAGGTGCCTACCAGAAGCTGCTTTCAAAGCTTTTGTGGTCATTTTAAGATATGCCTCAGGATGTTCAGTGATTTCTACATCTGAAAAAGAATAACGTCACCATTTGCTTTGCAAAAGAGTCTGTTCACTCTTCCCTTCCCACCATACAAATATGTAGCATTACAGCAGCCCCAGATGGATCCTATTAAATATCTATTAATTGAGCATTCTTTTTCCAAATAAAACTAGTGGTCAAAATGCCCTGAAATGCTGTATAAAGGCAGCAACCATTTAGCTACATGCCCTTATAAAATTATCCACTGTTCATCTTTTTGCTATTCTTTTAAAACTGTTAATTTTCCTAATAGTTCTAAAAAGAAAAGGCAAAAGAAGAAAAGGCCGATAGATAGATGATAGATAGATAGATAGATAGATAGATAGATAGATAGATAGATAGATAGAT
>BLBF01000042.1:1314709-1349897 GCA_015471245.1 Laticauda colubrina
GATAGATAGATAGATAGATAGATAGATAGATAGATAGATAGATAGATGGGATAAATAAATGGGCTAAGGCCCTCAATGTTTCTTTTTTATTAGGTTTATGATTTCTGTTTCCTGCAATGTTTGCTGACATCAGAAAGACCACAAATACAAGGCTTTCAAACAATGATTGCAGCCAGGCTTTGATCAGGGAAAACCACATTCATATTCTAAAAATGCCTTCTGAAGTATATGAGACAATTGCAAAGGGAGCAGGATCACTTTCTCCTTCAGTAGTATATACATATAGTGTATCCTACCCAATTCACAATATTTTCCACTTGGTTTTCTACCGAGGAAGTCTCCATGGGAAATAGGAAATCAGAACCTCTGCTGGGGTGAAATATTCACAGCATTGTTTTTTTTCTCACAATTACTTCTTGCTTTCCCATCTATACATTTGAAGCTTTGCTGAATAGAATTTGTAAACTACTCTGAGTCACTTAGATAGTAAGCGGACAGTGAATAGATTTGTTTAACAAAGAAAATAAATCAGAACAAATTGAACAAAAGGGTTTTGAGACAGAGAAGGAGTGAAGGTTCATTTTCCCACTAAAAGTTTATCAGCATAAAAAGTTCCCTGCTTTAAGTAACTAGCATATCAGGAAGGACTGTGCTAATTTTTTCACTTGATGTGGTAGTTTTCAGCATGCAATGGTCCTTTACCAACATAATCACATTGTTTTATAGCAGGTTAATTTGTCAATATTATGCAGCACAGTACAGTAGCATTCCTAAAGTCGCAAATAAAATCTTTTAAGTCAACATGTCAAGTATAGTTTAGTTTACTGCCAAGCTGAGAACCCCTCCTCTCCTTCAAAAATATTGCACTGTCCACAGTTGTAGAATGAAATTGTTCAGTTCAGATATGATGGATAAATATGTTCATTTCAACATCTATGCATTTTTAATTTTTTACTCTCCTAATTCTATCCATTTTTTTTCATAAACGAAATTTTTTCCCGCTGAGTGTTCTGGTTTTGTAGGCAATTTATGTGTTATAATGCATTTTTGTATGTTTAATATATCTGTTTATTAATATTCTCTCCTAATACCCAGGTATGTATATCTTTTCTATTGAACAGCATTATGGTATAAACTTTAGGGGATGAATACTGACCATTTCAATTTCTGCACTGGCTCTCATAGGGCAAATTATTAGAACTATACTTTAATTTGCAGTGCTGCATTTTAAGGCAGCCCAAAGAAATTCATCTTTAATTCTTAGGTCTGGATCGCTTCCATTTTATTTTTCTATCTTGTTCTGTGTAACATATAAGATGGGTATGACTGAATTTGGAGCACAGCAAAGTTCAGTTACTGAGGGTTCAAAATTAAAAACTGGGTGACTGCTTTTGTGTATTTGGATTGTGTCACTGTTTGTGTATTTCCGAGTATTAACATTTCTGGATAGGATGGTGGGTTGGAATTTACCTGAGAGTGCGCTGAAGAATGAATCCTCTTCCTCATCCTCAGGGGACGAAGACCCTCCAACATCTCCGGTGTGGTCCCACTCCAGTGGAATGGAATCAACACTGACAGGGGTCTCACAGCCAGACCTCTCAGGACCCCCTGCAGTAGGTATGAGGTGACAGAGAGACTGCTGCAATGGTGGCCCCTCCTGAACTGTCTTCTTTGGCCAAGGATCAGCTTCCATCCCTCTTGCATGATCTGAATCAGCTTCATTTTCTGAAGATTCTTTTTCATCTTCCAGTCCCTCAACAAGACAACAGAAATACTGATATTGAACACAAGTTATTAACAATAATTACTTATGGAACTACTTTGTGGTCTCAGTTTAAGAAAAGTTCAAGAAAAATGGGAATCCTCCAAAGTAGGATTATTTATTTGAATTTATTAACTGCCCAACTATAACAGTCTCTGAGTTGCCTACTCCCTTCTTTCTTCTAAATCAGTGTTTCTCAGCCTTGGCAACTTTAAGATGGATGGACTTCAATTCCCAGAATTACCCAGCCAGCTGTGACAACGCTTGCCTTCTGAAACTCTGCATGATCTTTGGTACCTTAGGGGCCAGGTGATCATGATACAGCTCTATTTTGATTGTGATTGAAGCATTCAATCATATGCCATTTGAAGACAGATCACAAAGCACTGAAAATCTTAGAAAAGAAATAACCTGTCCTTTAATTACAACAAAATGTTCTTATTCCATCTTCTAAAGTTGTGTTTTATTTGTCACACAGACACACCCATCTAGCCACATTCATAAATACATACATATACTCTTTCTCTTTAGAACTCAGAGCATAAAAACAGGTGACCTACATCTAGTCATTAATCAGATCCTTCCTGCTTAGTTTCCAGGTGCCTTGGAATCAAAGAAAAAACACTTTGGATATAATCATAACCCTTTCCTTAACTTGGAAAAATACCCCAGTGCTTTAATTATTGGAAGTTTGGAGAATAATCTTCCATGTTCTTTATCTACATGGCTTTTGAAAATGAATCTACTGGCAAAGAAACAACATGGGTTCCAGCAAAGATACAACTTCATTAGTTCTTACTGGATGCCAGGATATCAGTCTTTGGTGGAATCGAGCTACTCGGCCAAACACTTCCTGGTAGTAATTATAAAATTCTTCTAGTTCCTCTTCGAGTATAATGGCATCCTCTGGTTCACTTTTTTGAATCAGATACAACCCAGAAGCAATCAGTTGATCAATCTTACTGGTGTTTAGCATTATTTCCCTCTGGAAACCCTGTTTAAAAGACAGATAATTATGCTTCCTAAGTATTACTGCACAGATTACTTAATTAGTGCAATTCAGATTAATCAATCTCATAAAGAGAGGTTGGGAACATATAAGGAGAAGCACAGAATATTTCAGCATGGAAAAGTTTAGTGAAATTAACTCAGATAATGCAAATAAAGATGTGCAATCTTCAAGGAAGGTTCTGCCTTTTCTAAAGTTATTAGGTAGTTTTTTTGTCTAACTTTGAATACAGAAATATTAGTTTTTTAATAAATTTACCAGCTTGTTTTTTAGTTGATTTGGCTTTATGTCAGAGAAATATTTCAACCCAGCATGAAGAAGTACCATCGTAGTATAATCAATGAGATTTCCAAGCTATTAGCAAGGAAGGATAAACTTCTCCTGAGCTGCTCTCACCAAATATGGGAGGCAAATTGCTTTCTATATCTTTCTGGTTGCTGAGAGAATGAAGATGTGGTGGCAAGCTAGCTTTCTAAACCCCAAAACAAAGGCTAAGAGACATGTACAAGCCCAAAGCATAAGGAATATGTACACTCCTTTACTTAACAGAGGTACACAAGACCAAAGGCTTTGCTTTCTAGGAACGGTTGGAATTTGAGGCTGCTTCCAATAATATATTTCTAGTTTATGTTTTATTATATGTAAGCTTTGTCCAAATACTAAAGCAGGTGTTCTCTGCATCTGATAGGATCCCTATACACATTCCTATACAAATATCCTTCCCCAATAATTTAAATAATTGTGCACAAAGAAATATGTATATAGCTTGAACCTCTCCAGTGAAATCTTTGTTATCCTTAAATAAATCTATTAAATAGATAAATTTAAGTTATTCATAAATCAATGTTATTCTTCAGTAACATTGAAGTTACTGCTGATGGAGGGATGCACACATAATTTTTTTTGTATTAAGTTCCTAGACTGAGATTAATATAGGTGTAATTTATTGGTTGAACTTCTATCATATTATTTCTTTGTACTGTTTGCTCTAATTGCTTTAGTCCAGGCTCCCTGTTTTTGTGGATTTTAATAGTTTTACTCTTTATTATGGATATTGTAAGATAGAATAAATTAAATTATTTCTCCTTATCAGCCATTTAAGGCCCGGTCCCACTGGCCGACGGACGCAAAACGTATGCATAAAGGACACAGCGGATGAGCAAAATTTTGGAGGTGGCTCCATCCATTGTCATCCGCTCCAAAAAGTGGCGAAAATTTGCATAAACAGAACAGAAAAGAACAGATGTGGGTAGTATGTAGTGGGGATGTTAAATGGATGTTCATAGGAAGCCTAGTGGATGACAGCAGATGGAAGTGGATGACACATCCAAAGGGCTTCTGGGGGAGAAGTTCGAAGCGGACGCATAGCGGAAGGGGCGGATGCATAGCGGATGAAGCGGATGCATCATGGACGCCTATAGGAAACAAAGGGGATGCCGTGCGGATGTATATCGGATGCAAAGCATTCACTGCACATGCGGGGAGTATGAATTGCATCAGCTCCACGGATATGAAAAGATGCAGCATGCATGCAGTCAGCATACAGGGGAAAGACGTGCTGCCACATACATTAAGCAGGAACACCATGGTTTGACAGTCAGGGAAAAAGAGGAAGCCCGTGCCTACTTGTTCCAGCCCTGGCAAGAAGGACAGAACCAGCATCCCACCCCCTGGCACTGACTCTGAAGCTGCTGCTGCTACTGCTGTGGTGGACCAGCCCCAAGGCCCTCAAAGCCCTGCTGCTGAAGGCCCTGCTGCTGAAGCCCCTGCCAGAGGGAGGAAGAGGCAAGGGAAGCAGAAGGGAGAGAGGAAACAGTACACCATTTCCGAGGAGCATGAGGATGAGGTGCTGGAATGGCTGAGGGAGAATGAGTACCTGTGGAAAAAGGGCCACAGACTGTATCGGGACACCAAGAAGAAGCAGGCAACTTGGAGAGACAAGGCAGAGAGCCTGGGCTACACTGCAGATGTACTCCTGGGATGGTGGAAGTACATGCACACCTGGTATGGAAAGCTACACCTCAAGAAATCCGGGCAGGCTGCTGTCAAGCTCACTGGCTGGGAGATGTACGTCATGGCCTAGTGCAGTTTCCTGGAGGGTGAGATCCGCCACCGAGGAGCAGCCCCTCTGAGACCCCTCTCCCTCAGACAGCCAACAGACAGCCAGTCCTCTTCCAGCCAGGAGCCAGCTACTCTGTCCAGGCAGGTGTCTTCAGAGGGCCTCATGGCAGAGACCCCCCCAACAGCTGCACTCCCCATGTCGGCAGATTTGGAGGATCCCATGGAGGATGACGCCCTGCTGTCACAAATGGAGGAAGCAGCAGCCACCAGAGGCCAACCCACCCCCACCCCCAGCTCCAGAGGAAGCAGGCAGAGAGGCAGACTGGAGGGCCAGGACCACAGTGTGCTGTTGGAGATCAGGAACACAATGAAGACCAGCACAGAACTTCTCTCTCAGCTGGTCCACAGAGACATACCATCCTCGGACCGGAAGCCCTTCATCATCTACGTGAGCCAGACCCTGAGGGACCTGCCCGAGGCCCAGTACCAGGTGATGAAGCAGAAGATCACAGCATTTCTGCACAACCCTCAAGGCCCAGTTGAAGCTGCTCCTACCCAGTCCAGGTCTGCTCCTTCACCCCTGGTGATGTCACAGCCCTTCCACAGCTTTCAACCGCCCCTCACCTACCAAGGCTATGACTACCAGGACTTCCCACAGCAGAAGCAGACATTCCCAATCCAGGCCCAGGTTCATCGCACACCACAGATGCCACTCCTCACCCAGCTGCAGACCAGACAGCCCCACTACACTCCTCCTTCCTCCACCCCACAGCCAAGCCCGTCAATGGACAATCTGTCATCAGTATTGGGCCTGACATCTCAAGTCCTTGATGAAGGGCCTCTCAACTTCACGGGACTGAGTCAGCTCTCGGACAGCTTCCTGAACACACCATTCCCTGTTGTACCCTCGGGGCCAAGCACCCCAATGGTGCCTCAGACCAGCACTCAAGCCACAGCCACCTCCATAGTCCCTGCCTGCTTAACAGCTGAGACCATGGACATGACTCAGAGTGATTGAGAATAGTGTCAGAGACTGAGTTGTTTACTTGTTAAGTTTATCTTTGCTAAATACAATTTACTTGGTTCATTTTGCTTATTTCATAAAGTCATAAAGTTTACCTAAAAAAGTTAATAAAGGTTATCTTTGCTTAAGACACTTGGTTCATTTTTTTTACTTAATAAAGTGTTGGTGAAAACTTTGAAAAAATGGTTAAGCCTTTGCATGCTTGTGGAATAGATAAGGATAGTTGTGGGATAGATAATCCTCCGTGCAAGCATAGTGGGACTGTATGGTCCACCATCCCAGCGATCCAGATGATTTTCTCCCCCTTTTTATAGAGAATATCGGTTGTCCGCTATGGGGCCTTCTACATACTCTAGACATACTGCAGACATCCTAAATATATGAGATACATCCCAGATACAAACGTTTTGTCCGTTTTGAATACTTTATATACGAGATGCATACGCTTACATCCTTTCTATTTCCGTGCTACTAACGCTGTGTAGACGTTCCGTGTACCTTTTGTTTCCTCCCTCTTTCCGTTTTTAGCTGCAGCGGATGTGAGTTGCAAGGATGCCCAGAGGATGCCGAGAGGATACAGCATACGTTTCATGGATGATAACGGACATAGAATGCTTGTTGCCTGTATATGTCGCGGATGTACATCGTATGCGGTGGAAAGTTCATCCGTTCACAAAGTTTTGTGCAGCTCAAAACTTCTTGCGCGGATGAAATTGCAGTGGACGGATGCTCGACGGATAGAGCGTATGAAACACGTATGCAATGAGTACACAACGGATATATAGCATTTTCCAACGGATGGCAAGCTTTTTTTTACGTTTTACATCCTCTTTGCATCCGTAAGTGCAGTGGGACCAGGCCTTTAGATGTCCTTCAATTGGGTGGAAGTATTAGGGGGAATCATCTGCAGTATACCAATAAACAAACTATAAAGTAGTTAAGATTTTTGTTGATGGTGAGTGCAAGAGCTCGAGGAAACTAGCTTTATAGAGACAATACAAGTGAAGTGAAGATATCTTTTTTTTTTAACTGGGATACAAGAATGATCTTTCAAGGATAAACATGGAATTCTTAATCTTATATGGTAACCAATAACCAAGAAGGAATTAAGCTGGATTGGCCAAGAATGGTGGCAAGAAAGGACTGATCAACTCTGGATATAAAAGAGACCTCAAACTTATTATTTCAGATATCCTAAATGTAGCTTTGTTTTATTTAGATAGCAGTTTAAATAGTGTTCTCTAAATTTATGGGGCTTCTATCAAAGAATTTAAATGAATTAAGTAGATATACAGGTACCAAATACAAGCACCAGACTAAGATAATCAACAGGATGTCTGAAACCCACCTCCCCCAATCTATCCGAAACATTTTCCTTAAAAAGAAGAAGTCAATATTTACATTAAGCTGCCGCATTTTGTCATCAAAATCACTCTTTGAGAAATGTTCCACATTTGTCAGCTGCAGATCCATTTCTGTTAACCACACCAGGATGATGTTGTCCTTTGTTCCCATAAATTCTTCCCACTGACTGGTAAAGTGCTAAAGGCAATAAAATAATACAAATACTCAAAGCAATAGTTGTGATAACACACAGTGTCCTTAAAAATCTTCTATTTAGTAACATCTTAAAATGTGTTGATGTGCTATGGTATCAGGAATGAATGAAGCAAAAATAAAAATTCATTCACTCAAGCCTGCATCTCAAGCTGTAAATTTCACAGAGCGCATCTGGTAATCTTTCTGATTAAAATCACTCAAGTGTTGTTAGTCAATTATACAAATGTAATGATTAGATTTAGCTATCTTCCCTGCCAAAGAGTTAGGGAAGTATACACAATTCTTTTGCATGCCTTATCACAATCCTACAAGACAGTTAAGCTTGAATATGTGCATATGACTGGTCTAATGAATTTAATGACTAAAAATGGATTTGAAGCAGAATCTCCTGCTTTTTAGTTTGACATTCTAATCACATTTAGTTCTCCTCTTGATTTAATTTCAGGGCTGAAACCAAGTTTGTGCATGCAAGAGGTTGTAGACTGAACCTCTAATGTCTCCAAATAAAACAAGGGCTAAAGGAATAATATCACAAGGAAAAAAAAACCCTCTAGTTCAGGGCTATCAAACTTGCAGCCTGTGAGCCGGATGCGTCACCTGCTGGCCACACCTAAGCCCGGTTTAGTGAAGGAGAAAAAAGTCACGATACATCATTTGACGACACCGTGACAACATGAGTTTGACACCCTTGCTTCAGTTTAAGGTATATTAAACAATGTCATTAGAAGGGTTGGAAAATTGAAGCAGTCACTTTTGTGATCGTTTTATAGGTGCTGAATTCAGTGGTGGGATTCAATTTTTTTTACTACTGGTTTTGTGGGCGTAGCTTGGTGGGCATGGCAGGGGAAGGATACTGTAAAATCTTCAGAACTGGTCAGAATCTGCTGAATACCACCTCCGGTTGAATTCCACATTATGCAATTGCTTATGAACCTTTCTAAGTTTTATTAAAGCTTATAAATGTCTACATGTGTTAACTTCTCTATAAGTATTGGAAATACTAGCATCATTAGCTTCATTCAAATAAGTTAACAATAACAATAATTTGTTTATCACAAAGTTAGATAACATACTGCATGACAAATATTTTGCACTTCAGTTCCCATCAGACCCAATCAGCAAGGCCAATGATTAAGGACTATAGAAGTTGTCATTCAGGATACCCACCTTTAATTTACAACCATCAAGGATTGGTAGAAACTATTTTCTTTCATTATTTAACAAGCACATCACATTACAGTCAGGAGGCAGTTAACTGACTAAAATCATTTAGCCAACTCCATGGCAAAGTATGGCTTTGAATCCAGGACATTTTGATCTTTCTCTAATATATGACGCCTTATGGAGACTATAAGAGCCCTTGTAGCACTATGGTTAGAATGTAGTATTGCAGGCTAACTCTGCCCACAGCTTGGAGTTCAATCCTGACCGGCTCAAGGTTGACTCAACTTTCCATCCTTTTGAGGTCAGTAAAATGCAATATCCAGATTGTTGGGGCAATATGCTGGTGTTGCAAACCACTCAGAGAGTGCTGTAAAGTACTATGGAGCAGTATGTAAGTCTAAATGCTATTGCTACACTAACTACGCTACGCCAATTGGCTCTCAGATACTACAATTCTCTAATTCTGCAAATTTGATTAAGTATAGAACTGAAATCAGAGGTGGTATTCAGCAGGTTCTGACCAGTTCTGGAGAATCCTTAGTGGAAATTTTGAGTGGTTTGAAGAACCGGCAAATACATCTCTGACTGGCCCCATACCCATCTATTCTCTGCCTCCCAAGTCCCAGCTGATTGGCTGGGTCTTCTTTGGTTGCCCTGCACAGGAGAACAGAGCTGGAAAGCAGGTTAGTGGGGTGGGGACGGGAGGGGATTTTGCAGTAACCTACCTTTGCCACACCCACCAAGCCATGCCCACAGAACCAGTAGTAAAAATTTTTGAATCCCACCACTGACTGAAATAATTTCATCTAGGAAGTCAGAAAGTCTAGGTGATGGTTCTATGAGAGCAGTGTTTATTAACCTTGGCAACTTAAGATGCTTTAAGATGCATGCTGGTCAGGGAATTCTGGGAGTTCTATCTTAAAGTTACTAATTCTGCACTACAGAATTCAACAAATTCCTCTTCCTTCTTGTTCCCTTAAGAATACATTACCCTAGACCTCCAATATCTGCTTTGTCTACAAGGCCAAAGGTGCTTTGTCAAGAGACAACTGGACTTTCTGGTTTTTCACTGAAGGCATTTCATTCTCATTTAAGAAGCTGAAGAAGCTTCTTGGATGAGAAACGAAATGTCTTCAAAGAAAAACAAGACAGTCCAGTTGCTTCTTGAAAAAGCACCTTTGGGACAACCATGACCTGGATGACTGAGAAACTCCATAGACATTTGTCTCCAAGTACCTTAAGTCTCCTGAGAATTGCTGTGACACGTTTCTGAAGATTGTCCCATCGGTGATTACCCTCATAAACCATCTGCTTGAGCTTGTTAGCTGAATCAGTGCGATTCTCACGGGCCAAACGCCGATATTGCTTATTGATTAATTCCAGCTGGGTTAGTCGTTCATGAATTTGCCGCTGAAATGCCTGAGAAAAAAAAGTATTTATTTTTTCCAAAGGATTTAAAATTAATGCATTCAAAATAACGAGGAAGAAAGTTGCTACCCAAGAAAAGTGAAGAGTTAAAATATAGGAGATGTTGATATCACTATTTGGTAAATTTACCTAATTTACATCTATACACAAAGATGGAAAAACTACAAAAGGAGTTCTTACTTCAAATTTCTTTAACTCTTCCTTGGCTGTTACATACAAAATTTCTGAAGAGTTGGGATAAGCTGCGGTTTTCTCTGCTGTTTTCAACCAAACTTCAAAACGAGAGTAATCTTCCAAAAACTTTTGCCATAGTCGCCAAGTCGCCTCAATCCTATTGCAAAAACAAACAGCAACGGTTCATTTGCACATATGCATCCCTTTCTGCAAGATGTCCTGCATCAAAATTCATTTAAGTTTCAATCTAAACTGAACCAAACCAAATCCAATCCAATAAGCTACACTCAATTCAACTAAAAAAGTGCATTCAGAAATACTCCTAGCATTGGCATTGCTGATGTTATGAAATTAGCATCAAACAACCAAGCTCAGAGAACTGGATATCCTGACCTGATAGATTCTCTTCTATTAGCATTCAAAAATATCCTGAATCAAAAACATTTTAATTAAAATGTATTTCCTCAGGAATAGAAAAAGATACACGTGACCTGAAGCACTAAATTAAAATGATTCAAAAAGGTAATTTCTAAAGATTTGTTTCATGTTTTATAGAAAGTGCAGGGATGTGCATTTGCATGCATTCCACTCTATTTCCTCAAAACTCAGTTGGATATTTCTTCTTTTAATCCCAAGTCCCAAGATTTGGAGTGTCAGGTTTGTAAACTGATATAACAATATAGTATTCAATCTTAACTATGAGGTGTTGGTTTGCAATACATATATATTCAGAGATATATGCCAACACATCAAACACAGAAAAATGCATATACCAAATATATAATATAGTATATGTTCTTTGCCTGGAAAATCTGTACGTTGTAGCCTAGGTAAAGTATGTAAATTAATCAAATGTTAAATTTGTCATTTTGGAATAATATCAACTGTAGGCATTTCAAAATGTTTTAAATAATTTATTCTAGCTTTAGTTACCACAACTAGGAGCAAAGAGCTGAATAAACCATTGACATTTACATTCTCTCATCCCAGACAATAAATGTTTTTAGTTTAGGGGTACTTAGGAACCAGAGCAATATCTCAGACAGAGATTTTCTCATCATTTCTTTTTAAATTGATAATGAAGCAGAGACCAATGAACATAAGGCACTAAATTAATATTTCCTACCAGCAAATTGCTAATCTGTTCTTTCTTTCAAGAATAGATTTTTGGGCTTTTCATAGAAATTGTTTTAAAAAGTAATATGTTTTGGGGGTTGGGTTTTTTTTTTTTTTTTGAGAAAGAAGAGAAATAATGCCTCACTTCATCCGCCTCTCTATAGACATGGCACAGATGTTTCTCCACCGCCTTTCTAAGCTTCTTGTTGTCTGCTGGATTGAATCACATTCAGTCTCATTGGCACAGGCATCGGAATCATGCAGCAAGATCTCACATATATTGAAGACTGATTCCACACCTGCTGTGTGCTGTTCAATGTCCCTTTGCAGGTCCTACAACCATGAGCAAAAAGTCATCTCCAGTTGTAGTGTTAGTTTCATACAACACAACAGAAGAAGCCACTGACATGTCACATGAAAGATCAAACATTCCATATCCCCAAAGACTTTCCTAATGATTGCTATATATTAGCCATATGATTAATTGTGACAGACTGTTGGTAAGAGATCAAATGAGTACATACACTTGTCAAATAAGAAGCTGTACATATAACCCAATAGTGGCAATCATTCTAACTTTTCTCCTTAACATTATATTTTGGGAGGATTATTATGGAGGAACATTTAAACATTTAATTCCTCTACTTTTAGGCTTGAAAAACCTTGAAGCATAGCTGTATAAAGAAAGTTTTAACCTATATTTAAATATAGGATATTAAAATATTAAATTATATCATCCTATGCATAGCTACTGCACTTCCACCTTTGAATTTTTGTAGTTAAAAGCACTAATACACAAATAATCTGTTTGAACAGACATCAGAGATATTCATTTTCAATCACTGAACTCTTGTTTGGAAACGTTAATCTTCTTATGCCTTAATATTTTCAGTCTTGGTAATACCTGCTACTATCAATCCTCCTTATGTGCATATCCTTGTTCATGGATCCACCTATGTAATTTTCTTGACAACATATAAATGTTTTGGAGTTGTTTGTATTCAATCATACAGTAAGAAGTCATCTAGCCTAGATTGTAAAGTTTTCCTTTGAAACCCTTACTCTATCAATTAAATTAGAAGGCCACAGGGCAGATCCAATGCAACATAACATATTCAGGTATTCTGCTGGTCAAGATCCATTGAAAAGACTGCAGATTGCATGAATATAAGTATTCCTACAAAGCTTTTTTTCATTTTATGTTCAAGAAAACTTCTCAATAAATTCTCCTATTTCTTTCTTACTAGCTCTATATTATAGAGATAAGTTAGGAGCAGATCACAGCAATTCATGATTCAGACACCTAAAGCATTCAATGGAAATTGCAAATTGGATGCTTTTAAATTACTAATAGGCATTCCAAGTAAAGTGATTGGTTTTCTGAACTACATGAAAAGATATGCTATATGAAACTAATAGAATGATCTAACTCAACATTGTGCAAGTTACAGCAGACATACACCTCTAAAGTTTACAAGCAGGGCATAAAAACAGCAACATTTCTAGTTTTTTGTTCTGCATTTGTTCTTTAATAAACTATGTCTACAATTTAGAGATTCTACTTTAGTATTTTGTGCTAGATATACTGATAGACACTATCCCCCATGAGATTCAGTAATTTTGTATGTTTGTCTACATTGGGGTGTATACTGAGTCAGTAGGCAAGTAGTCAGTAGCACTGGGGTGCTATAATATATCACTTCACTACAACTAAAGTCAATGCCTCAATTTGAGCTGCTAACAAAGATATAAATAATTGAAAATATTATTTTGGCAGGAGAGATGAATCAAAGAAATATGACTCTGAAAGACCACAGCTGGAAAATGCAATGGAAATCACAATTTGAAGAGAAAATAAAGGAATTAGAAAAGCTTTGTAAAACCAGCCCAGATTGAAGAATGAGATTTATTGGAAATGGTAGAACTTCAGCAGAAGATGAAATATGTCCAAAAATTTACTTTTTAAATGCAAACAAATCAGGTAAACTTCTGGGTTATCAAATTAGAAAAGAGAAAAAAGGATGCTTGTAACAACAGAGAAAGAAAAATTATTACAGTCCATACAAGAAAAAAAAAAGAAAAATTAAAAAGATTTAAGGAATTGCATTCTAGATAAAAAATTGACAAAGGAAATTTAGAAACATATATTTCAAAGCCTAAAATTTTACATAAGAACATAAAGAAATCTTACAGAAATTAATAACAGTTTAAGAGATTAAAGAAGCAATAAGAAAATTAAAAAGCACCAGCACAGTATAAAAATGTACAAGAGAATTGAGTGGAACTATTATTGAAGACGATGCATGAAATTCAAATAAAAATAATACCAAAGACTTGGGAAGAGGAATAGAAGGGAGTGATCTCAGGAACTTTAATTGGCCCAACTCTTTCAGTTCTACTTTTCTCCACCCTACCTGCTGCTCTGCAAGTCTCCTCTGTATTTCTTGATTATCACAGATGTCATAAACAATAGGTTTAGAAAGCTCAGATTCAATGCGTGCCAACCATGTGTGAAGATGACTCATATTTTTGTCCAGCTGTTGTATGAAAGCAAAGGTATCTTTCAACTTCTTCACTCTAGAATGAGGAAAGGATACATAATCAAGACAAGCATAAAGCATGCAAGAGAGGGTGTCTGTGTATATATGTGCATAGTTGTGGCATGTCACTTTTCATTTAATTGAATTTCAATAGACATCAAGCTTTGAATTCAATGCAGCAACTTACCCCAAGCTGCTACCTTAAAGGTATTTTGGAGTATTACTTCAGTCATCCCAACCAATATTTGTAGAAAGCTGAAGTTCAATCTAATTAGGTTGGGGGAAGTAACCATGCAATTGAATTACTACTTGACTGCTGACACTCCTTTAGAGCAAAAGAGAACTATATGATTCAAAAGGGCTGTACAGTTCTTCAAAAACAGCTATTTGGACAAATATATTAATTTCTAAACTATCTGCCACTTTAGCATAGAAGTGTTTATCTCAAAAGTACTGTCTTATACCTGACAGAGACAGCCATTTTGCTTTCAATATGAGTATTAAAAATCTTCAGTTTGCAGCAAAATTCTAGGCTGAAATAGGGTCCTGGATACTGATCACATATCTTGATATCCCTAAATAATTAAGCTGTTGTAGGCATCTATTAGTCTCCTTCCCTGCAACTTTTCCATTTTCCTTAAATCTGTTAAAAGTGATATTCCCAGAACCATATTCTTTTCTTCCCCTTTTTCAGTTGTATGTATCTTTCAAAATCTGCTCCACGTGATTGGGAATTTTCCTGAGAAGTTTCTGGAGAGACACAGAGAAAGGCAGAGAAAAGAGAAACTTCTACCAGGCAACTTGAATGCTCATGACAGAATGAATTTTGCTTTGAAAATCTTTTTATTTTAGTGAGATGGTTTTAAAAGTCCAGCAAAATGCATGCTTATATTTCAGTCTAAATACCCTTCTGAATAGTGGGGTTGATATGTTACTCAAATTTGATAAATCTCCTAAGCAATTAGAGAATACAGGTAGTCCTTGACTTATAACCACAATTGAGTCCCACATTTACGTTGCTAAGTGAGAAATTCATGACATTTTGCCCCATTTTACAACTTTTCTTGCCACATTTGTTAAGTCAATCACGGAAATGGTTAAGATATTATTAAGTGAGTCTGGCTTCCCAATTGAGTTTGCTTGTCAGAAGGTTGCAAAAAGTGATCACATGACCCTGGGACACTGCAACCGTCATAAATATGAACCAATTGCCAAGCATCCAAATGTATATCACATGACCATGGGGATGCTGCAGTCATTATAAGTGTCAAAAATGGTTGTAAATCTTTTTTTTCAGTGCTGTTGTTGGAGAAAATACAAAATTAAGGTCCTGGAACATTTCAAAGCATCTGATGCCAATCTGATGAAGGCCAAGCTAGTATGTAAGGCAGGATTTTTTTAAAAAAAATGAAATAAATAAATATTCCAAATAGGAGAAAGATTTGGCATGTTTCCCCAGAGACATCGTGAGCAACATGCAACCGCAAGCCTTTGTGCAGATAGATTCTACTTATGCCAGATTCCATAGACAGAGCCAGCATTTGGGGTGGCTGGGTGGGGAATGCAGAACTGTCATGCTGTCAATTCATTCACTCATAACGGGCAGGTACTAATCTCTCTCCACAAGAATGAGGAAAGCAAAGGGTTGATTTCAACAAAGAGGGAGAAGACCCTTATTGGTGCAATTCTCTTCCTCCCCCTGCCACCCTTTGTCCAATCCTCCCTCCACGGACCACACACACACACACACACACACACACACACACACACACACACATGCACCACACACACACATCGCCATCCATTCTGACAAGAGCTGGGCCCATCCCCCAAGACTGCTGCAGCACACAGACCAGGCTCCTACCGCATTGTACAGTTTTATTTTCACCAGATCCCTGACGACCAGAAATGCACTTACTGTTTATAAGGGAAAAGCATTCCTTCGCTTATCAGTCCAAAGCTGCAGGGACAGCATCTGACTGAGCCGAGCACTGGAGGAAGAGGAAACCCCTCCTCCTTGGATGCCCTATTTAATATCACTGCCTCAACATCTCTCCCACATAGAAAGAAAGAAGAGAGTTGGGGGAGGGAGGAATCTCAGGCCTTCCCCTTTTTCTCCTTTGAGCCCTAACTAAAGAGAATGTAGTGTAGACATGCCCATACAAACACCTTTAGGTCCATGACGAACAATGCTGCTAAAAAACAAGTGCAATTTTTTCTTTTGATTTGGTATCTGTTCAACAATATCAGATTCAAACCAAAAGCTGGCTTGAAACAGCTAAAGTGCAAAAAAGAAAAGAAAAAGGAACCAACTATTGCTCTTGAAAAAAACGAATATTCCATTTTTTACTTGCAGGTGATTTGTTTGCAGGACCATAATCCTCAGTGTAAAAATGCTACTCAAATGACAGACATCTGCTAAACACCTTCCCTTCCCACTCTATTATATAGCATAATTTATGTGTCCTAGACTACAATTTCACATGATCATTATATTGCTCCATTCCCTGTCATAGGCACCAAATGTGAGGGTGGAGAATATTAGATTTTGACATTAAGATTTGGGTAATCATTACAGTTTATTCGTTTATTTTACTGAAAGAGTTGTCTGGATTCTGTACAAGAATACATTGAAAAACATTACAAGTGGTAAAAGAGAAGATGAGAATCATAGGAAACTAAAACCGCAACTGCATAAAATCAAAAGAAACACAACTGAAGAAAATCATTACAAATACAATATAATAATTTTGCAATATAAAATCTTAGACAAAACAAGATTTTGAAATTAATGATATTGGAATTAAGATTAAAGAAAAGTGGTTTTTATTTAGCACTGTATTGAAAATAGTATAATGTCGGTGCCAGTGGACTTCTCAAGGCACAGAAAGAGGGATGTAGGAAATAATGGAATCGGGATGTCCCCATCTAAAAGATAATTTGTTGGTATCCCTGAGATGATCTGAAGAACTCTATAGGTAGGTAATGTACAGTTACAGATGTGACTTAGTTGTCACAGCGAACCAGGTAAACAGCTAATTATATGCTGCTTTGTAAATACAAAAACAAGTATTTCCCTTTCTCCAAATAGCACCTGATGAATGAGAACAATGCTACTTTGGCAAAGCAATCATATATACTTTACTACATAGATGATACTGCAGTACTGATAATAGAGTTATAAGTAGTCCTTTACTTATGACTTATGACTATTATTTGAAGGTACAATAGTCCTAAGTAGATCTCTACTTATGACCTGTTCACATGATCATACTTCGGGCAGTTGGCAACCAGCTCCCCTTTATAGCCATTTGTAGCATCCTGCATTCACATGCTCATAATTTGTAACATGTTTTTTGGGGCCAGTGTTTACTTCCAGTTTCTGGCATTTGGGGAAAATGGATTAACAAATCTGTTGTTTGCTTAATGACCATCATTAAAAGAAATGTAATTTCAAATCCGGTCATGTGATGCCTTGACTTATGACCACAATGACTACAGTTGTAATTGTAAATTGAGGACTACTTGAACTGATTGATTTTGAATCCTCAAGTATAGATATGGGCCTAACGTGGGGGACAGTATTGCAAGTCTAAACAAGCACCTTTATCCCTTTTCCCCACAGGATATCGGCAGAATTTTAAGGGTTTTTTTAAAAAAATATTTTTACTTTGTCCTAATTTGGAAGATTCTAGTGGCTGCATGCGGGCTGCGTTTTGCTTCTCTGAATAAAAAGGTAAACTGAGTAATGCAGAACATGACTCATAATTTATATACTTAATATCTATCATTTTTATTTTTCCTTAATGAAAAAATGAACGCATGTTGTGGGAGCCTGTTAAAACTCTATATTTCAAATTTAACATTTTAAAAAAGACTAATGAGAGGGATATCATAAAATACAACTTTGTTTAATTTATATCTTTCTATGAAGAGAAATTTCAGAATGTATCCAATTTTCCAATTTCCAAGTCTCATTATTTTTGATAATCTATAAACAACAAAAGAGATTGAACACTTTATGAAGGGAAAAAAAACCAAATTAATTTAAGAGAGTAAGGACACAGCATGATGCCATTTCTCATAGTCCAAAACATTCCATCAAAAAAGGATGAGTAGATTGACATTCGAAATTAGAGAACAAGAAGATAAACAATTTTATGCAATTTGGGGTTTTTTTTATCAATGGTTAGATGATAAAATACAATAATAGAGCATTAATATTATATATATGAAGAGTTTTTTAGGATTGATTTGTTATGATTATACGACAAATTATAGAATAAACTGTTTGAAGTATTGTTATCTCGCAAAGCATGAATGATTAAAAGTATAGTCAGAAAAAGATTTTTTTATTTTTATTTTTTTCTTTAGTAATATTAGAATATGGATTGACAATATGAGTGGTTATGCAATATAATTGTAATTGACACTATAAAATGAATGCACAAAACTGATGAACCAACCGATACACCGGAAATATATATGAGAGTAGATGTTTTTAATGTTTTGTATGTTTGTTTGTTTGTAGAAAATTAATAAAAACTTTAAAAAAAAAAAAAAAAAAAGGAGACATCAAACATAATGTTGCCTATTTGTTAATTTGCTTTAAGCAAACCTGTTTAGGAGCAGACATATCCACTGAACTTTCATTCTTCAGAGCTGGGTGAGACTATTCCTTCAGTTTTCCAAAAATTAATCCTTTAAACTGAAATGATGTCATAGACAAGAGTTTTCCATAAGAAAAAGAATGGCTACAAGTCTGGAACTTGGAACACCTCAGTATAAAATGCTTCCTGTTTAGAACATTAAGCTCTGAAAAACTGCCAGGCCACTCTTGGAATGCCTGGACAGATATGATCTGGAGGACAAACCTTACATTCCTGAATTGCACAAAATATTGCGTCCTTGAAACACAGTTATTTCACATCCCTTTTTAGGATGGTTAGGCTTGCTTTATGGAAAAGATCTGTCTTCATACTGCCCTCAACAGTATCACAAATCAGTTCCTTTATTTGTTACATGGGAAAGCAGCCAAAGAATCTTGTTAATAATATCTATAAAATTCTATAAAGCTTTGTGCAATGACAGAATTACACAACTACAGTTTTCTGTCGAAAAATACATTGGCAGCATGTATCTTATTTTGAGAATTTAATCTTGAATTTGTCTTTTAGATTGATGGCACACCTGCAGTTTATACAGGATTTCAACTGCTTGTATTAGCAAAAATATTCTATAAAATAAGACCAAGAATATAGAGGCCTTGAGGCAACAGACTGCACGGAACAGACCAAATTCCATCATGACTTAATTCATTTGTGTGATGACAGCATTACGTAAATGATATCGTTTGCATCAATTTACATCATTTACTCAATGATATCATTATGAAAGTATCATTATGAAAATTTATATCATTTGTGTATTTATGTTACCACACAAATAGCATAAAATGGTGTGAATTGCAAAAATACTTCAATGATATACTCCTTGATTTCATGTAATATCAGGAATAATGGATAGATCTCATTCAGCATTTAGTTCATTATATCCTTTATATTTTTATACAACAATATATCTATATAATATAGTTCACACAGTATTACAAACACATAAAATACTTCTGTGCTCCAAGGACTTTTAGATGCCATAAGTATGGGATCAAAGAAAGAGGAAGGAATGAAAGACAAAATAATTAACAAAATAATGCAGAGCAGTAAAAGCATTTTAAAGTCCTATCAGGGACTGAGAATTAAATTTGCATCTCTTTGATGTATTAGGACCACATATATTATTTCATTTCAGCACCCTGGTAAGGGAAAGCTTCACTCTGATCTAAAGAACACAGAAATATATTGGGGGGGGGGGGGGGGGACGGGGAATGCAACCTCCAAATGAGGAATTGTGCTTTTTAATTTTTAAGGCTTCTTCCCCCTGTTTCAAACTATTTCCAATGTTGCTACATGAAAGAGCGTAAGAAGTTCCACAAAATTTTCACGTATCAAAATTAAAACAAATGTCTCTTTGTTATTAATTTGTTCTCCTATTGTTCATAGACACACTAAATTCCCCAAACTGCTCCTGGTTAGATACACATCCTTTTCCAGCTGCTTCTCTGCACAAAGCAAGCCTTTGTGCATGGCACAAGCCAAGCATGCTTGGGCACTGTGGAAACATGACCAGGCCCCATGCAGCTAGAGCCTTATGGCAAAGCAAAGGATAAGAAGCACATCAAGAACCAAGTCAAAAGCTTGTCTAATTTGCCCATATGTCTCCAGCTGTTTATTGCTTTAAGGTGAAGCCACATCTTTAGTATTATGATCTGTTTTGACCAGTGGCTTCCAAGTTACTTTTGTTGCCATTAAACTGTTCCCCAGATGTATATGGCCTACACATTTGTTATAATTGATTTAAAACCAAAGCTTATTTGCACAAAACACATAGATCTTATGACCACCATTTAGTGAAATTTGGGCAATACTATTTTAAAAAGTATTTGGACAAGATATCCTGTAAATTTGGATTATTGATTAATTCTTCTCCTCCACCACTGACTCTTCCCCCAAAGAAGAGCAGACGTGTAAATCCCAAAGGTGCTTTTTCAAAAGGCAACTAGATTTTGTTTTTCCTCAAAGACATTTCTTCAGCGGAAATGAAGAAGCTTCTTGGAATGAGAAGTGAAATGTCTTCAAGGGAAAACAAAGTCTAGTTGCCTTTTGAAAAAGCATATTTAGGAAAACCATGACCTGGATGACTAAGAATTTCCATAGGCATAGGTGCAAATAACCGATCTTATTTATTTATTTATTTTAGATTTTGGGAAGCTCTCTTATTACTTGTGCTGGGAAGAATCCTTAAGACATTGTGGTAAGCTTTTTAAAAAAGCAGCACATCTTGGCTGTGCTGTTTTAGGAAGCAGTCATAGAATAGGATTACAGGCTTCTGAGTGGGAGGAAGATTATGGTAGCTCATGGTATCATCTAAATATACTCAAATTGTTTGAAATTTGATGAATGTATAAATCTGTGCAAATGGAATAGTTTCCTGACATAAATTAATGGCAAAATAGAATGTACCTTTAATCCACCACAGGTTAACTTCATCCATCTTTTACAATAAACAAGTTTCCTTCTGCAATGTAGGATTAATGAAGCCATATTTGAATTTTATTTTTATCTGCCTATCCAAGTGCCCCAATAATTGATTTCTCCAATCTCCCTCTCTAATAGTGAAGTACTAATCTTTACGATACTATGCTTTTCCTAACACATAAATCAATGATAGGAAAAATGCATGCACAAAGTCTTAGTTCAGCCATATCTGTCTTATTCTTTCCAGGAAAGGGCTGGGGCTGAAACATAGGTCTCTTATTCTTTTCTTCATCCTTTGTCTCTTTTCTAAATTTCTGAAAACTCTGCAAATCTTAAATGATTATTAGACAGTACCAATATTACAATATAATCCAAATATCTGAGTTATATTGCAGAAATGGAAAAGTAATTCTTGTATGCTTCAGAGACAAATAACTTCTTGGGAAATAGAGCTACTAAAGTGTTGGACAGCAACTGCTAGTCAACAGACATACTTCTGAAGGAAATGTGATGTGTTCATCAGTTTGTCACTTAGCTTATATTGAATATCAAGTAGCAGTTAACCAACCAATCATATCTTTATAAACAGGATGTTGGGGTAGCACATACTCACAAAACATAGATGAATTACCATCATGCATTACAGTGTACAACCATGTTGACTAAAATGTAATGCATAAATCAACTTTAAGGATTCTAACAGAATAATAGAGTTGGAAGGGATGCTTGAGGTCTTCTAGTCCTACCCCCTGCTCAAGCAGGAATTTCTATACTATTTCAGACAAACTTCTACTCAAGTTGTTATTTCTTTCATAATTCTACTATGCTTATATGCCAACTAATGAACACAGACTTACCGTCCTCCGATGATATCAAAGAGGTGTTGCCAGCGGTCATTAATTTTGTTAAGTTTCTCTTCAATTTCAGCCCCTCTACTTTGGTTGCTAGACTTAATCAGCTGATTGCCCATTTGCTTGAAGTGAACTAGTTGACTTTCATTAAATAGATTGATTTCCTCCATGTAATCCTAAACAAGAGAATTTTAAACTTTTAAGGTAACACACTTTGCATGAAATGGAAAAGGGAGAAACAAAAGTTAAGACTTCTACAGAGAGAAGTTTAAATGTAGGTTTCTACCATTCCAAAACCCAGAATAGTTGGTTATATTAAAAATACCGTAACCAGCTCCCTCTTATTTTATTTCTAGGCCTCAGCCACAAAGAAATGGATTGCATTTTTTTCTTCCACTTTGTTTATTAATGCTTCCCTTTCATTGGATGAAAATAAATATTCATTTAAAAAATGATGGTTTCTATTACCCTAGGCTAGGAAAACATTCTGCTAGTTAAATGGGAAGGATGAATCAATCTGCTGAGGAGGAGCTACCACAGAAATGGAGGGGTGAAGTTAACAGTCCTAGATCCTTTTCCAACCTGGTCCTGGACAAGCAAGCCATTGTCCTTGAACCAAATCTTAAGAAGAAAAGTTCCATTATGTTTTTTTGCTGGCAGAAGATTCACATTTAATCCTCTGAACCCTACAGAGAATAGCTACAGGATAGGGTTCTTTCTCTCTGGCAACTAAAGCAAAAATGACACAAAACTGGACTGGAAGGGGCTCTCCTTAGCAAGTGAAGTCCCACAGGACACAATCCCCACCTGTGTTTTCAGCCTGTCTCAGCAGCTGGATGGAAAATGGAGGCACCTCTGTTAGGCTATGTCCTCTGAAAACATGAAGTGAGATCTCTTGGAGCATTGGCAAGAGATTCCCTTGAATCCTAAAGCTGCTAGACATACCAGGAAGGTGGGAAAAATATCCTGGAAGAAGTCAACTGTAAGCAACTTTCAAACGTTTGCCAAGGAAATTACATAGATATATCCTTGAAATTACCAGGAGTTCAGCTTGTCTCAAATAAGACATTGCCTTAAATATTAAAAGAAGGCCAAAGAGACTTTGAGAATTACCTTTAAATAATAGTTCTACCATCAGCCTACTGAGCACAAAAAAAGAAAGGGAGCCTAAGCATGACAAAGGGAGACTAAGGGAGACTAAGCTCTGCTGATAAGTTGCCTTTGGCCTTCTAGCTACTGCAAACAAAGAGTTGAACCTTCCATTATTTTTTCCCAAATGACTGTTACACAAAGTTGAAGAAAAAATATTGAAGCTTACATTTTATCTTCTTCCTCCATCTCCCTTTTTCCTTGTGTATCACAGCTTTTCAATTTTACACTTAAAATCTGGGACTCTCATATTATAAGTTTTGTAAGTTTCTGAGAGCTTTTCTTAAAAATAAAGGTTAAGTATCAATTTAAATAATTTAAAGATAATCAGCACAGAAGACTGAGAGTTTATTTATTTTGCAGTTATATGAAAAGCAGAAGATTGTCAAGTTGTTTTAAGGTAGTTCTTATTGATGTCTCCTGAAACTTCATTATGGCAAGCATACCTAAGCAAGAATAAGCTTCTGTGTACATCAATAAAGTTTACTCACCTTTTGCAGCTTGTCTATCATGTCTTCAATACTGATATCTGCTGACTGAGGGACTTTTTCTTCCATCTGCATCAGCCAAGTACACAGCTCCTTATTTTTTTCATTGAACACAATCCAAGCATTCAGTCGTTCCTCGATATCTTGCTTGTGCAGAGAAACCTATGAAGGAAGATATAGATGACATTATTTACATCTCATTAATTAAATTAATTAAATTTAATCTTCATTAAATTTTTGAAGGAGCCAAAGTTTACCAATGCAGTCCATGAGCAGGTAAAAAGAATATTTTTTCCTGCAGATTTCACTGCAAAATCCAATAACACTCTCAAACAATTCCTTCACTTACAAATAATATTTTCCCCCATTTTTGGGGAGTGATGGAAGCATTTTTGATATAACAAAGAGATGTAAAACCTATCCAGAAAACACCAGGTCATCTTACTTGTCAGTCTATTTAAGTGGCAAAATTGAGCACTATGCCTATGCATGAGAGACATATTTGAGTTAAGTAGATGGAATGATAAAACATTTTATGTTCAAACATAATGTTATCCTGAATTTTAAAAGATATTAGTATCTGAATAAGACACTGTAATGTGCTTCATGTGGGGCATTACGCAAAACAGGGCAAGTTCATATGTTATATGAGCTCATAGACCCGTGGTGGCGCAGTAGTTAAAGTGCAGTACTGCAGGCTAACTCACTGCTCAGGATTTAGATTCTGAGAACATTCTGAGGTCAGTAAAATGATAACTCAGATTGTTGGGGGAAATATGCTGACTCTGTAAACCCTCTACCACTTAGATCTAAAGCACTGTGAAGGGGTATATAAGTCTAAGTGCTATTGCTATATCATGGTAATCCAAAAATATATGCCTTAATATTATGTGTGAGGAAGGCCATAAAAACACGCAGCCTGTAGCTTGTGCTTACTCTGGTTTAAATTTCAGATAGTTAATAGATAAGCTATATAACGTACATAGCTATATTTATTACGATCACTGTGAAAGACAAGGCATGTTAAAAGAGCCTCAGTCTGCTTTTACTTTGCATCTCCTCAGCATTCAGGAATGTAGGATCATTTCTACAATGCTGTGGATTCTGCAGTAAAGTCTTATGAGGTCTTGTCAATTTGAATTACAGGTAGTCCTTGACTTAAAACCACAATTGAGCCCCAAATTTCTGTTCTGTTCAGTTAAGTTAGTTTTACGAGCTTTCTTGACACAGTTGTTAAGTGAGTCACTGCACTTGTTAAGGTTGTAACAGGGTTGTTAAGTCAATCTGGCTTCCCCATTGACTTTGATTGTCGGAAGGGCACAAAAGGTTATTGCATGATCCCGGGACACTGCAGCCATCATAAATATGGGTCAGTTGCCAAGTGTCTGGATTTTGATCACATGACTACGGGGATACAGAAACAGTCATAATGTGAAAAATGGTCATAAGTCACTTTTTCCCATGCCATTGTAACTTTGGTCATTTAAAAAAAGGTTTTAAGTCAAGGACTGCCTGCATCTTGATATTTCTAAAGTGCTCAATAACTCAGCAATGTAAATCAATATAAAATAAAATATAAAATATGATCAATATTAATAATAATGATAGAAATAACAATGATGATTGTCATCAGCAGGTAAAGTTAACTTCTTTTAAGCTTTCTGGATAAATTGAAGGGCACTATATTTCCAGAGTAACAGATTTGGCATTTGCATCTCTATAAGTCAGCAAGCGTATGAAAAATTTACATCCATTTTAAATAGTCTTTTGTCTGATATGCTCCTCTGTGCTTCTTCCCTACTGTGTTGGCATGCCAAAACCCTGCCCTTGATATTCCCCGCCTCCTTGCTCCAGACAGTCCATCTGCTGTTTGTTTTCCTCTTTCTTTCAGCAGGAGCATCTGGCTGGTTAATTCTGAGGGGCTCTTGGGCAACTGCACTGCCTCGCTTTGAACATAGGCATGGGTTGGGCTTTTCCATTAATTGTTTTCAAACAATATGCTTTTGTTGGAGATTTCGTTTTAGGATTAGAGATATTGGTAGGAAAAAAAATGGGGCATGCTAATTATTCATTTTTTAAACTTAAGATGAGAGATTGGTGCAGTTTTTTAATATTTAATTGTGTCTTGGTTTTCAGAATAACAGACCCATCACAATATAAATTTGGGAATCAGACTAGGATTCTAACTTTTACCATTTATTCACTGAATATTCATGCAGCAGGCTAAGCTATAATTAGTTCTAAGTATGATCACTAAGCTATCCATATCCCACAGATGAGAGGGTTAACTACTGGCAGATGGCTTTATACAACATGTAGAGTCTAATATCATGCTGGATTATGATTAAGATAAACTAAGTTGTAACATCATATGGTTACTGATTATCAAGTCCTTTCTCCTTAACGATAATCAGATCCCTGATTTGAAAAGTCACATTAAGCAAAACCACCTGTTGGACAATCTATGAATCCAAATGATGGCATTGTTTAGTTTAACAACTGCAAAAGCAGACCTTATCTGGCTTGGGCCAATAATAATTTCTCACTTCTGAATCAATTTCCTAGATAGTGGGCAAAATGGCAACATATATTTAGTCTAGAATCTAAAACAAAAATGGTAAAGGAGAAATATCAACAAATAAGGTTAGATTCAAAATGGTTAAAATGTAAACACATTAAAGTTAGTTAATTGTTCATGTTATACTTGGATATGAGAAAGGAACCTAGAAAGAATTAACTGATCCCAGTTAAACATGTATTATGATTGTAGCCATGCAGTTAAATCCAGCATGCTTATTCAAAGTAAGACTTACTGAAATTTTTTTTCAAGATATTAAAATATTAAAAAGCAACAAGACAATAAAATAGCAATACTAGCAGCAAGTAGACACTGCTGAGGAGGGAATTCCACCAATGGGATCTCATTGCCTCAGATAAGAACTTGGGGTTGATTTCTGAAAATTACTGTGTAGCATTGCATTCCTGAGCTTCGAGTAATGTCACACACAGTTGTGAGGTGCATAAGATTTAAAAATAACGAGTAATGGAAAAAATGTGTGATCATTCTCAATGTTTGAAACCTCCATCTACAACATGTAGAACAAAGTCAGGTTTGAGAAATTTGAAAGAGAGGCACTTTTAAAAAATGTAGAAAACTATACAGTGAAAAATATAAAGACTAATCATCTACTTTGCCCTTCTCTTATGGATCATTTCAGATCACTGAAAGATAGTCAGTGTTGCTGATCTACTTCTTGAACATCTTATCTTTCAGTCAGAACTTTTTCTTAAGTTCTCTGTTGCTCAAAACTTTCAGAACTTGGAGAGCACTGTGGTCACAAGCAGGTTTTTTTTTGTTCATGGCAAAAACAAAAAAAGCTATAGTTTTGTTTAGAAAACCTCAGGGCTTTAAATCCTTCAAGCTTATGTTGTGTTCCTTTACACAAAACTGAAGAGTCACATTGTCTTGCAATGCCCAATCTCAAACATCAGCATGTCCAAATAAACTACTTACTCTGAGGCAGAGTTCTTCCCACTGGCTGTATAAACATTCAGTTTGTTCTCTCAACACCATCACATCTTCTGGGAGGATAAATTCAGTCAGTTTCACCTTTTGTGCATCAAGTTCTTTTGCATTTTGGCTCCAATTGGTGAGTGATTTCTCCAGCACCTGCATGGAAACACCAAGAAAACAACGGTCCTTTCAGAGCCAGTTCCTGGGGTGGGGGGGGTGAGCATGTGGGAAGTGGGTGGGTGGGATCGAGCATTCCTGCCTCTACATTCTTTTAATCTTGTGATTGGTCTGTAGAAGAGGGAAAGGAAAGGGGAACAGCAATTTTGTGTGTGTGTGTGTGTGTGTGTGTGTGTGTGTGAGAGAGAGAGAGAGAGAGGGGGGGGGGGGGGGGGGGAGGGAGAGAGAAGCAGGACCTTTTGTATTGGGATCTTGCCTTTTTTTTGTTAGTTGCCACTTAAAATTAAGGCAACTGGAGAGAAGAGGAAATGGGCCATTTTCAAATATTAAGCACACAAAGAGTTTTCCTGAATTCCTCCTCAAACTCTTAAAATTTGTATAGTGTTATAAAACTTTACTTAAGATGCAGCATGACATCTGTAAGACTCTTTTTTCTTTCCTTCCAGAAGAAATTTAATAAAGTTATTCTTCTAGCATTTAAAAAAAATGACAGTTTGTTTACTTGGAATAACATTCACTGGGACCAGTAGTGCTTATTACCCAACCAAAAGTGACAAAGTCAAAAAAAGGCCAGGGTAAAATAATTTGAAATACAGTCAGTTGAATTCATGGGGATTAATTTCCAAACCAATCTAGTTACCTAGATAGTTGCACAATTACTTTTGCACCGCTGCTGACTGAGTCTCATTTCACATAATTAACTAACACCAAAATGAACAAAATGCAGCATTTGACTGAGTTGCAACTTCAAAGGTTTCTTGTCAAATTTTTAAAAAGTGCTATGTCACATTCATTATTTTTCAATTAATAGTTGTAATTGCAGGTAAACAGGATCCAGAAATCTCAATGGAACCAGACAACCTCATCTTCTTTGTTCAATATATCTTTGTTCAATCCATCAGCTTGTTTCTGAGCTGAAGAACTGTATCTTCTCTTCAATTTGGAGACAAGGCCTCTGTTACTTCCCGATTAATTTCAGAACTGTTCCATTTGCACCAATCCATCATTCTAATCAAATTTAGAACTTGTTTTAGAACATCAAGAATTGTTGTGCAGGTATATCTTGAATTCTAGTGTGAAAAATATTAAAACTAATGTTCCTCAAACTGTTCCAGATGTTGGCTTTCATAGACATACCTTTACTTGTTCCAAGGTTGCTGGCAATGCATCATGTTCTATAGAAAGAGGTTTGTTTATGCTTCCTTTGAGCTCCAGCAAAACATGACCCAGATCCTTCACTTGGCTTTCACAGTTCTCCCAGGTCTGTAATTTCAAAGAAGAAAAATGAGTTCATGATGAGCAATAAATATTGCTCAATAGGTAGAAGCTTTACTGCTGTCAGATAACCTCCAATACATTTTGGATTCTCATTTTAAGGAAGAAAAATAGTATCTACAAAGATTTTTTTGCCTCTTATTATCTGCTTATAGCTAACGTATGCATTTTGATCTTCTGATAATTTTTGCATTGATTCATAAGTATGCTATTATTTGAGATTTCTGTCTGAAAAATCTTCATAATGAAAGAGAATTTTATGGTAGAACTAATTATCAAAATAGGTATGCAACTCCCTTTCACTGAATGTGTGCAAGTAAATCCTAGATATCCAAATGCACTTATTTGGATATCTATGCACAGCAGGTGGCAAACTCGTGGGCTTCAATGGTTTCTTCCAGTTCTATGATCTTAAGAATGAGCAAAACAACAAGAGCAATTTGGATGCAGAACTTCTTTTTGCCTCAAAAGCAAATTATATTTAAGCACCTAGCATTAGCTAGCATTAGCTAGACACAATAGCAGTGCTCTGGGTAATTTAATCTAGCAGTATTTTTCTGCAATCACAGATGATTTTTGAAAGAATAATTAATTAGGCATTTACTGTACTGCAGTTATAAATTAAAACAGGACCGCACAGTCCTAGACAAAAATTATACAGAATAAAATTCACATTTAAATTAAAAAAATTAAATCCCCAACAAATCTATCACCTTACCTCTCTGCTCTATAGAAAAATACTCCCCAAATAATAACTGTAATAGCAAATGTATAAGAAGCTTCAGAACACAATTAAATATTAAAGCATTTTCTATATATTCAAAAGAGCCTACGTTCAGTCTCTAGCAGCAGTAAATCCAAGAATTTAGTAGCAAGAGATAGAAACAAGCCCTGAGATTTTCGGGATTGGATTGTTATATGAACTGCAAATAAATAAACAAAACAACCTACCAAAAATGGCAAATTCACACAAGCAGATGAACTCTAGACCTAACTGATTTATTATAGAATAGAGATAACTGGTTTCTGCAAGATACCTGTATGGTGTCCTGAAATTGCCTGGTAATCTTCTCCAGCTGAAATTGTGTGTTGTCCCAATTAATTCGCAACTTGTTCATCTCTAGCTGCATAACAGCCTTTGCTTCAGGGGCTACCATGCCAAGTAACTTTTCCCCAGTATCCAAGATTAAAGAATATCTGGTTTGCCACCTCTTTTGAAGTATTTTCTTATTCTACCAAGAAAGCAAATCAACCCAGATTGTTTGTTATTCACTATCATGGTTAAAAGATTAGCAGGTAGGGTATTGAAAGGACACATAGAGAGATGCAAAAGAATATCTACACAACTATTTGAAAACAAAATCTCCTTAAGAATTACTGGAATAATTTTAGTAGGAAGTATGCCTTTCCATATTACTATAGATTTTACAGCACTACTGCCACTTCTGTTGTGTCCTGGGAAGCAAAAGTAATTAAAATATTTTTTAAAAGTCGTCCTTGGCCAAAAAAAGTTTAGCCACCTCTGGTTAGAATTATGCCTGAATAAAAGGCATACTGATACTCCCAGAAATCTATTATTATCACAATTCCACAGGAGGCAGAAAGAAGCTGAGATGGCAGCTGCTAATATAAGTTCTCTTACACTGGTATAGCCAAGTCTTTAAACCCGTGTCTAAGTATGTATTAACCCAAAAATGTATGATCATGGGGACAAGAGATTCAATATATATAATATGCGATGACGAGCATGCTTCAGGAAAGCAACAGTTTCATTTTTTAAAAAAAAGAAATAAGTTTTTAACTGGTACACCACTTTAAATGAGAAAATTGTACTGAAGCTGCTTAAAATACAAAAAAAAAAGAGACAACAATCAATTTATTTTAAAAATATATCAATACACACGTGCTTTCCACGGTCAACAATATTAAAATGAAATTTCTAGGGTCAGTTCAGTAAATTTTTCCTCAACATTTGGAATTATAAATAATTATAATTCAACATTAATAATTCAAATTCCAACATTGGAATTATTATTAGTCACTCATACTCTGGTCATATCTCATTTGGAATATTACAATGCCCTCTACATGGGGCTACCCTTGAAGATTATTCAGAAGCTATTGTTGGTCTTGAATGCAGCAGCATAGATGGTTCTGAAGGCTTCTAGGGTGGTACATGTAACCCTACTGTACCTGGAGCTGCACAGGCTGCAATTTGCTTCCAGGTCAAATTCAAGATGCTGGTCATCCCCTTTATGGCATGAGTCCTGATTACCTAAAGAAGCATCTCACCATGATGGAATTGGCTCACTCTACTCATTCTGGCAGAAGGGAGCAACTGTGGACTCCATCAGCCAAGAAATTTCAGCTGGTGAGGTCCAGGAGAAGAGCCTTTTCTGCCACGGCCTCCACTCTTTGGAACATCTTGCCGCTGGAGGTGAAATCTACCCCCACCCTTCTGGTCTTCAGGAATGGCCTTAAAATCTGGTCCTGCCAGTTGGCATGTGGTCCTGATGGAGAAGCTGTAAGTGGTTGGTGCAGTGACAGAGAAGGTACTATCACTGCTCTGCTCCAAATCCATGGTCTTTTCATCTGTATTTAATCTTTTGTAATTTTATCCTGTTTTTACATTGCTTTTATATCTCTGTTTTATTACATTATAAGCCACCCAGCGTTGCCTCGAATTGTGAGATGGGTAGCATATATATTTAACAAATAAATAAATAGAACTGAACTGTGGGGCACATCTATCCAGGTTTATCTAATTTTCATTTTCCAGAAATATGTTAATGCAGTCTATTGTTGATTTCTCTGTATTATAGCGAGTGGGAGGCCTAACCTTGAATTTGTGATTCAGGTTCCTAATTTGATCCAAGTGATATTTCTCTTGGCTCTTCACAGCAGCTATATAGCTGCTTGCGTCCATGAGGAATTTTGTGAGATCTTGCAGTAAGGTTGTGAATTTTTGCCACTGCTTTACAAGGCTGTCAGTGTCAATCTTCTTCCGATGGGCCATCCGCATTGCACTCTGCCACTGCTCCTTCAGCAGAGTGAGCCTGGAGATAAACTCAGTTCTAAAGTAACCAGAGTGATATGTTAATACAGTATCATAAGCTACCATCACACTATAGATATATGGCTTTGGATACAGGGTGCTATTTAGCAGGTACCCTATGTCACTTATCGGATTTAGCCAACTAGGAATGCCACTGGACTGTAAATAAACTGAACTGACTTTTTGATTTGTCAGCAGGAATGGAGACAGTGTTATTTTTAAAATGTAAAATTTCAGGCATAGGCAGCCAAGTATCCTCCAGATGTTTTGGATTTCAGCTCCCATATGTACACTGGAACTTATGAAATTTGTGTCCCATAGAAAAGCTGACTTTCCTACCCCATTATGATGAGAAAGAGATGTTGAAAGCTGAGTAACAATTATACTGATTTACAGAAATATCAGAAAGGGTCGTCAGCTATTTTAAAATTCTGGGAATTGTAGCTCTTACAATCTGAAATGAACTATTTTGGGAAAGACTGATTAAGTTTAATATGAATATATAGCATATGCAGAAGTGGAGACACTCATCCTAAAAGTTTAAATTCAGTGGGCCTGGCATCCAGGTAACCAGGCAAAGACAATAGAAGTTGTGTTATAGAATAGTGCAGAACAACACTGATGAACAGAAGATGTTGGGTGGGCTCTGCAGTTCTCTGCTCCACCATGGGTGTTAGCTGCACTGGATATTATTTAAGCCTAAGATCAGATCTGAGTTTTTGGCTTTGGCTTTGAAAATTGTTCCATATCCATTAATCTATACAGGTAACCCTCATATTTGAGCCTGGAATTATACTCATAAATCATGCCAGTTATTAAGTGGATCACAATATGACTATGCCCAATTTATGATTTTTTTTGTGGTGAATGTTAATTATAATTAACACTGTAATTATTAAGCAAATTTGATAAATAAATGAACCCATTGGGCAATGAGCACTGCCAGAAACAGGAAGCAAATACTGGCTTTCTGTCAACAGCAGTTGTAAGTTGCATTCACATGACTTGCAGAACTCTGTAAACAGTTGTAAATGTGGGCTGGCCTCCAAGTGCACCAAATGCGATCATGTAACTGCAGGCAATCTAGGTCCTAAGTAGCCCCTGTGAAGTCCATGATGAAAATTTGAGTGATTGTTGAGCAACTGGTCATAAGTAGAGATCTGTACTGACAGCTTTAACTTTTCTAAAAATGATTATTGCTTGGCTTCACATCATTACTATTGAATGTCATAAAAACCAAGGTGTACATCATCAAGTCATATATTTTACCTGTTTTCTGCTTCTTCTGATTCCAACATATTCAGAGCTTTTGATACAAGGCAACTGAAAATTTGCTGGTTAATGGAAATCTCTGTTTGTAATATCTGTAAGTAATGAATAACATTTATAATCACTGTGAAAGTTCAATGAACTGAAAGAATATCAGCTGTGGCAAGAATGTGACTTTAAAGCTGATACTGAACCAAACTCCCAATTCTTCAGATAAAGGCCAAACATCTCGAAACATCACCTCATATTCTTTCTGCTGTTCTTGCAGCTTTTCAAGTGTAGCTGGCATGTTCTCTTTCAGACTCTCTTTCATTCTCTCTAGAAACTGCACCCAATTCTGACACTGCTGAAGAAATTTCTTGTCATCTGATTGATCCTTCTGCAGTTCACTGCAATTAAAAAAAAAGAAATTAAATGAAAGGACTTCAGTACAGAGATAGTTGGGGGTTAAAATAGGTATGGCTAACTTAAATCTTACAGGTTTCAAGAGGTGTACTTGTTTTTTTTTAATTCAAAGTTTTTTTATTTTTATTTTTTACACATCTCTTCACGTGAGCAACGTGATTCCAGATTACAATATTTATACATAGTTGTGCTGTCCAGCCAGTATATAGTTAATGGGAAGTGGGATAGTTCGTTAGGAATTGGGAGCTGTCCCCTTAAGGGAATGCATTGTGGTAAATGTAGTTAAGGTATCCTGGGAAATGTAGTCCATGTCATGTGGCCACATCTGTAATCCTGATTGGTCACTGAATTGACCCTTGGTGGGTTGGGGGAGGTTTCTCCACTCTTGCCTAGAACCCAGCAACATGCTACAGTCTCAACCCCTTGTTCCTTCATTTTGGGGATGAAAGATTACCATTCTTTTACACCAGAAAGTCAGCTATGCAAAGAGTTGAACATTGAGATAAATTTCAATGTAACTGTAAGTTATATTCAGGATGCCTGATGAACCAATAAAAAGAATTTGTATGGATGCTTTCTGGAGTTATCTATCTGCCTTTATACATTCAGCTAGTAATTATAGAGGACAGAATAGTCATAGTTACATTTTCAACTTTCTTAATTAATATCATCTGAAATTATTATCCATTCAACCAATCTTCAGATAAATTTCCCTTTCATATTTCAATTCATTAATTCAGTATCAAAATCATTTCATCCTTTCATATATTTTCAATTCTTTATCCCCTATTATTTCCATTTTCAGCTTACCACCTATTTTATGTTCATTATATATTGTTATCATAACTTTCTCAAAAATGAGTAAAAGTAAAGTAAGATTAATACATTTAGAATCCACATGGTATATCCCCCCATCTACGATATATTGTATATATATTCCAGAGATATTCATATAATCATTTCATATTTTTTCTTTGTTTCCACAAAGCCAAAAGTATAATGCATTAATTATAAATATTTTACATTCCCACATAATCCCTTCTAGTTTATTATATTTTCTATTTTCTCATATCCTTTGTATAATCAATTACATTTTCTATTACATGTATACCACAAAGAAAAAAATAATAAAAACAGAGTTAATTTCCCCTTTTACTTCCCTTTAACCAATTTCAATCTATAGCATTTATATAACCCTAATTCACATTTTTGAACATAATATCAGATTTTTACCCAAATCATATTGTTTTCCTAATATCATTTAAATAGTCATTAGCATATTTTAGAATATATATGTATGTATATATGTACCGTATATACTCGCATATAAGCCGACTTTAGAACGCTTTTTTTCCCCCCCAAATTTGGGGGTCGGCTTATACGCGAATAAATCTGATTTGCTGGAGCAGCGACTTAGCGTGGCAGCTTTGCGCGATGAGAGTCTTGGCTCTCATCGTGCAAAGCCGCTGCCTGGTGAAGGCGATGAGAGTCTTGGCTCTCATCGTGTGAAGCCCCGGCCTGGCAAAGCCGCTGCCCACCCCTTCCCCGCCTCTCATCGAGTCTCCCAGCTGATTGGCTGTACAAGCCGCTGCCCGGCAAAGGCGATGAGAGTCTTGGCTCTCATCGCGCGAAGCCACTGCCCGCTGCTTCCCCGCCTCCCATTGAGTCTCCCAGCTGATTGGCTGTACAAGCCGCTGCCCGGCGAAGGCGATGAGAGTCTTGGCTCTCATCGCGCAAAGCCACTGCCCGGCGAAGGCGATGAGAGTCTTGGCTCTCATCGCGCGAAGCCATCACCTGGCGAAGGCGATGAGAGTCTTGGCTCTCATCGCACAAAGTGCCCAACTAAGTCGTGCCACGCTAAGTTGATTTGGGGGTCGGCTTACATGCGAGTTTTTGCAAAATTCCTCATTTTGGGGCAGTTTTTTAAGGGTCGGCTTATATGTGAGATCGGTTTATATCCGAGTATATACGGTATGTATGTATATATATGTATATGTATGGATCTTTCGGGTTTTCTCCCACGTAAAATTGGAAGTATCTAGGCAACGTTTCGATGAAGTCTCATTCATCATC
>BLBF01000042.1:1359897-1374369 GCA_015471245.1 Laticauda colubrina
ACGGAGTTTATCTGTGCTGGGTGGTGGTGGGATTGGGCGTTGAGGTCGCGGTTGGTGTGTGTTTTCTTCTGGTATACGGTGTGTCCTAGTGTGCCATCTGTTCTTTTGTAGATTAGTTCATCTAGGAATGGTAGTTGTTTGTATATTTCCATTTCCATGGTGAACTTGATTTTGGGGTGTGTGCTGTTCAGGTGTTTTAGGAAATTGTTTAGGTTTTCTTTTCCATGAGGCCAAATCACAAATGTGTCATCAATGTATCTTAGCCATAGTTTGGGTTTGTGGGTGGCATTAGCCAGGGCTCTGGATTCGAATTCTTCCATGAACAGGTTTACAATGATGGGTGACAGTGGTGATCCCATAGGGGCTCCTTCAATTTGCTTGTATCCTTGTCCTTTGTATATGAAATATGTGTTGGTTAAGCAGTGTTCTTTTAGTTCCATGAGGTGTTTAGCTGGTTGGTATTTATTTTTGATGAATTACTCACTGCCATTTGCATAATATTAAAAATGTCTTTCCATTGACTGGACTGCAGTTCATATACTCAAAAGCAGACTCCAAAAATCCTATCTCGTGGAGCTATTCCATGAGTGTTGCATGGAAAGATCACTAGACTGCAGCTAAAACTAAAAGTTGAATAAGGCTTCTTATTGAAAATAGCTGTGAAGGAAAACATCACATATACAATATAGTTTAGTCACAGAGTTTTCAAGAGTTTAAATAGTTTGGGTGCAAATAAAACTAAAACATAAACTATTGTGATGGAGTTACATCATAATATTAAAAAAAGTCCTCTTTACCTGCACTGCTCCAGAACTAGAGCCGTTTTCTGAGTCCACTGCCGATTAAGGTTTTGTAATCTCTTTACAGTGAAGTCACAGAGTGGCAATCTAAAGCTGACTTCATTCAATCTCTCCATTTCAGGAGACAAAGATGTAAGACTCAATAACTGGCTCTGAGAAGAACAAATAAATTAAATACTAGAAAGTCATGTTTGTTTGATTTCTTGCAAATGTTACCCAAAAGAACAAATCACTTCTTTGATGAACAACAAGAAGCAAAAATCTCCAGGTCTCTCTATACAATGTTGCATTCCATAGAAATTAGCATAATAACTATTTATTAATGGGGCAAGTTTTCAGACTAGTTTGCAATATCAGGGAAGGGTAAATATCATTGGGTCCAAGAGCTCCTCCTCCCCCCCATCTCAGTTTTTTGGAACTAATAAATGTTCATTATTTACTGGAAGTTCATTAAATAGCTCCAGGAGCAACACTATACATTTGGGACTAAATAATTCTGAAACCAGGAATTTCAACATTTCAACAGAATATGCACTATTTTCACACAAAATAAAGAAATCCAAATCTTATTTTTAGATCAAAAGTCAGAAATCCTTGCTCAATATCAAAATCTTCTATCTGGCCATTCCTACACAATGTAGAGCTTATATTATAATATAATTATTAGACTTATTTATATCTTGCTTTCCTTCAGAATAGTTTAGAATGGTAGACACAGGTTGCCCTATTTTATGCTAATTTGGTTGCTCAAGTTATTATTACTGGCCACAATTGAGCTTTGTACACCAGGACTACTGAATTACATGTCACAGGCAGGATCATTTATAAAGTCACTTTCAAAGTTACAGAGCATGTAAAAATATGCCTCACAAGGAACTATAGAAATTTGATGTTATTCTGTTTTCTTTAGGTAACAATTCAGAAAGACTTCTGGGTAAAGATGAAAAAAATGTGTCATATTCAGCCATTCCATGGCTGTGACTCTTAGTTTGGCATGTTCTATGTGCAGATAAAGAGTGAAATATGCACATCCAATCTAGGCATGGAAATAAACATACATTTAGGTACTAATGATATGGTTGCAATTGGCAGTGGGGAGGGAGAGGCTGACAGAAAAAGCTAAGGAAACTAGAGGCGAAGAAAAGGAAGGTATTTTGCTTCAATATTGGTGCCTTTCAAAAGTTTCATCTTCAAAAAAGGGGAAAAACAGACCCAGAAAACTACAAACCAATCAGCTTAACATCAATACCTGGGAAGGTACTGGAAAAGATAATAAAAAACATATCTGCCAACCTCTAGAAACAAGTAATAACTAGCAGTCAGCATGGGTTTGTTAAAAACAGATCATGCCAAACCAATGTTATTTCATTCTTCAATATATTGATTAAATTAGAAGACCAGTGAAACACTGTGGACATAATATGTGGACTTCAGCAAGGCATTCCACAAAGTAGACCACAACGTACTTCTTGGTAAGCTAGAAAAAAGTGGGATAGATAGCATCACCACCAGATGGATTCGCAACTGGCTGACAAACCATACTCGGTGAGTAGTCCTTAATGGATCTAAGTCGACATAGAGGGAAGTAAGCAGTGGGGTACCACAAGGTTCCATCTTAGGCCCCGTACTTTTCAATATCTTTATAAATGTCTTAGATGAGGGAATAGAAGGGGAACTTACCAAATTTGCAGATGATACTAAGCTGGCAGGAATAGCTAACAACCTAGAAGATAGGCTCAAGATCCAGATAGATCTTGACAGACTTGAACACTGGGCCGTATCTAACAAAATGAAATTCACTGTAGAGAAAAGTAAAGTCCTACACCTAGGCAAGAAAAACCAAAAGTACACATACAGACTGGGTGAAACCAAGGTTAATAGCAGTAACTGTGAAAGAGATCTTGAAATCTTAGTGGACAACTAAGTAAATATGAGCCAGCAGTGTGCAGCCACTGCCAAAAAGGCAATGAAATCCTAAGTTGCATTAACAGAGGGATACAATCAAGATCAAGTGAAGTAGTAATACCATTCTATAAAGCCTCAGTAAGACCACACCTAGAATATTGCAACCAGTTTTGGTCACCACATTGATAAAAAAATGTTGAGACTCTAGAAAAAGTGCAGAGAAGAGTAACCATGATGATTAGGGGACTGGAGACTAAAACATATGATGAACAGTTGTAGGAACTGGGCATGGCTAGTCTACTGAAGAGAAGGACCAGGGGAGACATGATTGGAGTGTTCCAATATTTGAGGGGCTGCCATAGAGAGGAAGGGATCGAGCTATTTTCCAAAGCACCTGAAGGCCAGACAAGGAATTATGGATGGAAACTGAAGAAGGAGAGATTCAACCTGGAAATAAGGATAAATGTTCTGACAGTGATAACAGATAATCAGAATTGGAAGGGACTTTGTAGGTCATCTAGTCCAACCCCCACCCAAGTGGGAGACCCTACACCATTTCTCACAGATGGCAGTTCAATCTCTTCTAGAAGGTCTCAAGTGATGGCGCTCCCACAGCTTCTGAGGGCAAGCTGTTCCATTGGTTGATTGTTCTCACTGTCAAAAAGTTTCTCCTTATTTCCAGTTAAATCTCTCCTTGTTCAGTTTCCATTCATCTGCAAATTTGGTAAGTTCCCCTTCTATTCCCTCATCTAAGTCATTAATGAAGATATTGAAGAGTACTGGGCCTAAAACGGAACCATGTGGCACCCCACTGCTTACTTCCCTCCATGTAGACCCATTAAGAACTACTCGTTGAATACAGTTTGCCAGCCAGTTGCAAGTCCATCTAGTGGTGGTGCTATCAGTGAGCCCAATCAAACAATGGAACAGCTTGCCTTCGGAAGTTGTGGGACTGCCATCACTTGAGACTTTCAAGAAGAGATTGGACTGCCATTTGTCAGAAATAGTCCAACTCCCCCCCTGCTTGGAGGGGGGGAGTTGGACTAGATATCCTACAAGTTCCCTTCAAACTCTTGTTAATCAGTATCAGTATATGTTTTGCAATCTGATGTCTTTCATGTATTTTGAATTTTAACTCCCAAAGTACCTTTTGATTATATCATGTTGCCTAGGATTGATGGGACTTCAAAACACCAGGAAATACTACATTGCCTTAACTGTCTTAATTGTATACTAATATAAACGTAGGCTTACCATGAGTAGCTCCAAATTTTTATTGTTTTCACATGAATTGTCCAGTATTTCTGTGGAATTTTTAACATGATTTTCCAGTTTTTCCAAGGAATTCCCAAAATTCTCCATTTGTAAAAGATCATACTGAGGGAAGAAAGAATTATGAAATACTGGTATTCTATTTGATTTAACATATAGCTTTAAAATATAGTTTACCTGAAAAAAGTGGCAAATATCAGAAACAGAATGGGCTGTGGCTGTAAACCAGAGATACACTTTAAAGTTTAAACAAAAAATGAAAAGGCCAAATTTTGCATCATTATAGAACCTTGTGTTTTCTACTACCCTGACAATTAATTTGCAGTCTCCAACAAGCCTACATACCTTCCCTATGTACCTGTCACCTGATTTTTTAAATCTTTTTTTTAAAACCGATTATTAGTTGCTAGTTTGCTCTATATATCAAACACCAGCTTTGAAACTCATATTTTTCTCCAAAGGGTGGCTCTTTGAAAAAATATAAAGGAGCAGCGACAGCACAAAATACATTCTCAAAATTCCATTATACCAAAAGTGTGGGAAACCCGGATATATAAATGAAAGGTATTTTCTAAATACAGCATTTGTGGAAAATTATACAACTTCCCATTCTCTTCTGAAAATGCTTATATCAAACAATGAGCAATACTTGATAAACATCTGCTTTCATCTGTAGCATCTTTTCCAGATAGGAGATTCTTTGAAGTGGCTGGAGTTTCTCCTGAAGAAGGTTCTGTGTTTCTGGTTCAGCTAACAGAGTTATACTATCGTCTGATTCAGAAGCCTGAAGATAATATTCTTTGATTTCTTGAAGGCCAAGTTGCAGTCTCTAAAAATAAAGGAATTATGCCTTAGGAAAAGCAATGCAAGACCCCAGAACTAAGATCCTACCTGCTGGATTACAAGGAGGCACTATTCATCTAACTCTTACTACTTCTCTTTTGTCTATGCTCATTTTCAAGCCCTGATTTTTCACTGATTTTGGCACTAAAAACATCAAGAACGCTCATACAATGCAGCTGAGTTGCAGCTTTTGAATATAACACAGGTCTCCCAAATTAGACCTTAGCTTCCACTGGGACAGTCAGTGGAAATCAGTGTTAAAACTGTTACATGCAGCTGGAAAAAAATGTGCCCTATTTTATCCTAGGATCTTTTAATTCAAAACAATGTTACATTAGCAATATAACAGTACTAGCAAATGTAAACGGTCTTTATAAATCTAAACTGGAAAGCACAAAAGAACGAACTTTTCAATTATACTCTGGAGTAGGGGTGTCAAACTCGATTTCCTTGAGGGCCACATCAGGGTTGTGTTTCACCTCAGGGGCCAGGATGGGTGTGGCCAGCTTGACATTATTCATGTCAGGGTTGCCTGTAGCGGCCTAAGCACTCTGCCAGTGAAAACATGTTCCTGAGCTCTGTTTTCGGCTGTGATGGTCTCCTGCAGCCCTCGGCCAGTGAAAACAGAGTTCAGGTGGGCCGTGCGTGCTCCCCCAGGCCCCACTTTCAGCTGCGAAGGCCTCCTGCAGCCCTTGGCCAGTGAAAACAGAGCTCCATTTCTCTGTCAGAGACACTGTGGGCTGGTCCTTTGCTGTTTCCAGGGTGGCCCTGGGGGCCAGATCTAAGCACCCTGTGGATTACATCTGGTCCCCGGGTCTGGAGTTTGACACTCTAGAGTGTGCCAATTGAGGAACAAGACACATTGAACTTGGTAGGTATATAGCAGGGCTGTCAAACTCCCAGCCCATGGACCAGATGCGTCATGCGCTGGCCACGCCCATGCCTGGTTTAGTGAAAGGGAGGGAAGTCCTGATACATCACATGACACCGCCATGACACCATGAGTTTGACACCCCTGGTCTATAGAATAAAGGTGTGGAGAATGTTATGCAACTTTATAAGTAGATTTTTAAAAGTGGAAAAGGTCTGAGCTTAGAAAATCAGATTAGGGAAATACATCAATATAACCATATTCCTATCTTTCATCTTCTACATATGACATCCTGGAAGTGAGGAGATTACAACAAGCTAACCAAACTGAAGATTATCTCAATAAAGTACAACTGATTTGTGGTATATACAGTACATGCAGAGAGTTTGGGAGAATTATCTTTGCAGGTAGTGAATTGGAGGAATCAAGTGCTAGCACTCAAAAAGTCCTGTTATCTTCTTACTTATCTGATTCATGAATTTGCTTACAGACTCACCTGAAGTACCTTAAAACACTATTCATTCAATTAATTATGACAGTCACCATTTGCAAACCAAATATGGCACCAAAAAGCCATGCTCTCCAGTCATAAAAACCTTAGTTCTGGTCAGAGGTGGTATTCATCAGGTTCTGACCAGTTCTGGAGAACCTGTAGTGGAAATTTTGAGTAGTCTGGAGAATCGGCAAATATCACCTCTGATTGGCCCCACCCCCATCTATTCTCTACCTCCTGAGTCCCAGATGATCGGCTGGGTCCTCTTTTGTTGCCCTGCACAGGAGAACAGAGCTGGAAAGTAGGTTAGTGATGTGGGGAGGGAATAGGGATTTTGCAGTAACCTTCCCCTAGGAGTGGGGAGGGAATGGAGATTTTGCAAGTAACCTTCCCCTGCCACACCCACAGAACCGGTAGTAAAAAATTTTGAATCCCATCACTGGTTCTGGTAGAGGGTATATTTGAACAAAACGACTATATCTTCTGAAAGCTCATAAGGTGATCTTCATATAAAACCTAGATTAACCAGACTGATGAGGTTCCAAATCTTCAATCCTGAACATTGTTGGTATGCTTAATTCCCTTTAACTTTCTGGCTGTATATGATGAGCAATACAAAAAAAATTAAGAAAACTAGCTTGGTAGGTCTATTTTATGGACAGGGAGGGGGAAATGCAATTGAGGAGCCCCTCATCCAAAGTATATAATTTTATGCCATTTCCATTTAACACCAGCTACTTAAAAATCATGCTTTTGAGAATGAGAATCACAGCTTTGTAGTTAATGGGCATCAAATAAGTAGAAAATGGTAATTTACTTCCATTTTTGACAAATTTTGCCAATAGGACTGATGCTTGCCTGGCTTCCTCAGCCTTTTTTCCCTTGTCACTGCTGCTTTTCAGGCTAAATGAGTTCCTTGTTCCAAAGGGGTACATTTTAATTTCTCCACATTAGGCTTCTTGAGCAATTTATTAAGGCCACACACACTTTTTCTAACCATTTGCGAAAATGCAGAGAACTTTATCCTAAATCCTCAACCTTAGCTCAAACTATTAGCACAGGGAAAAAGAAGATTAGGCTTAAAAGCACAACAAGTAGTCCGACAGAGTCTTAATAGTCATTCGCAACTGAAAAGAAAATGAAAAAAAAATCATGCCCATCCATTAGGGTTCTTCTTTAGAATTACTCTTTATAAAAGAAGAATTGTTTAGCTCTCCATTGCTATTTTTTGTTAGGTTGTGTGGTGGAGGGGCGACTATTAACACCAGATGGCTTTACCAATTGCTTCTTGTTTGACAAAATTATCTTTTTTTTAAACTGTTGTCCAGAGTCATGGAATTATATTGTTGAAAGCTGTTTCTATATTATTATAACACAGCAGAAGCATCTCTACTGCTGTGTTACTACTTTTTACTGTATTACTGAGGAAAATTCTGAAATATTTCCCCCTACAGTGTAGATCTGCTAAATTGATATAAAATGCAGGTGGGCTGGCTCTGATCCGGCAAATACCACTGTACATACTTTGTTTTAGTTCAAAGGTCAAAGATTTTGGTGCAGAAGAAAGTTGTAATAGGGGTAAGCACCCAGAACCAGCTAAAATTTCTTTGGCTTGGAATCATGACTAGGATCACAAGCCCTAGATACTCTGGCAAGAAATTGATTTCCTTGGTAAAAATGGTAGGCTCAGATTTATTCTCCATCAGGGGTTTCGGAATTCTTATTCCCAAACATTTGTGGGAAAAGCTCGTTGCTTTTTGTTTTCCTCCACCTAAAGATTACACTTCTTGTTTGAAAGCACATGTTCTTTGGAAAATATTGATAACCTTGATACATACAGGATGAAACTGGAATATTCATTCATTTGGCAAAAGTCTTTACCAACATGAGCTGTCTCAAGGATTGGATCCATGACATTTAAAACACAGCTGTTCTGTCATTGTGCTTTTTTTTTTTTTAAACAACCTTTGTAGAGATACAACATAATGAACATTTTGATAACAAAAAATGGATTGTATTTCCTTCATTAAGTTTTAATATCATCAGTATTTGATTGAGACTAGTGCTGGTGATGGGTGAATGCTATTTTGTATCCCACAAATGAATTTACAGTTTTGCAAAGTTAGTAACAGAAGTCTAAAATAGGACCAGAAAAGGATAATAGACTGTTTTTGTGATCTTCATGACCACAATTCTTCATATAAAAAATTAAATTGCATTAGGGAAGTCTACAGGACAAATGGAAGCTTCAGTTTTGATCAAATACTGTTTTGGGCCAAGTTGTTTTGTTGCTGAAACAAAGCAACAAACAATCCATTCAATTACAAATTGAGATATGTGGTATCTATCGACAATGAAGTTGTGGTATATGCTGAGAAAATCTCTAAGCCAGTCAGCTTTACAAATGCAACTAGCTGGTTACTTGAAACATAAAGTGATGGATTAGAAATTCCCTTACTTTCGCCTTGAGATAGCCCACTAATTATAATTTACATCTGAACATCAATTTGAGATTATTGTGCTGCTGAAGCAGCATAAAACTGAATCAAACAGATCTGCCAGGAAAGCAGGTTTCCAGTGGAAAAGTACAAGCCCTTCCCTATGCAAGGTTTTGATTTTCATGGAAGAGGAACCTGGGTGAGGTCAATGAGTTCTAGGATTCCAACTGGCCTGTTCTGTATAAAATGGTTTACTCCAAAATGTCTCAAATGTGATTGGCCAGAAAGGCCTGCATGGGATTGATTCACTAAGAACCAATCCAGGAGAACCGCCAAAAGGCGGCAAAGTCAAGTAATTGTCATTGGCTACAAGCCGGCAGGCAAGCCGTATATAAAGGCTGCTGCGGCTTGTGCCAGACCGTTCCGTTTGCTGTAAATAGTGAAATAAATACATTTACTGTTGGAACCCGGTCTACCTCGCGTTTTTCTGGATGGAACACTGGCGACGAAGGTGGGATCATCCTAAAACATGAGACTGTGCACACGGCGAATTGAAGTCCAGGCTAGAAGCGATGGCCGGAAATAATGCACTGCCCACACCCTTCAATCCCAATGAAGAGGATTGGGAATCCTACGTAGACCGTTTTCAAATGTATTTAGAAAGCAACGAGATGGAGGAGATCTCAGACCAGCGTAAGAGGGCTGTCTTCCTAACGCATTGTGGACCAACTGTGTTCAAGATGGCCAAAGCATTGGGGAAGCCCAGAGACGTAAAACAAATGAGCTGGCCTGAACTCCAGCAGATGCTAAAGGCCCACTACGCACCAGTAGTGTCAAATCTCATCAAACGGCATGAGTTCTACCAAAGGGACCAAAAAGAAGGTGAGACCATTGCTGACTTTGTGGCAGCCTTCCGACAACTGGGGGGAGCGTGCAAGTTCCTGAACTTAGATGAAGCCATGCAAGATCGAGTGGTATTAGGCCTAAAAGACTCTAATTTACAAAGTAAATTGCTAAATAAACCCAACATAACAGTGGCTGAAGCAATCGCAGAAGCCACAGCCGCAGAAGCCGTGTCAGCGGCCACTATGAAGCAAATGAATGCGAATAACGACAAAATGATCCTAGCCAGAGGAAAGAAGCAAGTTCCTGCCACCACACATCACGAAGATTTTGATGAAACATCAGAATCCGAGGATGATGACGATGAGGTCCACCGCCTGTACGCCAACAAAAAAAGGCGCGAAAAAAGAAACTGGCGGGAATGCGCCGGCTGGGGAGGAAACCATCCTCGAGCCAATTGCAGATTCCTTGATTCCATCTGCCGAGCTTGCAAGAAAAGGGGACACATCGAGAAACTCTGTAGGAATCGCAAAAATAACAGCCCAAACAGATGCAGTAACTCTCCACCACAAGCTGAATCAAAGCAAGCCAAGAGAAAGTGGGAGTGCAACAAACGAGCCAGTAACCGAGAAAAGACCCATCAAACTGTCACTATTGGAAGCGCTCAGACGGAAAGCGGGAGAAAAGTCAAAATCATCATAAAGATTGAAGGTAGCCCCTGTGAGATGGAAGTCGATTCAGGATCTTTCCTGTCAATGGTGTCGTGGGACACAATCAGACGACTGGTCCCAAATATCAAATTAAAAGAACTCCAGAAACAAAAATTAACTCTGAAGGACTACCAAGGGAATCAAATCCCTGTGGTAGGTCTAGGACATTTCCGAGTCGCCTACAAGCAGCACGTTGAAGTCCTGCCTCTAACAATAGTCGACCGAGACTGACCCAGCCTCCTGGGCATCGAATGGTTCGCACCATTGGGCATCGGAATGACCGGAGTGGACCAAGTAGCCGCAACCGACTGGGAAGAAAGCCTGATTCACGAGTTCCAGGACATTTTCAATGGCACCCTAGGCAGGTACCGGGGGACCCCAATTTCCTTTAGTTTAGACCCCCAGGTGGCCCCTAGAAGATTAGAGGCCAGACGAGTTCCCTTTGCGTTAAAAGCAAAAATAGATGAACAATTGAATAAATTAATTGACCAAGGGGTCTTGGAACCTATTGACCATGCTAGGTGGGAGACGGCAATAGTAACACCGGTTAAACCTGACGGGTCGGTACGCATCTGTGAATACTACAAGGCTACCCTGAACCATGCACTACAACAAAGCGCATTCCCTGTGCCAGTCGTACAATATTTATTACATTCACTCGGGGGAGGAAATTTTTTTGCCAAACTAGATTTAGCACAAGCATACCAACAACTTCCAGTAGACCCATTAACGGCCGAGGCACAGACAAAAGTAACTCACAAAGGGGCATTCAAGTGTAATAGACTTCAATTTGGAGTAAGCGTTGCCCCAGGCGTTTTCCAAAGCCTCATGGAATGCCTATTAAATGGAATAAAAGGGGTCGTACCATATTTTGATGACGTCCTAATTTTGGCTAAAGATACGACTCAACTAGAAAAAAGACTAAGAGAAGTGCTAACAATAATTAGAGAAACCAGCCTGAAAGTTTAAAAAGAAAAATGCTGCTTAATGACTGATCGCGTCGAATTTCTGGGCTACTTAATTGACAGAGAGGGTATACAACCTAGAGAAAAAAAGGTCAAGGCTATTAAAGACGTACCACAACCAAAAAACAAAATGGAATTGCAGGCATTTTGGGGTCTAATAAATTTCTTTAACATATTCCTCCCCCACAAAGCAACGATAGCAGAACCATTACACCGTTTGCTGGATAAGAAAACTAATTGGACTTGGAGTCATAGAGAACAAAAGGCATTCCAGAGAATAAAAAAATTATTAACCTCAGACACCATTCTTATCCAGTTTAGTAACACATTTCCATTGACGGTCACCTGCGACGCCTCACCGTTTGGAGTCGGTGCCATCCTGAGACACCAATTGCCAGATGGGAGAGAGGCACCCATCGCTTATTACTCAAAGACTCTTTCTAAAACAGAACGTAACTATAGTCAACTAGACAGAGAAGCCCTGGCAACTGTCGCCGGAGTGAAACGTTTTCACAAGTACCTCTATGGAAGAACATTTTCAATCGTAACGGACCATAAACCGTTACTAGGAATTCTGGTGGGAAACAAACCTACACCGAACATTTTGTCCCCGCGAATGACTAGATGTTCAGAATTCCTAGCAGCATACTCTTACACATTGACACATCGACCCGGGAAACAAATCTCCCATGCAGACGCATTGAGTCTAACACCGCTACTGATGAAAGAGGAAGACCCAGCGCCAACAATGACCACCCTTCAAATAGAAACTTGCCCCGAACTGCCAATATCTACAAACGATGTCACCAGAGCCACCGCCAAGGACCTAGTGACTGCCGGCATTTTAAACTGGGTAGGTAAAGGCTGGCCGGAAAACCAAAAAACTGAAAACTTTAAACCTTTCCGGACCAGACAGACTGAACTTTCAATTCAAAAAGGCTGTTTATTGTGGGGTGATCGGGTGGTAATTCCTGCTAGACTACAGACTAGAGTGTTGGGCATGCTTCACGAGGGCCACCCTGGTATTGTAAAAATGAAAAGCCTAGCTTGGAGCTATGTCTGGTGGCCTAGTCTAGATAAAGATATTGAATACTGGGTTGCTATGTGCACTAAATGCCAGAAAACCAGACCTTCCCCACCACAAGCACCCATAAGGGACTGGGAGACCCCACGAGGCCCCTGGTCTCGGATCCACATTGACTTCGCGGGTCCTACTAGGGGGCATACCTTTTTGATTGTCATAGATGCATACTCAAATTGGTTGAAAGTTGTAGTAATGTCATCTATGACAACCGATGCGGTCATTAACTCAACAAACTCTTCGCAACCCATGGATTGCCAGACATCCTAGTGTCCGACAACGGGCCTCAATTAACTGCCATACAATTTGAGCAGTACCTAGCCTCCCTAGGTATACGCCATGCACTAACCGCGCCGGCCCACCCGGCAGCAAATGGTAGGGCCGAGATAATGGTCAGGTTTACTAAAGAGGGTTTAGAAAAAATGGACCTCGGGGATGTCTAGGATAAAATCAACCGTCTACTCACCCTCCAACATATCACACCCAGCACTGTAACTAACAAAAGCCCAGCAGAATTGTTAATGGGGAGAAAACGTACGTCACAATTAGATAGGTTACATCCAAATTACACTTTGGAAAGACCCCCAGATTCCTCCAGCCGTTCCCGCATATTTGAAATCGGCAACCTAGTCTATGCAAAAAATTTCACCAGGGACCCTCTGTGGTTTCCAGCCACAATCACACAAATAACAGTCCCCTGGTCCTACCGCCTAACCGTAGACGATGGCAGGGAATGGAAGTGGCACATAGACCAGCTTCGTTCCCGAAATATTGAACGAAATACAAACACACAGCCCCAAATAATAAAAATCAATGAAAACAAAACCAAAGGGGGGGGAGAAATACAAGAAAATAATAATAAAGAACTTTTTAAAATAAATCCAGAACATCTCACCAATCAAAAAGAGCAAAAAGAACACTTACGGTTAGATGAGACTTGCGGAAAAAATCCAGACGAAGGGAAACCTGTCCTGGAAGGGGCCAGCCAAGCCAGCTCGACCTGCCCGGGAAAGCCAGGAGGGAGCAGCAAAACCACTGGCCTGAGCAACTCAAGCGGTATCAAAATGGCTGATTCACCCTTCCAGGCAGTTCCATGGAGAAGAGTCAGAGAGACAGCAACCCCATCTGAACCGGTTGAAATCTTCAGCGAAAATGAACCACGCAAGTCCAGTAGAGTCAGAAGAAGCCCCACCTACCTGCGCGACTACATCACCCATGTAGGACTAAACTAAGGGGGGAGGGATGTTCTGTATAAAATGGTTTACTCCAAATGTCTCAAATGTGATTGGCCAGAAAGGCCTGCATGGGATTGGTTCACTAAGAACCAATCCAGGAGAACCACCAAAAGGCGGCAAAGTCAAGTAATTGTCATTGGCTACAAGCCGGCAGGCAAGCCGTATATAAAGGCTGCCGTGGCTTGTGCCAGACCGTTCCATTTGCTGTAAATCGTGAAATAAATACATTTACTGTTGGAACCCGGTCTACCTCGCATTTTTCCGGACAGAACATGGCCCACTACAGAACAGGGCTATATGTCTCCTGTGGCTGCTGGAAAGAACAGAGCCAAGGTTTTCTCTTTTTTTGGTTCCAGAAAAACATTAACCTGATGGGAGATATCTACAAGGAAGATATTCCTTGTGACAACCTCTGCCATCTCCCACTACAGCACTACTATCTGCCTTTACCACCATGCATATTGGAGAACACTGCTGCAGAAGTTATAGAGATGACAAAGGTGTTCAGATGATATCTGTAGTGGGCAGGCAGCAAAGGACTCATACTTTGGAGGAACATAAGAAGGAGACAGCAGAGAAAGGAAGAGTCTCCTTCCCTGCTGCTCGCTCCTCCAACAAAAGCAAATGTGAGGGCAGCAACCTGACTAGCCTCTTTTTCAAATCAGAGGAAAAGAAACATTGGTATGTTCTTACATTCTTCCATCCTTACTTTTATATTCTCTGCCTTCTCTTTAAGAATATCCATTGTGCAGCTTGAGATTGTATCAGGCATCAACTGGGAATCATACTGTTCTTCACATTTGTCTAGTTTTGCTGAAACCTCTGTATAGAATCCCCACAAGTTCAAATGTGCACGAGCTTTTTGTAGTGTCTCTTCAATATTTTGGTTTGTCAATATCCACCTATAAAAGATATAAAAATGGAATACAAGAGCAAGCAATTTGCCCAGTATTATAGATAGATAGATAGATAGATAGATAGATAGATAGATAGATAGATAGATAGATAGATAGATA
>BLBF01000042.1:1374379-1498831 GCA_015471245.1 Laticauda colubrina
ATAGATAGATAGATAGATAGATAGATAGATAGATAGATAGATAGATATAGATAGATTTTTTTTTTAAGCTTTCGCAGGTACTTACATGTGTGCTGTTTAGCTTCCATCAGGTATTATCCCACGTCATTGTAGTTCTGTTAAAGTTGTAGCAACGTTTCAGCAGAATCTCATCTGCCATCCTCAGGCTTCTGTATAGAGTTAGTTCCTGGTTTCAAATTTGAGGCTGGTCCATTTTGATTGGCTGGGAGCCTGGATCTGTGTTCATTGGACTTGGAGTTTGATTGATTGGTGTTTCTGGTTTCTTCTGTCTGTTTTGTGGCTTTGATTGGCTGGCAACACTCTGTTCTTGTGTTGGAGGCTTTCAGTGCAGTTTGGCTTCGTGTGAAAGGATGGCTGCTCTTCATTAGCAAGCTACTATTCATTAGCAAGCTGGGTTTCACCTGGGTGCCTGGTGGGGGGGTGTTTGAGTTGGAGCTATCAGAGGGAGTCTGTTTTTGCCCAGGTGTTTGCCTGGCTTGTGGTGTGGGGATCTTTCTATTTGAGAGTGCAGGCTTCCAAATGATTGACAGTCTGGTGGAATCATCTCTTCTATTCATGCTGTCAGGTCTTTTTTCAATCTCTATGGCTTCTCTAATGATTCTGTGGTTGGGGTTTTCTATAGTGGCTAGGGTTTTAGTGCCATTGAAGTTGATGTTGTGACCTGTGGTTTTCATGTGTTGGACTAGTGAGGTGGTGTGTTCCAGCTTTTATACTGCATTTTTGTGTTCATCTAGGTGGGTACTTATTCTTCGATTGGTCTGTCCAATGTATGTGGCCGGGCATGATGTACAGGGAATTTCGTATATGCCTTGGTTTTCCAGGTCAATTTTGTCTTTGGGGTTCCTCAGGATGGCTGCTATTTTTTTGTCTGTTTTGAAGGCAGTCTTGATGTGATGCCTGTGTAGTATCTTACTGATTTTATCTGTAGTACCTCTTATGTAGGGCAAGACAGCTGTTCCATAGGTCTGTTGGTCTTCTAGGTCTCTGTTATGTCTTGGTGTGTTTTTGTGGATCAGGTTGGTGATTTTGTTTTTTTGGAAGCCATTGGCTGTCAATACTTCAGTCAGGGTGCATAAGTACCCGCCTGGATGAACATAAAAATGCAGTAAAAAAGCTGGAACACACCTCCTCACTAGTCCAACACATGAAAACCACAGGTCACAACATCAACTTCAATGGCACTAAAACCCTAGCCACTATAGAAAACCCCAACCACAGAATCATTAGAGAAGCCATAGAGATTGAAAAAAGACCTGACAGCATGAATAGAAGAGATGATTCCACCAGACTGTCAATCATTTGGAAGCCTGCACTCTCAAATAGAAAGATCCCCACACCAGAAGCCAGGCAAACACCTGGGCAAAAACAGACTCCCTCTGATAGCTCCAACTCAAACACCCCCCCACCAGGCACCCAGGTGAAACCCAGCTTGCTAATTAATAGCAGCTTGCTAATGAAGAGCAGCCGTCCCTTCACACGGAGCCAAGCTGCACTGAAAGCCTCCAACACAAGAACAGAGTGTTGCCAGCCAATCAAAGCCACAAAACAGACAGAAGAAACCAGAAACACCAATCAATCAAACTCCAAGTCCAATGAACACAGACCCAGGCTCCTAGCCAATCAAAATGGACCAGCCTCAAATTTGAAACCAGGAACTAACTCTATACAGAAGCCTGAGGATGGCAGATGAGATTCTGCTGAAACGTTGCGACAACTTTAACAGAACTACAATGACGTGGGATAATACCCGAAGGAAGCTAAACAGCACACATATAAATAGATATAGATACATACCTACATACATACATACACACACACACACACACACACACACACTCACACATATGAAAACAAAATGCACTGATTTATTCATAATAACAGAATTAAGCAATTTGTTCTGGAGGCTGAAAATATTTCTACTTAAACGCCAATAAGCTATAAGGTCTCTTTGCAGGAAAAATGCCTTTCAGAGGGAAACTTCAATTTCCAAGGAAGATACATTTTTCCTCCCTCCAATGCTTTCCCATTTCTCTTATGATGTTTCCTGTCAAATTGGAGGTAATAGAATAGAATAGAATAACAGTGTTGGAAGGGACTTTGAACGTCTTCTAGCTTAACCCCTGGTTTAGGCAGGAAACCCTACACCATTACAGTTGGAGCATTTACAACTTCTGGAGGCAATGATGGAACAAGCACAGGATTTCTTCCCATCCGAATAATATTATAGAAGAAAATCAACCAACATTGTAGCTCCTGCCTCCTGAACCCAATGATAGTTCCAAAGAGGATTTTCTCAATTCTCAGCTCATGAACAGCCTGCCTCATGAGAGGATTGGTACTGCCCATCTTGAAGGATGCAGTGGTGTACCTTCTCCTTACCTGAACAATAGACAACCTGTCTGCAACCTTCTCTTCTTAAAAGCAGATCGTTGAGAGATTGGTAGAGATATTGTTACATAGAACCATGAAGAAAAAGGATTATCTGGACCATTTTCAGTCTGGCTTGAAGACTGGGTATGGAACTGAAAACACACTGGTTGTGTTTGAGCATAAACTTCTGGGAAGGCTAAGAGCACTGTGATTGTTCTGCTATAGTTTGAACTCCAAGGAGCTTTCAGTGCCATTTATCTCTACTTAAAGCATCTAATTTACTGCTGGGTGCAATTCAAGGTATTGATTGGAATTAAGGGCATGTCAGCTATGGAAGTAGTATGGTGTGAGTGTGCTGAATTTACTTGTGCCATAGAAAATGAGTGAGATTGGAGAGTTTGAAAATCCTTTTGCAAACGTATTGATCCTTCATGTACACAAAGTTTGAAGAACATGAGGGCCTTTAAAAAAAGTTTATCAATATAATATTTTTTGTATCTTGTTTGGAATTAAAACAATGATGGTAGACTGAATCCTTAGTTTAAGGTACTGCCAGATCCTTTTTAAAAAACTTTTTCTTATTTTTCTGCCCAGGAAGGCTATTATTGCAAACATTTAGATAAATAGCAGTGATCAGCACAACAGTGTCCAGTGTGCAGAGCAAACTAATTACTTTGTCCCTAAAAGATAAAGATGACCAAATCAAAACCATTCTATTAATCTCCTATAAAAATTAAGCAGTATCTTATGTCTGCTGGCAATAACTGCAATTGTATTCAGCAGAAATAATTTTTTGAAGTCAGACTTCTAAATAGTGAAAGGAAAAAAAAAAGTATTGTACCTTGTACGTGCCTCTTCATGTTTTTGTTCAATAATCTCTGAGAATGAGGGATCACACACTTTCTTCAAGTTATCAGCAGCAGTCTGGAGCCTAGCCCAGATTTCTTTGTTTCCCTCAGCTTTATCTTGAAGGGACTGTAGAAACAAATGCCACTTAATTAGTTATAAATGTGATGGAAGCTTGAGGAGATGGTTATTGGTATGCTACCTTATATCCATCCTTCCAAAACAGCATATTTTCACCAAATTTAGCAAGATTTGAGTAGTGACAAGGTTGTCATTGTTAAACATTTAACAATGTTTTTTCTGGATTGGCAAAAGGTCAGAGGTGGGCTGCTCCAGGTTCAGATGGGTTCACCTGAACCCCTTGTTTCGATTCTGCATGGTTCAGACAACTGGCAAATAGGAACACTGGCTGCCCCCCCCCCACCTGTTTTCAGACCATTTTCAGAGGTTTTTGGGCAAAAATCAGCTTGAAAATGGCCCCAAATCAGGCCGAAAAATGGGTGGGGGCGGGGCCAGCCAGTGATAGGATTGGGCCTCAACTAGCTGAATCCTACCTGTTCCTTTGAGGTGAGTGGTCAGGAGGCAGGGCTGGGTGTGAGGAGTGACATCACCTACCCAGTCACATGACCAACTAGCCACGTCTACCCAGCCAGAGAACCAGTTGCTAAAAAATTTGCAGCCCACCATTACAAAAGATGTGTGTGTGTAGGGGGAGGTCTTCCAAACTCATTCTTCCTTTCAGGAAGCTTGGAAAATAGAAACATCTTCTCACTTTCTGATCCTTTTGGGCTTGAAAACATGCCGAGAAAACTCAGTAACTTTGTACAAGGAATATGTGCTACTCCCAAGTCCTGACACTAATGGAGTACAATTCTCATTACAGATTAACTCTCCAGAGCTTTCTACAGGTAAACCTTAAAGGATGCTGATTCATGCTCCCTGTCATATTGCTCATTGCATATCATTTTCTCTTTTCAAGTTGGAGCAAATTGCTTTTATTTATTTCACCTGTAAAAATCATGATTTATGCTTTCTATCCCAAGCAGGATCAAGCATCAGGGTCTGTTCTTGATGTTCATTCTCTGGTTTTTAGGTCTTGCATAAATTAATCTGCTACTACATTTCAAACTGGAGAAACACAGTATGTGGGAGGAACAGCATATGAGTCCAGGATATCTGTTATGATTCAATCATGCAACACCACCACATATTCATTTGGCATTACTATCTAGAGCAGCTCCTTATTTTCAAGAAGGAATATTGTGGAACCAAGGAGTTCAGCACATTGGTCTTTGTGTAATATACCTGGAGATCTTCTACTTGCTTTTTCAGTGACTTCATTGTAATGAAAGGATTCTTGCTATGCTCCAGGCAGTACGCAGCATTTGCAAGCATCAGCCTGATTTCATCCGAAGCTTCATCATAAGTCTTCCAACACTCTAAAGCAGACTCGGTAGAAGACTTAAGCTGTGCAACCTGCAAACATACAAGCCTGTGCTTAAAAGGATGTACATGAAATTACTTACTAGGACATTTGAAAACTGCTCAAGAGACACCCCCTGTTGATTTTCTATTACATCATTTTCTTTCTGATACATGCTGGATAAAAAAAACTCCTAAGTATTTATTTAATGTAAAATATAAATGATTTCAGGAGTACTAGCACACGCAAATGTGTTCAAAGAAAATATGTTCAAAGAAAAAAAATCATCAATATGTATAAGAGACTGCAGTACTAGAATAATTTTCATTATTAGTTTAATTTGAGGACAAAGTCCTGTTGTGCTTGTAGAGTTCATTCCAGTATGCTTGGTTAGATGAAGTCATACAGGAATAAAAGCACTGGTTTCACTCTCTTGAATGCTGACATCTCAGCAGGAAAACTCACAAATTCAGAAATGCCTGCAGAGTTTTCAACTGCAGAAGGAATAGACAAGTCAGCTGCAAGTTTTTGTTATATGAAAGCTGAAAATTGCTATTAAACAATTTTGAGTTTTTATTATTTCAGATTCGTTACAAACTACGTGCAGCTAAGCAGCATCTACAGAACTTTGGTAGTTATTGTACCAAGCATAATGAATTAATTGGGAGATAAAATCTGGGTTTCATATTTCACTTTTGCCAGGATAGCCCACATGCAGAAAAACTTTAATATTTAAGGTATCAAATTGGAAAGGTAAAATATGATATTCTGAGCAGCTAATGCCAATCAGAATAGACAATATTTGACTAGATGTGCAAATAGTCTCATTTTATAATGATTTCACATTTCATAATGTGCTAGACAAAATCTGCCAACTTTTGACTTTTCTAATCATGGAAGATCTGAGATCTCAATAAAGGCTGACTTTTAGGATGTGTCAAAACTTATAAATTTAGCCATCTGTCAAAAATATCCAATAGCCCATATAAGTTTTGTTATTTACTTATTGGCCTATGATTCTGAAAGTTTTAAAAATCAGATATGGTATATAGAAGATGAGCACAGAGCTTATTCCTTCAGTTTTCTAGTTCTGCTGGAATCTCAGGTCATCCAATAAATCAATAGGAGGCTCAACTCTTTTTTCAGACAATCCATAATAATTTTGTGGAATTCACTATTATGGAGATAACCATCAATGAAGAAATGCCAAAACAATCAGGCATATTATGGAGAATAAATAATCAGTAGTAGTATTATAATTATAAGATATCATTAACTTCACTATTAGATGGTACTGGTTGATCTTTGATCACAATAAAAATAATTGATTTTATTTTTCAGTATTAGAGAAAATATATTTAAGCCCCAGTTTCTAAATGGCAAATGGAGCTTTCCTGGTTCCCATGTATTGTTGGTTGATTTCTGCCTGACCACTGAAGTCATCTAAATTGACTTCTTGATTAATTTAAACTTGTGAGATCTAGTGGGATGGCACATATATTTCACAGAAAATATCATAGTTTTAATTTCTAACAATCATAACAGAAGATCATCCTCTCAATTCTGGACATGTGAATGGGTAGGAAAACTGCTTTTAATTATTAACAAAGGAAATATCCCTTTTCTGTTCAGACCCACTGTAACATTATCTACAATCATCTATGAACATTTATACATTAACTTTCTCTTAAACAGAAGTTTTTTTAAGTAATGAGAGCATTTCAAATATAAGTGGAAGTGGTAAAATTAAGATTAGACAATACTTTTGAATCCAAATGATTGCAGACATACAACAGAACTATTCATACAGAAGCCTGAAGTGCACATGAAAACCTGAGAGTCTTCAGACCATTGTACTTATTATCTGTTTTTTCTTTTCTTTATACATATTTTCAGAATATAGATATCTCATGTTGCCTTCAAAGACCCTATCTTTTTATAGAATGGTTTCAAATCCTAGCGTGGAAAGAAACCACTGGGTGACATTTAACAAGTCACTAATTTTTATACATAGCCAAAAATAAAGATATCAACCTGATTGATAATGCTAGTTCTCATTTCAGCCAAATTGGTGGTTGTGAACCCTATTTTCTTGGCAGCATCAGCACAATCCTTTAAAGCTGTGAGATTGTTTTTCAGTTGATCCACTTCCTTAGACTTCACAGCAAGCTGATTTTCTAACACCTGATAAGTAGACATAAGAGGAAAGCCATTATTCTTTGAGTACAATTTGGGGGGAGGGGAAATCAACATTTAACATTAGAACATGGGACATGATTAAGATCAATGCCAAGTAACATGTTAAATTAAATGGAACAGAACTTTTTGTTAAAACTTAAGAATAATATAAGCATAGCCTAATTTAGGGGAGGAGAGGGGGGAAGGAGGAGAGAGGTATGGAGATATACAGTATAGATGCTTGCATGTGTGTAAGTAAGTATCCAATCCACCCTTAAAACTATGTAATATACAGGTTAATAATATACATTATTAACCCTACAGGTTAATAATGCATTATTACATCAATATATGCTCTCTTTTGCCCGTTCTAAATCTTTTCCAATCTGTTTCAGTGGATAGCTCCTGGTCTCACTGCTTTGAGAAAAAGATAAGTTTTGTTCACTTATCCATTTTCTCTAGGCTTTGTACACCTTGATCCTATACTCTCTGTCTCAGCTCCTTTTTCTCTAAACTGAAGAGCTTCAGATAGTCTTTTGTCATAAGGAAGGCCATCAATAATTTTGGTTATCCTTTTCTGCACTTTTCCCCCCAATTATGTTATATCCTTTCCAAATGTGTACACAGTGTTCCAGATGGAGACAGACCGTGGATTTGTATAAAAGAATGTCAGGATCACCAATTTTATTTGCAATCTTTTCCTAATGATCCCTAAAGCCCATGTCACACTGGCCAACGGATGCAAAAAGGACACAGCGGACGAGCAAAATGTTCCATCCGTTGTTATCCGCTCTCAAAAGGGGCAAAAATTTGCATAACCGGAGCGGATAACACGGATGCGGGGAGGATGCAGGGCAGATGCAAAGCGGATGCGGAACGGAAGCCTAGCGGATGGAAACGGGTGGGAGCGGATGGGAGTGGGTGGCACATCCGCAGGGCTTCTGGGGGGCCTCAGCGAAGCAGACACGGAATGGAAAGAGCGGATGCAGAGCGGACGCCGAACGGATGAAGCGGATTCAGAGTGGAAGCCTAACGGATGCCTGGCGTTCACTGCGCATGCGGGGAGGATGCATTGCGTCAGCCCCGTGGATATAATGGAAGCAGCTCGGAAGCAGGATGCCATTCAGAGGAAAGACCTGCTGCCGGACACATTGAATGCCTTGCCTGCCCTGCCTGCATGTCTGCCTGCCAGCCTTGCTGCCAGCCGGTCTGCCTGCCAGCCTTGCTGCCTGCCTTCCTGCCAGCCTTGGTTCATGTCTGCCTGCCAGCCTCCCTGCCAGCCTTTCTGCCAGCCTTGGTTCCTGCCAGCCTCCCTGCCAGCCAGCAACCCCACAACCATGCGGAAGCACAGCAAGCCTCAGCCATCTGCTGCCAGCCCTGGCAAGAGGGACAGGGCTACCATCCCACCCCCTGGCCCTCACTCTGCTTCTGCTGGGGCTTCTGCAGCACGGGCTCGCTCTTCTGGGGCTGGGGCTTCTGCTGCTTCTGCTTCTGGAGGAGCTGATGACAAGCACTCCAGCACCAGCCACCTCCACAGCACCTGCACCCTTCACCCCTGAGACTGAGCGACCAAGAGGAGTGCCAGATACTCATTTTTGTTTTATAGCTTGTTGTTAATAAAGTCTATTTATGATTCACACACTTGCTTCATTTCTTTTTTTTTTAATAAAGTCTTGCTGGAAACTGTTAGAAATGGTTTAAGCCTTTGCATGCTTGTGGGATGGGTAAGGATAGCTGTGGGATGGGTTAGGATACCTGTGGGATGGGTAATAGCTGTGGGATGGGTTAGGATAGCTGTGGGATAGATAAATCTCCAGTGCAAGCATAGTGGGACTGTATGGTCCACCCTCCCAGGTGCCACACCTATGGCCCTTTATTATCAATAATAATGTAATAATTATCTATACATATCAACATAAACACAACTCTTTATTAAATGCCCTGTTCATTGTAGGCCAACCAAACATACATGGCCCAATCTCATCTGTGTGATGAGACAGGCTGAAGGAAGCATCCATTAATCATCTATCTTCCTGTCTTGCCACTCCACTGCTCCAGCTGGGGAGTTGCACCAGTGTTTCAGGAGGTTGCGCTGCTTCTTCGCTTCATTTGAGGCTCTGTTGGGGCCTTGCACATCCTCAGTGTCGATCAGGTTTCGCCTTGCCTCCATTCCCCAGGCTCCATGACCCCAATTGGCTTGTTGGAGGTCTATGAGCCTGTTCTGCAAGACTGGGTAGCGGGTGCGCATGAGATTGTGCAGGATGCAGCAAGCTTCCATGATCCTCCTCACGGTCTCTGGGCAATGCTGCATGGTGGTGAGAAGTACCTGGAACCTGTTGGCCAGGATGCCAAAGGCGTTCTCCACCACCCGCCTTGCCCTGGACAGCCTGTAGTTGAAGATCCTCTCTTCATGGGTGAGGAGTCTGGAGGTGTAGGGCTTCATGAGGTAGGTTGTGAGGGAGAAGGCGTCATCCCCCACAATGAAGTAGGGCACATCTTGTGTGTTGTTGGGCAGGGGTTCTGGATCTGGGAAGCCCACAATGAGGTTGCGTTCCAGCCCCTCCTTGAGGTGACTGGCGTTGTATACCTGGGCATCCAAAGATGAGCCGTTGCCTGAAGCATCGATGTACATGAACTTGTAGTCAGCATCGACCATGGCAAAGAGGATGATGCTGAAGAAGCCCTTGGAGTTGAAATAAGTGGACCCCGACTTGGCTGGAGCTTTGCAGGCCACGTGCTTGCCAGCTATGGCTCCAACGGTATGTGGTAAGTTCCACTTCTGATACCACTGCTCTGCAACTTTCTTCCATCCTTCTTCAGTGGAGGGGTACTGGAGGAGCTCCTCCTTGTATTCTTCGATGATGGCCTGCACCACTTCTCTGACCACAATGCTGATGGTGTTGGGTGGTACCCTCCAGCCGTTCTGCATGCTCCTGTAGGAGGTCCCTGAGGCCAGGTGGCGCAGAGTGAGTGCCACCTTGAGCCCAGGTTCCAGGCTGGGCCGGAAGCTGGTGTTTGCCTTGGTCAACCTGGGTGTCAGGCGCTGCACAACTTCGTCAAACATGGCTGGAGGCATCCTCATGAAGTTCTGGAACGCCCGAGTGTCTTCGCTCCTGAGCTCCACCATCAGCTTGTTGTGCAGTCCGTCTTCCGCTCTACTGGCGAACCATCTTCGGACCCAGACTCTTTTTGGGTGGCTCCTTTTCTTCTCACAGTAGTGTTCACAGAGCCTGCAGATGGCTTCGCACTGTTGCAGAACGATGGTGGCTGCCGAAAGGACTTTGTTACAATCCACGGTGGACATGACTGGATGCTATGGAAGAGGAAGAGGCAGATGAAGGCTGCAGAGGTCTGCACCGCTGGGCTGCTGTTCTGAAAGTGCGATGCAGGCGAGTTGCTCCCCCTTTTTATGGGCAGTATAGGTTTTCCCCTAGGCATCCTCTAGGCATTCTCTAGGCATCCTGTAGACATCCTTAATATCCGAGATAGGTCCCCTCTGCAAATGTTTTTTCCGTTTTAAACACTTTGTTTCCATGCTGCATCCTCTAGGCATCCGTTCTGCATCCGTTCCGCGTCCGTTCCGCTTCCTCCCTGTGTCCGGGCGGATGCGCGTTGCGCGGATGTGGAACGGATGCCTAGCAGATATAACGGATGCGTAGCGGATGTGTAGCGGGTGCAGAACGGACGAACTGGATACATTTTCCGTGCAAAAGTTTTCGGCAGCCCAAAACTTTTGGAGCAGATGAAACGTCCATAAACGGATGCTGGACGGATAGAGAGGAAGCAAAACGGAGGCAGTGAGTACAGAACGGATACATCGCGTTAACCAACGGATGGCAAGCTTTTTTGTCTGTTTTACATCCTCTTTGCATCCGTTGGTTCAGTGTGACATGGGCTTTACATGGAACCTGCCTTTTCCACACTGAACACTGATTGTAAAATCTTATTGATCTTTGACGCCAATATTTTTCCAGATTAGATATAGGCAGCTCAGCATATATGAAATCCAGGGGAAGGAGAAGTTTAGCTGCAAAGTGCAACTTAACTGCTACTTAGGTGACTATTAATTCAGAATAATTAGCTCCTTATACATATCTCCACAATTAATCTTGGTTTTTATTCCAAATATTTTATTATTATATTCAAACTTGCATGAAGTAATTTATGAGCAAACAAAAAAAAATCACTGGTGTCATTACAGATCTTTAAGGCAGAATTCCTCAATCTCCAGGTCATGGCCCAGTACTAGGCTATGACCCATTAGGAACTGGGCTGTGAAAACGGGGGAAGCACGCGTGTATCACCACCACACAGAACCATTCCCTCTCCCCCTCCCCCATGCCCGCCCAGTCTGCGAAGCTGGAAACATTGGGGAAAGTTACCTTAAGGGAATTATGACAGTTAAGTACTTCGATTGTCAGAATTGCCTATTTATTTTTACATTTTGAATTCTGTTAGCAATTCATAAAAGGATAGGCAACTATGCCAGTAAACCTCTTAGCAGCCTTTGATGAGGAACTTTGTTAAAGGTTTTTTGAAAATTGAAATATACAAAGCCAACAGGTTCACCTTCATCTAAACGCTCTCTAAGAGAGCTGAGACATGATTTACCTTGAACTATTTATTAAAGGTATATTCTGCCCAGCTCACCATCAAGTAACTCTTCATAGAATCTATGTTGATTCTCCTTCAGCAAGACTTGTTCTGCTACATATTTAGGTTTTTTTTTTCTGCGACTACCATTCCTATCAATTTTTCAGGAATAGACATTAGGTTGGTCTATAATTGACAGGAATTCACTTGTCTTTTTTTCAAATAGATATCACTTTAGCTATCTTTCAGTCCTCTGTCACTGAGACTGATTTGAGAGACAAGTTGCACATTTTGGCTAGATCAGTAATTTTACATTTGAGTTCTTTTAAATTCTCAGGTGGATGTCATGAATACCTAGGGAGTTTTACTGTGTAGTCTCTCAATATGTTCTATAAATTTTCTTGTCACATCTGTTTGCTTTTATTATTTTGTTTCACACCCTGAGAAAGTCAATTTGGGTGAAGCAATAGCAATAACACCTTGACTTATATATTGCTTCACAGTGCTTTACAGCCCGCTCGAAGTGATTTACAGAGTCAGCATATTGGCCCCAACAATCACGTCCTCATTTTAAACACCTCAGAAGGATGGAAGGAAGACTGAGTCAACCTTGAGCCTGGTGAGATTTGAATTGCCAAATTACAAGCAGTCGGCTGTCAGCAGAAGTAGCCCGCAGTACTGCATTCTAATCACTGCTCCACCATGGCTCAATACATATTATCTTAAATCACCCATCCTTGGAAAAAAATCCTAAGTAAAAATGTCTATTTTAACAAGTACTGGATCTCTCTTATGGGATTATACATAGTACTTCCTCCAATTTTTGCACAGAATAACAAACCTGTGTAATTGAAAAGTCAAGGTGGTGTACATAAGGCTCCTCCCTTCCATCGTGTAAAATCTAATCTGCCACACCACATTGCCTTTCTATGATTTGAAGACGAGTACTTTAAACTCCAATCAACTATCTTTACCATTATGATTTTGATAATTGCTGTCTGAAAGAGTTGCTTATACTCCTGAACCAGGTCCAGTCACTCTTTCTTAGCCTAACTGGTAATACAGGAGCAGTGATGAAGGTAAAACAGGTGAAAATACAGATACTGCCCTTTTCTATTTGCATAAAAGATGGACTATGCACGTAGGAAGAAAAGATAACAATAATCAGGCAAGAACAGCCAAGCATCTGCAATGTTTAGATACCTTCTGAGTTCACCTGGCATTAAGCTACGTGCATAATTTTATTAGCAAAGAATAATATTTGAAGTATGTTGGCATGATATTTGTCCCCCTACTCAGAAACAGCAGTATCTTTTATATAAATTAAGTACAACATCCAAATTAAGTAATTTACATAGGCCATGATCTTACTTTTTTAATATAAGCTGTGATATATACTGTATGCTTATTTATAAATGTGGCTAAGATTGGAGGTGGGGAAATATCTCTTGTTCATTTTTAAAGTTTTCCTTTAAAATCCTGAAAAATATTTACTGGTTTTATTTAACTTCTTGGTTTCCCTTCTTCTATCCCCTGGTGTGTGTACCTGCTCACTAAGAGAGTTTCAATCTGTCTCTTATTTATTTACAAAGCTTCTTACTGGCTAGTTGGAATGAATCTCCATCTCTCAGCTAGAAAAATGAAGTTGCTCCAGAGCTCAATAAAATATTGCAGAGAATAAATAGCCAAAAACTGTTACTTTCAGTTTGACTATAGTAGAGGAATGGGGTAACCATAGCAATAAAGCAAAAAATAAACGTTGCACCTTGTAAGAGGAAGGAGTCAAGAAAGATACAGCAAATATGATTTGCCACTATTATTTTGAGAATAACAAAATCTTCCTCAACATGGAACCCTCTAGATGTATTAGGGTCAAAGGAATTTTGCCCCAGGTTCTGCTATGAGAAAGTGTCAGTGGTTTTGTCAATAAGCCAGTGACTATTCAGTGCTGCTCAGAGAAAGTCAATGTAATGTAATAAGCTATTGGGCTAGGTAGGACGATGTGACAGCCACCAACCTAAGTGAGGATAAAACAAATTCATTAGGGGCATGGTTATCAGTAGTTACTATTCTTGAAGATTCTAGAATACATCCAGTACTTGCAATAGTCCTGAAAAAATTGGGAATTTTGCATAAGCTTCTGACTGGCCAGAGTGTGAAACACAAAACTGATCTTTGGTTTGATCCAGTCGGGCTCTTTTTATGTCCTTATATTCTCAGATGTAAGAGAAACAAAGTAATTCATTAGCAGCATACTGGTTTTTCTACAAACCTCTATGTAACTCCATTCAGCAGCTTAAAGAACATGTGGAACAAGATGATTCTACAGATCCCTCTGCCCTCCATTCCATCTGAGTCAAAAAAAGACCCTAATTAATTCTACTGGAAGCTGAGGAAAGCCCAGGAAGAAAAAGATCTATTTCCCATATATTTTCTCTGGCACATGCCATCCAGGAGGACATTTATAGCTACATCAAGGAGCAAAACAGGACAGAGCTTTTCAAAAGGCAGTTCTAAGATCAATTATTTTTTAGTTTTTTCTTCTTCTTCACCAAACTGTCTCCCTGAGAGATCATTCTACAGCTCCAACTGTACGAGCAAATATTCGAGTTTATTTCCCTCCTTTCTTTGTGTCCCATTGTGATATGATTTTATTAGGTCAAATTTGAATGGATTGGATTTATTACTGATTGTGGACAATTACTGTGTTTTTGAATTTCAAGGATAAATTCACATATATTGTCCTGAACATATAGGAAGAAAGATAGGATTAAAATGTTGGAGGTCATCAACAAAATGAACTTGACATTTCAAGTGTAATGAAATAATAATGGATATATTATTATATATGTAAATAATGAACATTTACCTTGCAGTCTTTTAACGTGCCCTGTGCAAGAATAGAACTTGCTGGGCTCTTCAAGTGTTTTAGTCTTCTGCTTTGTGCTTCTAGCCAGCTGCCCAAAGATTGTGCTTTGTTTTCATTTTTAACAACAGATTCCAAAATGTGCTCCAATTCCTTTATCTGCATAGAGGACAATTCGTAATTATTTGCAAAATGTAGGAATGTTCTAAATTTTTTAGTTTATGGTAATAAGCACAGAAGAAAGAATATTCCCCCCCATTTTCTACAAAGTGCCTCATATTTTAATTTATTGTGTTTCTGGACTCAGAAATAACAGAAAAAAAAGCTTCAGAATACCTCCAAATAATAACTTTAATCTATTGTACTTAATTGGAAATGTAAAGAAAACATGGTTATGTTGTCATTGTATTATTCCTGTCCCAGCGACAGTGGGGCAACATAAACCAAAGTGGGTATAAGGCAGGCTTACTAAGATCTGTGTGTCAGGGCTCTGGTAGTTACCCCCATTTAAATAATAAGTCATTAGCCAAATTTTAAAAAATTAAAGATTTATTAGGAGTAAACATGCCAGCATTGTCTGGGTGTAGCCAACTCTGAGACAATCATTCATTGTCACCATTGAGCATTGTTTCCCCCCATTCCCTGGATGTATCATAATTCATATTCTCTAGTGGGACACATCTATAGCCAAGAGTCATCAATCATGTTCTCCAGTTAGAATTCTGTGCAGCAGAAACTTCGGTCACCTAGAAATTATCTTTGAAAACATTTATGGAAAGCAAGTTGCCCACTCCTCCCCCCTCCCGTTCTGTTGGCAACTCTAAAAAACATAGAAATATTTTATGAGTTGACACTGTGGATTAGAGACAGTAGGTGAGAACTAAATTCATATTTGCTTTTGTTGCTGCTGGCTTTAGAGCTGCCTGGAGAATCCAGGAGAATGGGGAATAGGTTTAGAGTAGAAGACCTACAAGGTCCCTTCCAACTCTGTTAATCTGTTATCTGTTATCCTTGTTCATTTCCTAATCCTTGATGCAGATCTGAACAGCACCAGACCTTGCAGATGGGACAGGAATGCCATCATGATAGGTTTCTGTCCATTGAGCAGCAGTGAATGTAGGCAAATTGGGTGGAGGAGACTTGCATGGACCTCTCTGCCTGATTTCTCCAACTGCAGCCTTTCCAGGCAGGACCCCACTGCCATTCTGAAAAGTTCTCTGAAGTACAGAGAACAAAGCAATGAAGCTGCGATGGATGGGTGATCTTTCACTAGGCGCATCTGAAGTTGACTCACATTCTCCGCAAAAGGTTCTAAAGGACATTCAAACCTTTTCATTCAGAGTCCCTTGCAAATGGTGCCAATTCATATTCAATTCCCCAAGACATTCTGCAAATGACGTCCTCTCGTAACGCTTGCTTTCAACATCACAAGGTGTCAACTGTAGTAGTGACTGGTTCACATAATCAACTATCCATTGTTTAAAGTTCATTTCCATCACATACTCCTAGAAATGTAAAATACAACTCTGTCAAAAGAAGCATGTTTTCTATGCAGCAAATACAGTTTTGTTCCTTTATAACTGATTCTACTATAAGTGAGAACAGGATAGAAGCGCAGAGCTATAATAACTCATAATTGTATGGCCAAATCCCTTGCTCATAGTTAAAGGGCATAATGATCATGGGCTCTTAAAAAGTGTAACTGTCTATAATGATCATTTCGGTGGGGGCAATGGAAGTTGTAGTACAATACATCTGTGAAGGCATCAAATTGGGAAGAGATTGTGAGTTCAGTTGAAAAAACATCCTGGGCGAAGCAAAAGCAAATGTTTTCTATATTGCTGCCAATATATTGCTGGATGAAGTCTCCAGAGACTAGATTCCTATCAGGATTTTATAAGTATCCTTAAGCTTGCCTTTTTTTCTCCAAATTCATTTTCCTCTTATGTGTGATTCATGAAAGAATGGTGCCATTTAAAGACACTGACAAATTATTGTATAACAGTGTTAGCACTACCTTTCTAGCTTTATTTGGATGATAATATTAGTGAATTAAACACAGAAAATGTTGGTCATATAGACAAAATGAAAGGCTGAAACGCCTTCTGTGAAAAAAAACTGACAACATTTTGACAGATGTATTGGCCTCTATCTCACCATAGATTAACTATATAATAGATCTCTAGAAGTGGAAAGAAAACTCTAGAAGAAAACATTGCATAGAGATTCCAGATATTTAGAAGTCTGATTTTTACCTTCTGTATATATCAATCTATCTTGGGAATGAATAAATATTTGTCATACCAATATTAATATCTTATCTTCCCACAAACTCATACAGATGAATCTGTCAGACACCTGCTAATTGCTGTCTGAACACCCAGTGACATAGGATGATAGGTAGTGGGAAAATAAGATGAAGTAGACAATATTAGGATGATGGATGATAGCAGACAGACAGGCAGAAACCTAGCTCATAAAATTGACTCTACATAGCAACCAAATCAATGATGCAAGGATATGTACTTATTTCCTAAGGATATAGAGAATATTATTCTCGTTCCCTTTCTCTTGATCTCTGTTGACTCAAACAGACAACATAGTATGATTCCTTATTTGAATTTATCTTATTTGATTTACTGCCCAAAAGATATGAACCATTTCTAGACATCATGAACTTATAGTGTCTGGCTTACCTTGTACCTCCTGAGAAGGCCTTTCAAGCTGGCAGAATTTTGCAAATTAATGACAACCTCATCTCTTCTTTGCTGATCAATGCAATTCATCCAGGCATTCAGTTCTGTGATGGCTTCATAAGATGACAATTTTGCCATCTGGAGCTGTTAGAAAATTATACCATTATACTTATATTTTTATGGAACAAAATCTAATGTATTTTCTAAGATATTTAAAGATAAACACAGAATATTCAAGTGAGAAGTATTTTCCTATGCAATCTTTTTCATTTGTTATTTGGAGGACACATGACAAACTGTGCTATGCATTTTTGGTGGTTTTCTAAATGGACATTTTTTATAACTGTGGGAAAAGTAGGAAGTTCTAAAAGGCAATCAAAAGCTCCTTGGTTATAGATTCCAATAGGTGATGTCATCTTTCCTTGCTTTCCTGCATTTTTCTGTCCATAAACATGAGCAGACATCCCTTCTCATTTATTCTTGCACATCTGATTATTTGATGTAGGTTAAAAAAAATGAAAACAAAAATTTCAGTACAAGAGGGAAATTCCTTCCTTTCCAAAGTTTCCTCACACTTATTTTCTGGTTAATTTCACTAAAATCTTAGCAGAGAATCATATATATATATTGACATAACCCTCAATTGTTTTCAGAATAAAGGTAAAGGTTTCCCTGTCCAATTGTGTCTGATTCTAGGGGGATTCTAGGGAATTCTAGGGGGAGATCCTCATCTTATCCTTTTCCATTTTCATGTGGCTAGCATGACTATACTACAAAGCATATGGAACACTGTTACCTTCCTACCAAAGTGGTACCTATTTATCTACTCACATTTTTATGTTTTGAACAGCTAGGTGAGTAGGAGCTGGGGCAACTAATGGGAATCACTCACTTTTCTCTCGCTTACTGCAACCTCTGCCTCTCTCTTTTGTCTTCCTGCTTGGTGTATTGTAGAAAAAGGACAGAATACTCTTGCAATGGGCTTCTAAACTATAGACTGTTGGGAAAGAAGCATCAAATTGCCCCTATTATTCTGTAGTGATATAGAGCTAACAATACTCAGCCTTGTCTTCAGAAGAATATTTACAATTCAGAAATGCTCTAGATTTTTATCTCATTTTCAGTCATTTTTGACTGTAATGGAGACATTCTCCTTTTCAGATCAGTTCATTTTAATCTTAGCAAATTGTTTCTAATGTTCACAAGTTAAGAAAGGGGCACAAAGTTTACAACTGCACAGTGGCATATGTAACAAGCTATAATGATGTCAAAACAATGTCTCCATCATCATATTATTATGCAAACAATGCATTTGTGTCATGAAGTCATCATGTCTGAAGCAATTAAATGTAAAAGGAATGTCATTCACATGAGCATATCATGATGCACATGTCATCATCTTACCTTCTTCTCGCATAACTATACAGGAATCATATGCTAAACTCTGTAAACTTTAACTGGGCAAAACAGTGCACTGTAGGGCAACAATTTTTAAAACAAGGGTCATGGACTAACTTACAGAATGTGTCTAAAACCCAGAACCTATGAAATTGAAATTGGGCAAATTTTGTAAAATATTTTATGACATAAAATTATCATAAAATATTTTAGGATGTAATGCAAAATGTCATAAAACATTTCCTGATGTTCAACTGCTGATGTTTGATTGTGCAATACCATTTTACATGGGTTATTTTCAAGGAAGAGACATCTCTGAATATCTTCCTGAACTTTTAAGAATTTTTCCAGTGAAGACAGTCTATCATTACTGAAGACTTTGAGAAAGCTGGTAAGGAAATATCTCTGAAATGATGATTGAAGGGGTTGTCTAGTATGTTTTAAACTGCTGAGACATTTGCTATTACAGGTCAAAGATAAAGAACAATATTGGGCAATTTCAGTGAACCTTTTCAGTGGGACAATTGTGGATCAACATCTTTGAGTTCTGTACAAATACTTGTAAACAGAATCACAAGCAAGAATGGCAACAAATGTAGTATTTAATACTTTGGTATGATGGATTCACCATAGATAAAGCAGACAGATAAGATTTTTTAACAGAAATGGCAGAGATATGTAATGTTCTGCAGTATTCAATTAATAACTATGGCAGTCCTCAAGGTTGTTCATGCCTAGTAGCTTTGCTGATGAATTACTTTTTACCTGGTGAAACTTCTCTTGGATGCCTGGTAATTGAACAACCAGGTTGGTCCATCTCTGCTCATACTCTGCCAAAGCTGAGCGCAATTTTGCATCATCAGATTCCTTAGTAAGCAACAGCTGGTTTCCGGTACTTATGACAGAAGATTTCAAGGAAGATTTATTGTCAACTTCTTTTGAGAATTCCTGAAGACACATACAAAATAAAAAAATATGGTATGCATGAAAATGTTGCATTAAAAAAGCTTGCTACCGTATATACTCGCATATAAGCCGACTTTAGAATGCTTTCCCCCCCCCCCCAAATTTGGGGGTCGGCTTATATGCGAATAAATCTGATTTGCTGGAGTAGTGACTTAGCATAGCGGCTTCGCGCGATGAGAGTCTTGGCTCTCATCGCGCGAAGCCACTGCCCGGCAAAGCCGCTGCCTGCCACTTCCCTGCCTCCCATCGAGTCTCCCAGCTGATTGGCTGTACAAGCCGCTGCCCGGCGAAGGCAATGAGAGTCTTGGCTCTCATCGCGCGAAGTCGGGCACTGCTAGTCGCCATGCTAAGTCGCTGCTGCAGCCCTCGCCTGGCCCTTTGCAGCCCTCGCCTGGCCCTTTGCAGCCCTCGCCTCAAGTAAAACGCGCGCGAAGTCGGGCGCCATTTTTCTCCCTGGATGGACGATGAGCCGCAACTTTTGCCCCACCGCCTTTTCCCTCTGGGCTTCACTTCTGCTGTTCAGGGAAGTCACGCCCAAAGCCCTGTCCTCCCAGAATCTTTCTGACGGTGAGCCTTGACGGTGAGATCAGGGGTTGAACACCATGGTATTTGGGGGTCGGCTTATATGCGAGTTTTTGCAAAATTCCTCATTTTGGGGCAGTTTTTTAAGGGTCGGCTTATATGCGAGATCGGCTTATATGCGAGTATATACGGTAATTATATTACATTATGAAACCATTTTAAACTGAGATAAAATATTGTTCTCCTCCCTTCCACTTTTTAAAGAATAAGCCAAACACTAGTTATGTGTTCTAGATAGAGCTGGGAATAGACTGAGGAGTCCAAGCCTTTGCTCAACATTATATTTTACACTTTAGAGCACCCAAAAGCAGTGCTGAAGGTTTAGATGGAAACACTTAGGTCAATTAGACCCAGGTTCAAACTTTCCATTTACATATTATATTTTTGTCTGCCTTCTGGACAGATAGAGATCAAATGGATATGAGATGAGAAAGTCATTCAGATGACAAAGTCAAAGATAATTGCAAGAACGAGGGCTAAAACATTAAAATGTAACAGCTATGAAATAAGAGAGGAGAAATTGTTCTTTGCAATCTTATATAAAATAACTATTGGTTCTAACTGTTACCTTCCAACAGTAATTAGACAATAACTTGTCTGGATAGATTATAATTCACTCCCATATGTTGGCTATGAATGACACAACCAGATACATAAAAGAGAGTCCGCCTGCTATATGCAAAGGTAATGGCAGGGGGAGGGAGTGCATTAGAGAAAACCGAAGAAGGCTTGACTCAGTAAATAGGTGTTGAAGCTACATTCAAATATCACATGAAGTCAATGTTTGTTCTAAGCTCAATTTTTTGAACGGTCTTGCGAACAATTATGACTGATTTGGAAAAATTTCCCTTTATTTTTCTTTTATTTACCTTGCATCTTTGTGGTTTGGTTAGAGGTTTGCACAAGATATACTGTAATACCAAATCAAGAATAAGCCAGAAAATTATAAATAATTTCTACATCTCTGCATACCAAAATCATGCCAAGTCACAACTATAGTCAGTAACAAATTATGATTTTGAACTGTAACTTATTACCATAAAACACAACCGAGTTATTCACCCAGCCTTAACAAACCATGCTAAACAAATCACATTAGTGTGTAAATCTAGCCTTTGGAGTGTCATGCAGTGAACCAGGCTTTATCCTGTGAGATCAATTAGAAAAGGAAGTATAATGGGCTTAAAGATGACTTCACAAAACAGCATTAGATAAATATATGGAGAACACTGTATGTTTATTAATGGCTCTTAGCAACAAAACTTAAAATAAAAAAAAACCATATTTGACTAATAGACATTGAGAGATGGTAGGGCTGTATTTAAGGCAATGTACAAGATTAGATGGCAAGACTGTCCATGTAATTTTACATCAGTCTCTGTTACATAAACACTGTCTAACTTACAAGCAAACTCTGAATATGGTTCCTGATAGTATTCTGGTCTTGAGATGCATTGAGAGACTGCTCCTTCCAATAGTTCACATTTTGCTGAGCAGATTCCATCCAGACATTGAGCTCCTTTGTATCTTTGTTGTAACTTCAAGAAAAACAAAAGAAAACAAATCAGGAACTAGAATCAATAAGTCACTACAAATCCCTCAAACAACTCTGTTTCTGACTGGTAACAGGCTTATAAGGCAATTAGTAATCAGCAGATTATTAAAGAGCATCCTGGCAGATGAAATTTGGGGACTATATCTGATTTGCTAGTCTTACATGAGAGCAATGAAAACATAAAATGTCTACCCTCTCCTCACTGTTTAGATAACTTCAGTTACTTCTCTTTTTGCTATTTTTTGTTTAAGAAAAAAAATCAGCTTCCCATATGCTATTTGTTATCAGATGGAATAACATCAGATATTCTTGTATATCAGTTGTACCCAATCCTGGACAGGAGTCCTGGTAATGGTTATTCACCTTGATATCCTTCTGACTGGGCTATTCTATCTGAAAGCTTCAATTTGCCCAGAAAATGCATAACCATGACTAGTTACTTTACTCCTATTCCACTAGCTGCATTGTCTTCTGATAGGCTTCTGGGTATGATTTAAGGGGCTGCTTATTACTAATAAAGGTATAAGGTTAGATTACTTGAGGGACTTCTTCTGTCAAGAACATATTTCCACAGGGAGGACATGCTCCATGTTCCCTCTTTTAAATGTTGTCATCCGATGGGACTTAGGTTGTGTCCCTTTTCTGAGGTTACCCCTGTTCTTCAGAAAGATCTCTGCTCCTATATATGACAAATCCTAATTCATCTCATCTTTAGGAAGCTCTTCTCCCCCAAAATAAGAGGCCAGCTATGTATAACTCTTGTCCGTATTAGGTGCTTGGTAGCCATTTTATATTTAGCATTTATTTAGTGTATTGTTTATTATTATGTGAGGGGGTTTTTTTGGAACTGGTCTACTTTCTCAACTTGTCATTTTCAGATTTTGAACATGATTGCTGAGGAATTCTGTGAACTATGCCTATTAAGAGTACCAGGTCAGGGAAGCTGACCTTCAAAAGCAAGCAAACGTAACTCCTACCTGGACAAGAGTTTGTGCAATGTCTCAAGTCTTTGTAGTTCATGGCCAACTCTTTGGGAAAAAGATGCCCACTGATGTTCTAGCTTCTCAATCTTGGATTGCAATTCTGGGCATCTCAGAAGTTCTGTCAAATTTTTCCCTTCTTTCACTATTTGATAATATCTAGCCTGTTCCTCTTCAATCTTCTTTTGGATTTCCTGAGAAACAATAAAGAAATTATATAAAATTATAAATGAAAAGTAACAGATCATATTATTCATTTATTTCTCTTTAATCTCACACAAAAAGGCAAATCTATTTATCCTTCAGTGTTCATTTAATTAAATTTGGCAATCAACACATTTTATAATTGCAATGATTTTTTTGCGCAAGCATTAATTGGGAAAAATATGATCTCTCCCACATCTGTTTCTTTATTTTATTCTATTTAGATTTTTTTTTCACTTTCTTAAGAGGGAACTGGACATGTTTGCTGGCTTGTTTCTTTCTCTCAAGATAATTGTTTTACATCTACTGTCTTCTGACTCAATGCCTAACTGCTATGAAAAGTGTCGTGATTTCGAGATCCTCTAATCCACCCTATGGCCCAGTGCAGAATTATACAATTATATCAATCTTGATGTCTGGCTAACCAGACTCGGTTTAAAAACCTCCAGCACAGACTATCACTTCCTATGCCACTCTATTCCACTGTTGAATAATTCTTTCTATCACAAAATTTATCCTAATGTCCAACTAAATTCTACTTTTTTGTCACTTAAACCCCTTTTGTCTTGCCTTCTTTCACAACTCTGAACATTTGTCACATGACAGCACTTCAGAAATTAGAAAACAACTAACATGTTTCCGAAAAGTCTTTTCCTCTTCAGGCCAAACATATCTAACCATTCCTCCCAGCCCCTAATCATCTTGATGCTGTCCGTGAGACATATTCCATCTTGTCAATATCCTTCTTAAATGGAACTACATGAAATGACAATTTAGTTTGTAAAGACATGTTTAGCCTTCAATTCCTTAATCACAAATAGAGGAAACTTTATTCAAATATTAGCTTTTGTATAATGTTTTGTTCAATAATGACCATTGTTACAATGGAAGTTACAGGATCAAGGGTGAAGTCAATACCTGGAGGAGATGAGTCCTTTCCATTATTCTTTCTTCTGTATCTTCCACTAAAGCCACAAAAGGCATTGTGGGTGAAAGCGCTTCCAGCTTTTGGCAGAATGAAACGTAGTTCTCATCAAATGCCATCCAGTCCTGTCAGATGAAAAACATTGTTAGTAGCTCCCAAAAACCAGTAGTAAACTGGTTGTATAAAACAATTTTCTTTAATCAGTTTCTTCCAAATGTGTAGGCCTATACAAATTTATATTGGTTTGGGGCGATGGGAGTTATGGTCTGATACATCATAAAGGTGCCAAATTGGGAAAGCTGTTATATCCAACATAAACAAATGTATTTAATTTTTCCATTACAGATATGACCTTGAATCTCAACATGGTAGATTACTTAATGGGTATTGAATAGTGAATACAAAAATATTTTAATTTAATCATTTATTGAGATATAAAAAGAGCCCTGCTGAATCAGTTCAAAGTTGCGTGCTGCAGCAATATCAAGTCAGTTTTGAATTTGGATAAATTCCAAATGTATGTAAAATTAATTAAAATTAATTAATGTATTATCACTCAACTTCTGGATTAGAACCTGAGTGCAACAGACTTGTCTGAACCAATTTCATATTGTTTTATTTTTCTCTGACCTGTAACACCTTTTCCAAATGGGTTCCTTGTTGAATAGCTTCTTCTTCTAATGATTTAGTCTTCTCTACCATATCCTTCCAGTATTTCTCCTTGTTTTGTAATATTGAAGCTGCTACTTTTTGTATAAGAAGCATATGGTTGTTCAGTTTAAAGAAAAAGCTCTATGTTCAAAAAAGAAAAGGAGCATAAGTACAGATAATTATATTCGCAAAATAATTATTCAAAAAGAACACACTTGTCTTTTAAGAGCATAAATAAAGTTACAATGTTTCTGCTACATGCACCTGTTCTAGATGTTTCAATAATACAAAACTTATCCTCTTTCATTCCTCTGAACTTTTACCAACAGCAAATATAACAAATACACAGAGATGTATATTTTAACAGCATTAAAAATGGCAAAATAGTAAACAAGTATTTAGTACAAGTATGGTATTTGTTACAACTCAACCAAGAATTCTTCATGTGCTAAATATTACAAAAATATGTAAGTTGTTCGTTATTCCCTAAACAAGTAGAAAATTGCTGGGCTTGTAGATGCAAAAAACAACCAAGTCCTAGGAAAGTGGGAAAACTTATGATATATCCTTAAAAGGGATCTTTTTAGATCCCTTTTCCAAAATTAGAGATTTGAATCAATGTTAAAATTATGTTTATTTATTTTATTATTCATCTTTATATGGCCGCTTCCTGCTTCATACACCTTGCTTCCCTTATCCTAGTCATTGGCGTATACCCAAAAGCCAAGGGAAGAAAGCGGACCCAGAAACTGATGGATAAATTGGTACAGGACATCTGGATAAGAGTGGAAGATATATTGGTAGAAAATTGGACCTTATGGTAAAACTGATAATGTTATTCTGGCAACATAGTTGAATTTAAATCACAATTTGGTTTGGAACAAAGCAAATTATATCTCATTTAAAGAGCTTGATTTCTTTATCCAATTGAATCCAAAATGAAACGTGGAAGGTTTCTTTGCCATCAAACACTAATTCTAACAATTCTGAAGAAACACTGTTGTATATATTTTAATATATATAATATATATAATATATTGCAGGTCTTGGTGTGTTTGGGTCTTTTCCCGTGTAAGATTGAGAGTATCTTGGCAATGTTTCAACGAGGTCCCACTCTCCATCCTCAGGCTGATGCTTTCGGCTTTGTGCTGTTGCTCGCACAAGCATGAAGCTGAAAGCACCAGCCTGGAGATGGTGAGTGGGACCTCATCAAAACATCGCCAAGATACCCTCAATCTTACACGGGAAAAGACCCAAACACGCGAAGACCTGCATACCTGTACCCGTGAAAATCTACACACACACACACATAATATATTATATATATATTTTAAAAATCTCTTTGAATCCCAAAAGTAATTATTCAGTCATATAAACTTTACTTTTCTTAATCTATATGGCCAAGTACCACTCACTCATCACAAAATCTCCAGAACCGTAAAGCCTACAAACTTGAAATTGGGCACATATGTTCCTCTTGGCTTCTAGGTACTAAGAAAGGATTTTTTGAAATGATCATCAGATCTAGTATTTCTTATACAGTAATTAATATGCTCTGATGCTAAGGAGTTCTACTCCCCCTCCCCACCTTAAAAGAACTCTGTTCCATCTGCCAATTGCCTCATTCCGTTACCTTAGTTCAAACTCGCAGACATTCTTCACTCAGGAGTGGTCTGGGGCTCCTTACAGTACTAAATGTCGGTACCTCACCAAAATGTCTATGCCTTCCACCTATGAAACTGCTTCCGGACTCAAGGCGGCGGGAGCGATATTCCCTTATGAGTTTCAATCACCGACCACCGAGCCAACAGATTGTGAACTGAATTTCTCCTACATAGCCTGATCACAAAGTTTTGTTGTGAAGCTGTGGTGTCCAGCTAGTATTTTAAATAAGAGGCATTTCCATATGCAACATGCGAACAATTATAGCCTTCTTAATTTGATGCCAAATAGAAGTAGCTATTTCCCCTAAGTTTACATTCAGAGAAATTAAATAGAAATCAACTTGTGTTTATTCAAATGTTCTCCTGGGGAGTCTATAAATTTTCATCTTCATTACCAAGGCTATATTTTATTTTCAGCAAAATAATCATAGCTCTGGATAGATGTTATGATTACACATAACAGCAACAGCCCCTCCTCTTCCTATAAAATTACCTCGGCTCATGTTGATGAGATTACATTAAAAGCTCTAAGTGAAAAATAAACATAAAACAAATGAGCTAATGCAATGCACTTATTAAGAGAATCACTGCCTGGAGCTCTGGAGTGAGGCCATTTCCTTCTAACCAGTGAATGAATCTATGCATGCATGCCTGAACATATGATAACATTAAACAATGAATCTCAGTATTCCCATGATTTCAATGGCTAAGTTTACACAAGGCTAGATTAGGCTAAAACTATAGTTTGTGGTTCAGTGTATGGTGGGAAATCCATTATAGTCATAGTAGGACTATTGGGAGAACAAGAATTCATAGTAGGACTATTGGGAGAACAAAAATTCAATAAGAATTTGCTATAAGATAGATGACTATATAACTGTTTTAAATAAATACAATCACATCAACCCATCATGTGGTTTATTCATTGCGTGTTTTGTGAACATATAATAGAAATCCATCAGTGTTTATTGGTATGGAAAAATATATTTAAATGTAATTTAAGCAGATGTTTATACCTTATGGTTTTGCAAGTGTAAATCTAAATCAGATCGACTGGTAATTTTCAGCTTTGAAACATGAACAAGTTTCTTTTTCCCAAGATCTATAAGTTCTGCAAATCCTTGTAACAAAAATTCACACTGTTGTTCCTTAATGAATGAAGAACTTAGTTCCTTCTGTTTGACTCTTAGGAATTCCCAGAGGTCATCCAGCACCTCCTAGAAATTAAATGAAATTCTGGTTAGAATAATTTATGAGACAGTTATAATGCAGAGAAACTTGTGGTATCTCAAAATCAATAGTCTTAAAGATACCACAAAGTACTAATATTGTTACTGTTCTAGAATGTGTTTTTTATATTACACGGCTGACCAGCAATCAGGGTTTAACTGCATATTTTGACAACATACATTATAAACCTGCAAATTTTGATTGGCTAAGCCAAATATTGCATTTCTAATCCATTCTTCTTTGGATGCAGTTCAGGATTGTATTTATGTATCTATATTATATCTTCCCCATCAAATTACAATGTCCATCAACCATTCGAAATGACTAATGTGGCTCCTAAAGACCTCAAATGGTTAGATCATCTCCACAATTAAAATAGGCCTTTTAGTGATTTGCTTTCTAGGGAAAATGCCATATTTCACATTCTAGTTCAGTGGCAGCAACCCATGACTCATGGGTCAGATATGGTCTGCTATCCAAAATCATCTAGCCCAAGTCCCCCTCCCAAATATATGTTTATCTGGAAAGAGAGAGTCGGGGGGGGGGGGAGAGAGAAAGCACATGCTGTCTCTTTGGGTGAATGTTTGGGGAAGGCTTCATCAGCCACCTCAATGGAGGCAGAGCAGTTGTTATGGTTCACTGGCAACCAGTGTGGACAGCAGAGGTCTCAGACAGTGAGGATGAAAGGGAACCAGTCAGGGAGTCTGGTGAGGACTTGGACGAGGGTCCTGCATCTGATGCAGGGATGGGGCCAGGACTATCTGAAAGTGGGGTGCTGCCTTTGGAGCATTGGACTCTGGCAACAGTGAAGCAGAGGATCCCAGGAAGCCTGTTCCCAGTGTACATGTGTGCAGGGCTGCTAGAAGGAGACAGCAGCTGAAGCAGCAGGAGCAACTTGGGAGAAAGGCTGGGAGGCTGATTGCCCCCCCCCCCCAATCAGGGATAAAAGCCAGCCTTCTGGGATGTGCTCTTTGCAGAAAGTAAAGAAGTTCATTAGATTCTGATTCCTCATCGCAGCCCTGTGGACTCTGTTTTGTCTTTGCTGGAACTTCTGTCAGTTTATCTGCTAATTAAGTAAACAACTGTTTCTTGGCAGCTTTTACAACCCTGAAAGGCGTGTTCTTATCTCAGACAATTGTGTTCAACGAGTTTTGGCTGGGAATTCAAATAATTCCCAGCATAACATTAAGAAAGGTTCGCTTTTACACACAGCATGTGTTTTCTTAATTTGAATGAAGCCTGGGCCAGAACAGCAGTAAGTCTTTTGGAAATGGTGGCAGTAGCATAGCTTCTGGACCCTATGTAAAAGGAAGTTGCCAACCCCTGTTCTATATACTATACAGGTAGTCCTAGACTTACAATTCATTTAGTGATTGTTCAAAGTTACAACAGCATTGAAAAAAGAACTTGTGACTCGTTTTCACACTTACGTTGTAGCATCCCATAGTCATTGATTTATATTCAGATGCTTCATAACTGTTCCTATTTATGACTGTTGCATTGTCCTAGGGTCATGTGATCACCTTTTGTGACCTTCTGATAAACAAAGTCAATGGGAAAGCCAGATTCACTTAACAACGGTGTTGCTAATTTATCCACTGCAGTGATTCACCTAATAAATGTGGCAAGCAAAGTTGTAAAATGGGGCAAGACTCACTTAACAAATTTCTCCCTTGGCAGCATAAATGTCATAAGTTGAGGACTACCTGTATGTGACCATCATGTATTTTCTCACCCTCATTTCTAGCAATTCGATTTTGTGCCCTTGCCCTTCCCCCCATTTAACTTCAATCTCAGCATGCTCAGATCAGTTGCATTTCATTTTATTTGGTTCATGTGTCCATTTGTTATTTAGCATGTTTACCTCTAGTTTATACACATCGTGGGTTACAGCAACTGGCAAATGAACTCTTTCTCCATGATCTCTTAGTTTAACTGCCTGTGTCTCAAAATTTTGCAGTTCCGATTCAAAGACATCCATCTGCTGAATGAGATATTAAATGATTCAGAATTAGGCTTTTTAATAGCAATGATATTTCTGAGGCAGAGAAAAGATCTGACAATTTTCTGAATTATATCTATCAAACAACAGAATAAAACTACCACTTGTTAAGAAGAAAAAGGGACTGGTCTAAGTAAAAAAAACCTAAAAACAAATTGGCGTAATTGGAGTGAGGATTTGTTTATGTCAGGAACATTATAACAATGATTTACAAATGAGATCTGCAAGGAAGTGTTGCTGTACAGAATGCAGTTATTTAATATTCCAGCTAATTGTGCTCTCCTCTAAAATAGTCAAGCCCATTCTTCCAAACAATCACAGTATTTTGTGAATAATGAATGTACTTAGTTTTTTGTCAGTTGTTGGGTGGGGGGCACGGTAGATGAATTAGTGACCACTTAGGGTTTTTCTCTTAGCTTGTTTGCACTTCTACAATCTTTGCATTACCACAAAGAATGCGTTTGTCATCCTTCTCATTTCTTAATAGTTCTGTCCGACTATAATCTTATTGGCACTAGTCCTCTGATTTGATTATCAAGAACTGTCAATTTTAGTTTAAAAACCTGAGACCTCTTTGTTGTTCTAATGAAAATTTAGGGTAAATTAGATTTTACAAAATAGGGGGGAAATGACATTAGATTCCTTTTTTCTTCTGTAACATGAAATGCAAGTTGCCTATAACCTGATAATAATGTTTCTATTTTTACCAAAGGTAGTAAATAACATAGAAGGGGTGGTAGGCAGAAAATAATAATGTAAAGATTAGATATATTTTACTGTAGATTCTAAAGAGAGAGGATATTACATGCATGATCTGATTCCATGTCAGCATACAGTTATATTGGGAAAGTTAAACAAGCATTTATATCTTTTTCAGAGGATATCTTAGGCTCCGGCTGTGTAACACAGGGTTACACAGGGTAATAGATAACTTTTTAGGGTTCAGGATTTTAGCATTCACTGATATTTTAAGATTTCTCAACAATTTTTTTAACAGATGCAGCATCTTAAATCAAAATTAAAAAAACTTAAAAAGCCAAGTATCAAATAATATGACATACTTTCCTTAATAGAGTATTTAAAATCCAATTAGATGCTTTCAGCAATTCCATAAGCATAATAGAAATGTGTTATAAACTAGCAAATCAGTTAGTTGTAAATCACATTAATTTGCACAATTAAAGATTACTGACAGAAGTAAGACAAACATTTAGTAATAAATAAATATACAAATTATTCACAGTGACAAACACTATTTGATTTTGGGGGAATTAAAAGCAAAATAAAATAATTTAGTTAAAATGCTGGATACTTGATTACACCTGATTTTCCTGTCTCATTTTAATTACCTGGAATTGCTTAGAAATATTATGCCCACTTATTTCACTGAAAAACTGTTGCAAAGAGGATTTTTTCTCAATCAATGCATCATACAAGTGCCTGATTTCATTCTGTGACAAGAAACAAAAAATCCAATATAAATCCAGAAATGCATTATGCAAAATTAAGGGATAATGAAACTGCAATTCAAATGGCTTGTTTAATCAGTATCATTCTTTATGTATATACGTTTGGAGAAGAGGAGAAAAAGAATCCTTTTATAAATGGAATGCATTAGAATTACACTCTCAGTGTAGTCCAGTTTTGTAATCATAAATTGCTTCTCACGATGGAGATCAAAGATTAAATCATCTGTAAAGGTGATATGGTTAGCATTACGCTTGCAAGCATGGGTCTTATCTCAGATAAGCTCCTTTGTGGGTAGAAGTTTTATGTAAGTACGTGCTTATACCTGAATGCCTATGTAAGAATTTGTGCTCTTTTAGGATGTCCATGCAAGAGTACAATACAAAGATTGTGCTTATGACTGTAAAACAGGACTACTCTGTCTAGTTGCAAAACTCTAGGTAATAATTAGGCACAAGAGATCAGAGATGTAGAAAGTTAGCATCCACCCCTCTTGAAATATGAAATATTTTAGGAAATATAAAAAAGACAGAATATTATATTTTCCTTAAAGGAGAAACATGTTTCTAAAGTCAGAAACTCATAGCTACACCTCCCTGCCCCCAGCTGATATTTGGTGCCCATTGAGAAGGACTGGGCCAGCCTATCTACAAAACAGAAGACCTTCAGTTCCAGGATGATGGGATTATCCTTCAGGGCAAAACCATTCAGCCACAAGAGGAACTGCATATCAAAGCCCCTTCAATGCATCAACCCAAGCTTCAGCCAAGCTTGACTCAGATAGCCTACAACCTGACCCCTGCATAGCCTCATGGGAGCCTGACAGCAACCAACAGAATACATTTCTTGCACAGGAACAAAAATCTCAAGGGCAAGGGCAAGAGAGGGTATAAATAACCCTCACTCTCCACTCCACATAGTCAGTTGCCCAAGGCCTCAAGCCCATGTGATCCTGTTCATCAATAAACCATCTTTCTAATCAACATCCATGTTTCCAGTATCTTTCTCCCCACTTGGAACTGAACCATATGGATATTTCTTCCAACAGAGTTTTATGTAAATTTGATCACATGTGAATCGATATGACACCACGAGCATTTCAACTGAAAAAGGATGAAGCATATTTTTGGGTGAGCAGTTGTTTTAATAGATTTTAAAGGTTGAAATGAAAACTTGACCCTGTGATACCTGATAATTGATGTAATGGTCCATTTCAGTTTTCATAGACTCGCTTCTAGAAGCAGCAGTTGTTTGTGTCAATTGGAGCCATGCCTGCAAGTTGCTAAAACACTGGGAGAATCTCTCAGAATTTCCACCGGCAGAGGTGATGGATTTCAGAAGATCGTCCTTCTTATCTCCAATATCTGTATGAAGTTTCTGTAGTTCTGCAGAGAGTGTCTGAGACAGATTGTGGGTGAGATAGGCAAGTAAATATGGCTTTTGTAGAATCCATCAACATCCATTTGTTTATTTCAAGAGAGAAGTTTTAATATTAGCATGAGACTTGGGCATTCATATACTGTATCTCTCACCCTCTTGAGAAAATACTCAATGGTGTTCTTCTTGGACATCTTTGACATGTTCTTGAAGTTGCAAATATGCTACAGGGATTATATAATATCTATATAGAAAGATCTGCACTGATTGCCAGCTGTTTACCAGATACAGTTTACGGTAGTGGTATTTACAGAGCAATTGTTATAAACTGTATGGTAGTAAAGATAAATAAAAAACTCCTTTTATATATACCTTAATAGTCAGAGATTTATTTTTCTGAAATAGGAAATGGCTTTCTCCTACATTGCTCCTTAGCTATGGAACACAATCCTTCTGAAATTGTGTTTAACCTGTTTCCTCACCATTTAGAATGATGCATTTCTTTCACCAGGATTTCAAAATACGAAACATATTTAGTATCAATTTAAGCATTAATTTGTTTTTAACTTTCTATACTTGGGTTTGTTTGTTTTTTGGTAAATTCTATTAGCTTGAGCACATTCAGCTTGAAACAGAAAAAACTAGTCATTTTTTAGTGTTTATCTCAGTACAATATCCTGATTTTTCTGACTTTTTTGCCCTTTGTAAACATGGAGGGACATGTAAATGGAACCAAAAATGTATAAACCTATTGTAGTTCAGATACTACAATAATTTTGAATGCTGTGAAGCTGGGGTAGATAATCTAAGTCAATTGACAGATTTTCAGTATCATAAAAGTCCTGAACCATGTGCATTAAACCTTTGCTAGCTTAATTTATTGTAAAATAAAAAACCTTATCACCACCAACCAAAACATGAAGAATTTGATATCTTCTGATAACACAATTGTGTCACTTGCATACTCCCCATGGCCTATGAATAGTCAACTTTTGCTTGGAAGGAAATTACAGTTCCTGATACTCACTCCAATATTTGGGAGCTGATCTGATCTGAGCTATGGAGGAAACAAAGAAAAAATGCTGTTCCTCACCCACTGCTTCATGAGCAAAGAATTGTATCAACAAATTCAAAGAAGTTCATATTTGGAAGAGTAACTATATTTCAATCCAATCCTGTTAGTTCAGTAAGTACAAATTTGATCAGATAAAATGAAAACTGACCCCCATTTTAAACTTCTGAGATTTTCTGAGGTGTTCTCCAATTTTTAAAACACATCTGTACAATTTTAGTGGCTCAAAAATTGCATTTCTTTCTTTTAAATTGGGATGTCCAAACTGGCAGTTTTAAAACCTTGGACTTCAACTCCCAGAATTCCCTAGCCAACCGTGCCGACTGGGGAATTCTGGAAATTGAAGTCCACAAATCTTAAAGATCTGGAGTTTGGACAACCTTATTCTTAATAAAAGCTAGCATTCTCAGGAAATGCCATTATGGTGAATGGTTTTTGCAATTATGCAAAAATATAAAACATATTGCTTTGTACCTCATGAAATCATAGGTCAGGGTGTCAAACTGACAGGCCGCAGGCCAAATGTGTCATGTGCAGGCCATGCCCACCCCAGCTCTGCAAAGGGAAAAAACACCTTGAAACATCATGTGATGCTACAAGATTAACATCTATGACATAGATTCTCCCATCTGTACTGACTTCATAAAGTACTTGCTGTACAGGAGCTTCTTCACTGGAGAGTACACAGGTGCCCAACATCTGTTCCATGTTGTTCAGGCAGCGGCTGATTGCCAGAAACAACTCAAAGAGTTTCCCATCCAGACTTAATGGATTTTCTCCTGTTTCATTTTCCTACAAAATGGGAAGGTACGTATTTTCAATTCCCTCTTAGTCTTCCTATTTATTATCCTATAATATATTCATGCTGGCACTGCAGTAGATATATCTGTGGTTTATTATTTTTAATCCATTAAGAAAACAGATTATAGGAAGTCAGATCATTTGTCCTTCTATCTCAATGCTGCCTACACTAACTGAAAATCAAAAATGTGAAGATGTAAAGCAAGGGTCTTCAAACTTGGCAAGTTTAAGACTTGTGGACTTCAACTCCCAGAATTCCTGAGCTAACATGACTGGAGGAGGAATTCTGGGAGTTGAAGTCCCCAAATCTTAAAGCTATCAAGTTTGAACACCCCTAATGTAAAGAAAGGCCCTCTATATTGGGCATTACAAGTTACTTGAAAGTGATCTCTAGGATGATCTGATGTAGTGGAAGATAGTATTTTCAGAATTATGTAGAAGCAGTCATATTATTAGATTCAGAACTTCTCGCCCTTACATAAGAAACTGCACTTTTCAAAATCCTGGCCTGAAGACCACTGTTTAATATTTATGGTAGAAACATATACAGACATTTTCAAGAACTAAGTTATAAATCTGGAAAATATTGAGCACTTATTCCAAATTGCTTTATGATACATGTTCCAATATCTCAGGGGCTGCCACAAAGAAGAGGGGGTCAATCTATTATCCAAAGCACCTGTGGGCAGGACAAGAAGCAATGGATGAAAACTAATAAAGGACAGAAGCAACCTAGAATTAAGTAGAAATTTCCTGACAGCTAGAACAATTAACCAAAGGAACAATTTGCCTCCAGAAGTTGTGAATGCTCCAACACTGGAAGTTTTAAAGAAGAGATTGGAGAACCATTGGTCTGAAATGATACAGGGTTTCCTGCCTAAGCAGAAGGTTGGATTTGAAGACCTCCAAGGTCCCTTCCAACTCCGTTATTCTATTCTACAGTCATTTTATAGGTGGTGGCTCACTCGGCTAAGAAACAGAGATGAGCATTGCCCCCTAGAATGGACAGACTGGACAAGGGAAATGTTTACTTTTTAATGCATTGAAAGTAGATGTTTCATGATGCCAAAGCTAGATCTTATTCAACCATCCTGATGGTTACTTATATAACTCAGAGAAATGCCTTTAGTACCTGTACCTGAATAGAAGCTTCCTGGCTTAGATTGTCAAGCTGTGCAGTGTATGTTTTTAGCTCCTCAATGGTTGGAGTTCTCACATTCGATGTAGCACCCAGGGGCAAAATATTTATTTTGGTAGAGATCTAATATTTGGAAAAAAAAACCCAAAACATGTTTAGACAAGTGCCCCAGGTTAAATTCATGGTGACATACAGATAATGTCAGACAACCCCCCTGCCAAGATAGCCCTCAACTTATATCCATTTGCTTAGTGTCTGTTTGAAGTTATAATGGCACTTTAAAAAGTGATGTATGATCTGACTTCACATATATGACATATGACTTTTCCTCACATTATCAAATTTGGGGCCTTGTCATGTATTTAGTTGCATCATCCAGGGGTTAGGTGATCACCAATTGTGACTTTCCCAGCTGGCTTCCAATAAGTAAAGTCAACGGGAAAAGCTGGATTTGCTTAGCAATCATGTAATTCATGTAGCTGCAGTTGTTCTTTTAATAATCATGGCAAAAAAGTCACAAAATCAAGAATTATTCACTTAACAACTGTAAGTGCTTAATAACAGAAATTCTGGTCTCAACTGTGATTGTAAGTCAAGACTACCATATAATATTACTTTTTTAAAGTAAAAACAAATATACTTTTAAAACTAGATCATCATCATATTGTGAAATGACAGATCCACTCAAACAGCAGGTTTTAAATCTTCTCAGAATAGAAATTCTGGCATCTGTTGCATTCATAAAAAGTATGCTGGGGTAGATGGATGGAATGTGGTTGCCACAATATTGTGGCCATATGGGACAACACCTGCATGTCTCCCTTCACATTTGCTTTTAACACCTGAAGGTGCTTGTGTGATGCTTCTTATATTTTTGACCTCTAAGTGAGTAAGGATAAAGGTGATATACTAACCTGAAGTTCATCCAACTGACAATGAGGAGCATTCTTCTTGAGTAGTAGTTCTTCTTGTAAATATTGCCATTTATCACCTGTTTGGTCCTTTGGAGTCAATCCAAGAGGCTCATTTCCTGAACTGACTGCCTCATTGCTGGAACTGCACCATATCCCCATTATGAGTAAGCAAACATAGTGAAAGGCAACAAAACGGAGACATTGGTGAATATATTGCAGAACATAAATCCTGGATCACATCAAAGACTTAATATATTGGCATCCTGCTTCTGCTACAGATCTAGAGATGAAATGAAGAAATGGGGCATATATGATTGTCACTGAAAACCGCAACTTCAGGTTCTCTCTAATTTTCCAGCAATATGCCAAGATTAGGTTATGTCACATTACGCTATCACATGGGTTCTCAGTTTATTACTGTGTTTGGAAAAAAGAAAGTAGCAGATGATGTTTTGAGCATAAGCCATTAGGATTCTAATATAAGTTCATTAAATGCAGGATAGACAACTTTGGCTTCTCCAGATATTTTGGAGTAACATTCTCACAATCCTTTATCAATGGCCATGTTGGTTAGATATAATGGAAATTGAAATCTTAAGGTCTGGAGCATAATTGGTTACCTACAGGGATGGGATCCGACTGGTATAGCTACTGGTTCTGTCTATTAGTGTCACGCGCGCATGCTGAGCTGCCTGGACAGCTAAACAGAGTTGCGTGCAAGTGTGCAGTGGTTGGAAAAGCCCTCTTTCCTGCTTTTTCAACCACAGCTGTGTCACGCAAAGCAGCTGCAGTTGAAAAAGCAGGAAATAAATGTCAGGTAAGGGCCCAGGTGGGGGGGGGGTTGGGCCACAACAGCAGCAGACATAGAACCGGTTCTATGCCTGCTGCTCTTCAGAGCTACCGGTTCTACAGAGATGGACACAACTGGTAGAAATCTACCCCTGGTTACCTATATTTGTACTGATGAAAAGATAAAAAGTGAAGAAAAGAAGTTTCCGCTAACTCCTCTTTCAAGCCATTCTGCATTATATTATATTTGGTTCTCTTGAGCTGAGCATGCCTATGGTGATTACATGGCCATGGCAATTACATTTTCTCGGCAATAGCATGGAAGGTTCTGAACCTTCCAAAGGTTTCTTGCAAAATATTTTTCAATTTTTAAAATCTTGTGTGCAGACTTGAGATTCTAATGGTATCCTATTCAAATATTAACAAGGTCCAATCATGTTTAGTTTTTGAGATTAGCCAAAGGGGATAGGTATTTCCAACTGTACCTTGTTTGTAGTCCCAGAATTCTGTTGGGCTTAGATTGAGGCTGAATTTTCTCCATGTACACTTCTAGGAAGTCAATGAGATTGTCTTGCTCAGACAGCTTTAACAGCAGTTCCTTCAGGAGAAATAAAAACAAAGTTAAGAAAATTGAAGTGTAAGAAGTAGATGTTTGACAACAAAAATGCCTTATACTATTTCATCATAAAATGCTGTAGGAATCAAATTGGGAACCAACAAATTTAGATATTCGTTTATTATTTATTGCTTTCCTGAGATCCAAATTCAGAAGAGGGAACTGCACGAAACTGAAAGTGAGGCTCTCTTATTTCATCCCAGAAGAGCTAAGGAAAGCAGGTGGCCCCAGAGGACCAATCCAACCACATTATATAATTACATTTACTCAATTTGGTATGGCTGTCTATCCTAGAAGCTCTAGATGCAGCTTTACTTAGCCCACAATAATTGACATACGAGGGAAGGGAAGAGAAAGCTATTTTTCAACATGCAGGTTGAATTTTGCCTTTGTGTTCTGCCTAAGGCTGCAGTGGACATGTTTGGTGACATCATGATTTCCCCAGAATTTGCAGTGTCAATATTGTCAGACCTGCATTTTGTTGCGACTAGGACAGTGGGGTTAAGGAGTAAAAACAATCATTTACATGGTTAAAGATACCCAACATTTTCACCATCCATGGGCCAGAAATCAGTTGAAATTGTGAGTGGGCTCCCCATTTCTTTTATAAGAAATGGATTTGTTCTTTGGTCCATGGAGAATTGCGATCTCTGGTCTTGAGTCCCTGCTCTTAGCCAGTTATGCCCTAATCACCTCCCATTCTTCAACACACTCTACATGGGGCTGGCTCCAATTCGCTCAAAATGTACATGGTTCTGTACAGGCCCAGATGCACATGTTTCCCCTCCTGTGGGAGCTGCATTGGCTGCTGATTTGCTTCTGAGTACAATTCAAGATCCTGGTGCTTCCTGATAAAGACCTTCATAGCTTGGGAACAGATTACCTGAAGGGAATATTGTGGATCCCTTCTCCTAAGGAGATACATCTGGCAGGACGCAGAAGAAGGGCCTTCTCTATGGTGGCTTCCGCTCTTTGGAACATCATCTCAGTGGAGATTAGATTAGCCACCATTTTGACACTCTTTCGCAAAGACCTAAAGACCTGGTTTTGCCAACAGGCCTCGAAAACCTAGAGTGGAATGGAGCCCATCGAGTGGCCTATTTTATTTTATTGCCAGGGGGCTGGGGAGGTATTGTTGTTTCTATTTGTACATTGGGTTTTTATTTTTCGTAAGCTGCCCAGAGTCACTGAGAGTGAGTGGGCAGCCATATACATTCTCATAAACAAAGAAACAAATAAATAAGAGGAAAAGCCTTAGACAGTGAGATGGATGGCATGTAATTTAATAAATAAATAAGTAAAAGAAAAATTACCTGTTTATGCTGAAAACCATTTGGTCCAATAAACAGAGGTCTCTCTGAGGTCTCATTTGGAAATGAACTAGAGGAATCCAAATAAAGTGGCTGTGGGAAGTTGACAGAGGTCTCTTCATTAGTGCTCATCTTCAAAGAGAAAGAATACTGTTTTTTAGAAGAAGCTTGCATTTTTTATTATATAGAGAGAACATGCATGCATTTTATAATTTCTTATGCTACAATTTTTTTTAATAAAGTAGAAGGATCACAGTAAAAATACACATGTAAGAACTTTTCTCTGATGAAAATACGCACAGAAAAAATGATTGCAAAGGACTAGGAAATACTTTCCTTTGCTAAAAGAATAAGAGGAGAGAAACAGGAGGTTCTTAATCATTCCTCATCTTGCTGCTTTTCCCTGTACCCTTTCTACTCCTGTCACTTTCCTCTCAGAAAGACAAGAAGGCTGGCCAAGATAGACAGATGGATAGTAGGGAAAGGATAACAGGCAAAAAGCAACTACTGAGGGAAGGACTTCATGCTGCTTACTACCCACAGCTTCTCTCCTTTAAATTCCTATCCTTGTATTCATATTATTCACCAAATCTGGTTGAACACAGTATGTTAGAATTGCAGGAAGCTGCCATATATTGAGTCATAGTTCTGATCCACCAACTCCGATGATGCTGACAGTGACTGACAGGAGTTCTCAAGAGTTTCAGGCAGGAGTTTTCTCTGGAAATATATGAATTGAATCTGGGACTTTTTTCCTGCCCGACATGCCCACCACTGTACACTATGCTTGAGCCTGACATTATTATGTACACAAATATTTGCTTGGGGAACCATTTTAAATCAAACATGGAACACTCTGGCAGCCTGCAGTGATGACAGAGAAGTGAAATAATATTTTTATTCATCATTATCAACTTTCTTCTTCTGAGGCAGCTTGGAGGCCGTGTGGCAATATTTCAGTTTCATTATCAAAGTCCACAATGCTCATTTATTCATTCCTGCTGCTGCAACCAAGTTCTCTCCTTCTCTTCCCCCCTCTCCACCCCCCCTCCCCAGGAGCAAAGGAGACTCTGTATGAGGCAATCCTGGAGCACTTTCATGCAGCATTTCAAAAATGGTTTTCAAAATAGTTTTAATAATTGTTGCTATTCTTGCCCCAAATACATTATCACCAAGGCCATGTCATCTCTAAGCACAAGGATATATTTTTTTGCAAAGAACTAAATGCATTTATGGGCACTTATGAACAGACAATCATAAGGAACCAGGGAGGTAGGCCCAATGGCAGAGAGCTAATGTTCCATTTGTACCCTCTCTGACTCAGTATCTTTGTTCCTTTTTTAAAAAAAGAATTTTTTTTGCAGTCCAAATACATCTATTTCATGCATATAAGCCAGTTTGAAGCTGCTTGTATCAGATCAAATTATTGTGGTTTTTCTTAATGATTAGCAAAATAATTGTAATTTGAAAATAATTTGAATATACATTCTTATGCTGACAAAACAATACCATTAGCAGAAAAGGGACAATAGCTGCAGAACTGGGGGAAAATACAACATCTGGAGAAAATGAATGAAGGAATGAACATGTGTGTGTGTGTGTATAATGTTTATACTGGTTTTAATTGATTTTATAATTGTTCACTACCCAGAATCACCATTTGAAATGTGAATGGCTATTTGAAATTGTTAAAACAAATACATAACTGGAATATTCAATGTTGCAATCTTTTGCAACATTGCAACCCTCATGAATTCTATCTAACCCATCTCTATACTGAATGATGGTTTACCTTTGAATGCCACATGCTACAAACTACAGAGAAAGAAGCACAATACAGGAAAGAATTGCTACAGCTAATGAGCTATTTTGTTATTGATGTGCCTGAGGTTATTTAAGAAAGGCAACTGTTAAGTTTTCCCCATTTACAAACCTACATGGCAGAGTACACTTTTCAGCAAAATAATAATGCATGATTTTCTGATCAATAGATATAACATTAAGTAGAGCTGAAGATGCAAGTAATTGTAATACAGGCTGCCCCTTCCCCAAGCTAGGGCTCTGCAAATGTGTTGGGAATTCAGGGAACTGTGATTCCAGAATAAATGCATACAAGGCTCCAAGTTTCAGAAGGCTGGAATTACCTGGTCATAATTATTATGCAGGATATACACATATACACACCCTTTCTACCAGTTATCTCTAAGCTGCATGCCTGCCAGATAAGTGGGCTTCAATTACCAGAATTCCCCCATGCTGAGAATTCTGGAGTCTAAAATCCACATAAATGAAGGACATCAGATTGAGGAAGTCTGCTTTAAGTAAATGCAATAACAGTTGTTGGCAGTCAGGCAGCATAATAATTACTCTTCAAGTTTCTTAATGTTTCAGTTTACCTGTTCTTCTGTGTATTTCTCTTGGAGCATGCGCTGGACATTTTCCAACTTGCACTTCACATTTTTAAGGTTCAAGGAAAGGTTCTCTGTTTCTTGTTCGAGGCCTGAGCTATTAGTAGTGGCTGTGCCTTTGCACTCCTCCAATAACCACATGACTTTCTGTTCAATTTCTGTTAACATCACCTGAGGAAGCCAAGCAGTTAATCATTCACAAAACATTTATTTATTGAGCATCCTAAAGCTTAAAGGCGGACAGTTCCAATGCCTGGAAAGGCCCATCTAAAAGTGACCCCCTTTCCTGTCCCTGCCTCAGGCTTCTGACAATATGGGGGATGAAGGAATCAAGAAATAGTAATTTATGCATTTCATGTACTGGTCACAAAATTCTCAGCTAAGCACACATTCAGAGGAACTGTCTTTTTTATTACATATATTGTGGATCTCATTTTTCTAGTAGAAAAAGAAAAGAGCCATACATCCCAGAAATCTGAAGGCTGGCCTCATATAGTGATATTGGTGTGCCAATTTCATCCTACAACTCTTCTGTAAATGTCCACCTGAGATGATTTCCTTTCACTTCTGATTTTCCCCTTTCACATATTTATTAATCATTGCAGCTGTTATGCTGCATTAATCTGGTTGACTTTTATCAACTTAAAAAGCCAAAGAGCCAATAAAACAAGTAACACTGCAGAATATATTATAATACCATAATGAACCCAGAGCACACTCATTCTATCCAAGACAAGCATTCCCACATTTCACTCTGCTCTTTCAATCTCAAACAACTCTTTAAAAAGTTTCTGAAAGATCACGAAGAAAGGACCAATCTTGCTGCTTGGGTCAGCAGTTTCATTCAAGGGGCTCCCTGGGGGAGAATGTTCTCCTCTGATCCTTTCCTACTATCCTTCTTGACCTGGAAGACTTTCAGCATACACATTCTCCAGGCCAGTGTTTCACAACTTTAAAATGTGTGGACTTCAACTCCCAGAATTCTCAGCTAGATTGGCTGGTTGGGGAATTCCAGGAGTTGAAATCCATATTTCTTAAAGTTGCTAAGGTTGAGAAACTCTGCCTTAGGCAAATTCTATCTAGAGGAGGTGTGTTGAAAAGGAGCAGAACCCAAGCCTAAAAATACATTCTGATTGAGAGTGCTAATGGACTTAAAACATTTTCACTTCTCTGTTTGACTGTACTGTTACTTTCTAGCATAACATCACCCAACCTTCATTTCCCAAGCTTGCTGCTGGAAAGATTGACAACAGGGGCACATTTGAAAGAGAAAAAAGGTACCACACAGAATGACCACACTGGGTTGGCTAACAGGAACAGAATGTCCGTGTTAAGGACACCTGGAAAATGGTCAGATGGTCTAATGGGACAGTAAGAGGCCTGGAAGCCAAGTTTAAAGAACTGTGGAAAACACAGTGTAAGGGAAAATAAGGGCAGCAGCCATATTCATGATCCGTGGATAACATTTTCAAAATCACCAAGCAATAGAAAAATATTACTTTCTTTTGACATGCTCAGCCCAATGATCAGTCATGCAGGCAAATGATTCAGGAGCATGAGAGCTTCTCTGAATCCATGAAGTGTGTTGCTATAATAATTTAGGATATCTAGAAGCAGGTTTCAAATGCAGAGGTGAATTGAGTACATGCTCATAATTCTTAGCTTTTTTATAGAGTCCTTATTATTTTTTATTAAGTATCTTTAGAAGGTAGGCTAGAGCAGGAAGTGTTCCCTTTTAGTAGGGTTTTGCCATACTGTATCTTACTCATCACAAAAAATGTCAGAGATTTTGCTTATCTAATAAAAAATGAGATAAAGAGAATTGTGCAGTTTGTTCTGAGGTCCATACAAAAACATTAGAATCCAAATTCTTTATCACCACTTTCCCAAATATGAACAATAAAGTTTAAGTATTCTTCTTCCAGTTCTCTTTCCATCTACTTCAAAAGTCACTTTGGTGAGGCTTAGTACAGTAATTTGCTGTAAATCTTAAGTAATTTGTTAGGAAACAATCGGTTTGTAGAAAATTGTCCAGAAACAATAGAAACTTTAGGAATACTTTTAATCATCTTTTTAAACTGTATTTTAAAAAATCCACAAAAACCCTCATTCCTAGTATTTCAGCATCCATTAACCCCACAAAAGAAGTAACAGTGTTTGACATTTTCATTTAATTTCTCAATGAAGGTATACCTTTGTTTTGTGCTTTAAAAAATCTTAACAAAAAGAAGCTAAACACAAACACCCTTGTACCTACTTCCTTGAAATGTGACAGGCTTCAAGTGTATACTAAGGTATCTTTGCCTGAATTTTTCATCTAGCTTGGAGTACAGCTCAATCATCAGGTATTGGACTCTTGTCCTGGAAATAGTCTAGGATTTTTCATTTGGTACTTTCATGTAGTTCATCCCCCTTCGTCACAATAAGGGCTAGCAACTTGATTCGGGTCATCATATTTCATTTGAAGTTTAAAATTCATATTTATGGTAGTGCTGACTAGAATCTTGGCAGTGCTTCCAGGTTGCTGGATTATTGATTTTATGCCCTTATAATTGGACATTGCATGGAGGAATCATAATTAGGGGACAACAAGGTCAGCATTTTGTAATTAGGACAAAACTTCTTATTGTATTTGCATGGTATCGGAGTTTTAGCACTTTTGGGCCCGAGATATATAGAAGCAGCAGCCAAAATGTGTTTTTTCAAAATGTATCACACTGCCTTCAGAATATTTGTGTAGGAGTTAGTTTTCATAATCAGCACCAAACTGAGTTCACAGTCCTGATTATTCCAAAACTGAATTACCTCATAGCTCCTGTTAGATGGCAAATATATTGTTGCTGCTACTGCTAAGTGATTGGGAACTGGAAACACTTGTTGATCAGTTATAAAATATCAGGCTAATAGACCCCAGTCTGTATTCTGCCCATTCCTGTTTACGAATGAGATGGAAACAAGACTGAGACTGTTTGTCTTGGAATGCCTGTCCAAGTTAGCAGAGATTGGTTGGGTCAAGAGCATTGGGAAATTAATCTAGCGACACCCCTTAAAATTAACCCATCTAACTAAAGGGGCATTTCAAAAAGAACAAGAAGTAAAAGCAGTGGAAACATTAGGTACCGTGTGGAGTGACTTTAAAGAAAACTCATGGTTTACAGAAAAAGTGGTGAAGCTTAGCCAGTTTTCCTCTTACCTGGCATGCAGCAAGATGCTGGTCTACCAACTGCTGCATTTGACAGATCTGAGCCTCCGATCTTAGAGACTCTTTAACTTGATCGAGCCACAGCTCCAGCTCAGCAATCTGAGCCTGGCACACATGGAGGACCTGAGCTGGTTCGTTAACCGTGTCCTTGGTTGCCTTTGTGTTGCTCAGTGATCTCCATAAACACTTGGGAGGGTTGGTGAGTTGGGTGGAAGATTTGCCCTGAAAGAAAGAACAGCTGGATTATCCAGGATATATGAGACCAAAAGCAGCGAGCATGTGCTCAGGAAGCAGCATGCATTCTCACACTTTGCCAAATGGGATTTTTTAAAATATAGGTATATAGGTGTATATATATTTATATACATTTAAAAAAGGAAAGATAGAAAGAAAAAAAGAAAGAAAAAGTAATCTCAGCCACCAGCAACAACATGTTATCTGGCACAACAGGCTTCTTAGCAACTCATTTGCATTTCCACAGGTAGGGCTGATGAAACAGGAAGCTGGCTGATTCATAGCTTATTATTAAATGCTATCCCACAGGATCTACAGAAAGGTGTTTTTCTAGTGCTTGTCAGAGAAGATTCCAGGCACTGCATTTCAAAGCTGGAATGTAGGCCCCAGAGTAAATATTTACATATTGCTTTTGAACTTTGGTCTCAAAAAGACATTTTATTCTAACATTAAAAACAATAAAATAAAAACCTAGCAGAAAAGGGAAATCTTCTTTCTTCACAAAAGGGAAGGTTGTCAAATAAAGTTTGTAAACAATGTCATTTCACTCTTCCTTCCCCCAAGATTCCTTTAGTATTTTGTGACAAGCAAGTAATGCTTAATCCCTCTTCATTCTACTCTTTTTGCTCCCCCATTTTTTTTTTTTCAAGCATTTCAGCATTCTCCCAAGTCAGTGTCGTGTTTCATGGGTGCAACAGCTGAAATATTTGGAGCTGGAAAAGTGGATATACAACATTCTTTGAACTTTAAGTCCTGCCTGGGATCCTTTTTCAGATTCTCTTGCCAGATGAGGGGATCTGGTAGTCATTAGATTTGGGCTTTTTCAGTAGTGGCACTCCTTAGGGCTCCCTCCCTAGATATGTCCGTCATCGGCGGCAGTATTTTTCTGAAGTGCTTGATAATGAACTGTCTTATTTTTCCCAGGCATTCTAAAAAGAACTATTTTAGTTCCTTTAGACTTTATACTCTTATTTAACCTCTACTATTTGTTTTAATTAGTGCTACTGTGCATGATATAATTCTATTTTATGATGCTTTTAATAATATAGGACCGTGTGCTTTTGGGTAGTTTTTTTAAAACTGTAAGGAATCATAAATAATGACAGTAATTATTTTGGTTCATTTCCCAGTCAACCAGATATTCAGACTGATTTGGGCATTTTTATCCACCTATTGAATCCTTTCATCATTATTATAATATCTTAAGAAAATAAATTACGTTGTTTTAGTTTGTCCAGAATGTACTATTGGATCATATCATATCAGACCAATATACAGAGTATCTGAACATAATTTCTCTGAATATTGTGTAGAAATTGTAATTAACCCAAGTTTTCTCAAGATGCTGGCTAAGGAGGATCATAGCTTGAAGTCAACACATCTAGAAAGCTCCAGGTTGGGGAAAACTCTTTATGATTTATTTACAATTGAATGCAACATATATATCAATAGCTGGACAATATATTTGCTTCTTATCATTTTAGTTTTCCAATATTATGTAGCAAATCATTATATTTCCAAAGAACAATTTAAATTTTTAACAGTTTAATAGCCATGGACACCTACCTTGGTTGGAATGTCAAGAGAGTCTTCACTGGATATGACCTTTGTGGTGACAGTATCCACCTCCTATAAAGAAAGTGAGAGCTTTTTTTCCCTATGAAGTTGCTCACTGCTAAGATTCTAACTTGAAAGTTGCAGCCACCCAAAGTTAGATGTTCAACCACCAATGTAACTGCAAATGCCACCAAGTAATCTTAAGAAAGGTCTCTGGATCATTCTGAAGCTCATAGGGATGATAAAAACTACAGGAATATTGTTCACGGATTGTTCCTATTGTGAATTGTTATTAAGTTTTATTGTCCATATTTAGAGTCAGAAAAAAAAAATTATAAATTTCTGCCTATGCACTCCTTCTTGTTCTGATAAAGCACCTCTGGGAAATAAAATAGTTAATAAAAACAATTCACAATTATGGAAAATATTCTGTATATAAAATTAAAGTGCAGACACCAAAAACAGTTGGTACTAGATTTTATTTTAGATGGCTTCTCTAAAGCTACATACAGCCTGCTTCTTTAAGTTAGATATGTGGCAATGGAGATTTTAGCTGAAGATGCCTGCCAGACGTTTCAGTCACATTTTGTTTCAAAAGTAACACGAAGGACTTGCAGAAGAGATACAACAACAAGAACAAGAGCATTTAGACTTCTATACCACTTCATAGTGCCTTATAGCTCCCTCTAAGTGGTTTACAGAGTCAACATATTGCCCCCAACAAGTTGGCTCCTCATTTTATTGACAATGAAAGGATAGATGGCTGAGTTAACCTTGAGCCAGTCAGAACTGAACTCCTGGATGTATGCAATGAGCCTGCAATATTGCATTCTAACCAATGTCCCACCAAGGTTCTTACAATGAGATACAGATTGCACTGCAACCTCAAATTAAAACTACCTTCCTCACCGATAGTAGATGCATCCTTTGCATTGACCAAAAACGGAATGCATTTGAATGCATTGATCAAAATGAGATCAACGGGCAAACAATTTACATCTTTCCACAAATATTTCCAAAAGGTTGCAAAATAAAACAGCAGTTTTTGCTATTACTGAAATGTTTTTTGCAAACAATCTTTAAGTTCAATCCATTGTGGGATGATTTTATTTATTCTGATGAAATAATTTATAGGCTGCCCAGCACCCGGAGGCCAGACAAGGAATAATGGATGGAAACTGAACAAGGAGAGGTTTAACCTGGAAATAAGGAGAAACTTTCTGACAGTGAGAACAAATCTACCAAAGGAACAGCTTGCCCTTGGAGGTTGTGGGAGAGCCATCACTTGGGACTTTCAAGAAGAGATTGGACTCCCATCTGTCAGAAATGGTGTAGGGTCTCCTGCTTGGGTAGGGGGTTGGACTAGATAATCTACAAGGTCCCTTCCAACTCTGATTATCTGTTATCTGTTATTATCTGTTATCTTTAATTCTTAAACAACTCCAGGCAGCTCACAACTAAAAATATGTAGCTAAGACAACTGACCTGAAGGGCAAAATGCCAAAAACAAAGCAAAAACAGATCAGATCAAAATAAAGCAGAATAAAACAAAAAGATGATCCACAATCATCCTGTCATCAGTGACTGTGAGAAAAACAGATCCCCCAAAATTTCCTAATGACGTACATGAGAGAGCCACTCAAAACTCATATTTATAATACTGCCATAATCAAAATATGCATTTAAAAAGACAATTCTGACCATGCTGCTCATTCCCAAAATTATCAGTATAACTTTGCCATGACTAACTTGCTCACTTTCACTGCCTCCTTTTATTTCTCTAATAAGACTCAGCTCCGTTATACTCCATGATGTACTTACTTCATTGTGGAATGAATTGTCTTCTGCTTCCTCAACCAAGGAAGGTAAAAGAGCCAGGGAGCCTCGTTTTTTGGGCTGTAGCATGCAGAGAAAGAAACCCCCCAGTTATTACAGCAGCCCTTAAATATGTTCCATCTGACATGTAACAATGCATGCTTCTCAGAAATAATAAGAAAAAATCAAATTAAGTAGTTTTGTAGGCATGATCTCATATAATGTCATAGGAGTCAGTTTATTGTCCAATCTTTTTAATCCTTCAGTTAAAACACATTTTTCAGATCCCTGCACTTGTTTGTTTTATAGCTATATTAAGTTGTTCTACATTTTATTTAACATCTATTTTATTTTGACAAAAACACAGGGTGGAAGGATTGAATGGAACCATGTATGCCATCTATTCCAATTCAACTGTCAAGGGCAGGAATTCCCTCCTGCAAGGTTTCTCTTGGATTACTTAATTAACTAAGTCATAGTTATGTAGTTATGTATGTCATAGTCTTTGGTGTTATCTATGGAAATCTATAAAAATGTGGGTTTCAGTTTCTTTAAAATAATATGAAATAATTATTCCAGAAAAAATCTTTATTTGTTGATGTTTCATCCTACTTATCTCAGAATAACAATGACAGAAACTGATGGTTTAAAAGCCCACTGCATTTCTAGCAAAACTTAAAGGTAATGGCAATGTATTCCTACTTTAAGGATAAAATATAAATTTAGAAAAATCCTTTTGCAACTGCCTTAAAGGTATTCAGATAATTGTTTAATATAAAACTCTTAATATATATTTTATGAGAAAGTTACCCTTCTTCTCCCAAGTATTTAAGTTAAAACTTTTATATAATGATGAGGTCTTTCATTTTTATGATTTTCAGCACTGTCACTAGATATATATTCTGATCTTTTCTTTACAGAATTCAATTTTAAAAAACTCCAACTATTATATAATCTGTCTCATATCCTGGCTTGGTTCCTTTTTAAAATTTTAAATGTAGTCATATTTAAAATGTAGTCCGTATAGCATAGAAAGTTGCAAGATGCAATTGGAAGGTGCTGAGATGAAAGAATAATTCTGAATACTATTTTCACAATATATTTACACTCTGGAATAATCCTAGTTTGAAAATACTGTAGTATCTCACAGATACATGCACCCAACCCCCATGTATGCATTTTATAGTTTATGAGTTAATGTGGATATTAATACTTTGAATCATCTTATTGCTAATCAAGTTTTCAATGACTTGAATAATTGCCAGAAAAAAAAACACAACCTGTTATTACTGGCAACCCTTAAATATGGATCAGCTAAAACAATAATGAATACTTTTTAATATTTCTAATTGGTTTGTTCATTTGAGTGATTAAAAATAAAGCAGTATGCACTGAATGGTTTCTATTTAGATTAAAAACTGTCTTTATACTCTGCTAGTAGATAGCAGCCTAAAAGTTGGCTTCCACAATAGGCAAAATTTCACCAAAAGTGAGACTGAACTGTGAGTGGCCATAGAACATCAAATGGGGAGTGGCTGAAAAAAGTTATCATTGTTACATTTCAGATATATATTGAATTCTGATTGAGAAATCTGGGCCCTATAATGCCTCCTAATACATATATATATATATACTGGTTTTAGGCAGTACCAAGCATCAAGTAAGATTTTCATTTCTTTTGAGTTACAGTTTTTTTTTTTAAAAAAACCTTCATTTTCTAACAAGCTGAAAAGAACTGAAACTCTGTTCATTTGAGTATAATTAGAATATAATTTTTAAATCCAAAATTAATTTCCTCCCTAAACACTGAATTCTGATCTCTAAAGCATGACACGCAGGAAAATCTTCCACATGCTCTGAGGAACTGAGGATAAAAACTGAGGATATCCAACAAAAGGATACCTGTTTTGGTGGCTACTCTGTATCTTTGGAAATTAAAACCATATTTCTTTGAAACCATTTGAAAGAACTTACCTGCAACTCAACAGCATTTCCATTTTCCTCTGGTGATTCTAAGTCATTGTCCTCAGTTTCTGATGGTTCTTGATTCTGATGAAGTTCCACCAAGGCATTCTTCATAGCTGATAGAATATCCTCTTTCTGTTGGCATAATAGGGCAATCTGTTGCTTTACTTTTTCCACCTCCTCATCCTATAGAACAATAATATTGAGACATGACATATCTCATAAAAATGGGAATATGAAAGAAAATTGTGAACAGCTTGTGACATCTTACTGTAACATGATCTGCATGATTTTCTTTGGGTGCCTTCTTTGCACTAAAGCATTTCCTTAGCACAGCTGAAAACCAAGCCAAGTGACCCAAAACAAAACATAAAGCCTGCTGGATGTTTATGCAGCCAGCCATATCTTAGAGGGACATTTGGAAACTGAACAACACTCTGAACAATTCATAGCTGTCTGCTTAAATTTGGGAGCTGAATTCCAGAAGGGCAAGTGGTCAGGAGTGTGACAGATAGCATGGAGTTTATTCATAATACTATGCAAAGTAGGTTAATTAAGACAGAAGCATCACTTCCTGCTTCTCTGGAAGAGCTTTTTCTTTTCTTAAAATATTTTTCCTATTTCAAGTGGGAAAAACTGGAAAATTAGCAAAAGTGAATTGTTTTTATACAAGACCTCAAAAACATATCCTAATAAAATACAGGTAACCCTTCCACTCCTACTCTGTGCTGGCAACCTTGCCAAATATTGTTTGCATAAGGTAGATATCCTTCAACTTAATAAAGGCGTAGTTAAATTATCCACTTTAATTATGGCTGTATGCTATCCATATTACAGAAAGATTTGCTAGTGTCTGTGTAATTTGAGGATCAAAAGCATTCCCAGTGAGTACAATTTTAGTGGACTGGCAGGATATAGATCTAGCACATAGGTCACATGAACTAATTGTAACTTGTCTTTTCTATTTCTCTCAGCTTCGAAATATTTGGGCTACTCTTTTTCATTTCAATCTATTATTCCATTTCTTGCTTCTTACAAACTTCAGTATGAAATAACAGGACCAGATTGTTATTTCATTAATGAATATTAATCTATTTAATATTTAATGATTATTCATCTATTTAATGAATAAAGATATTTGGATTTGCTTGTAGTTGGCCTCCAACTTAGCAGATCGAAGTAAGTTGCCTGGGGCACAGTCTTCTTCAATTATTGACACTGACTCCTATGACTCCTGAGGAAGTAGACATACTCCCACAAACTGTCAGCATAGCAACTTGTTTGTCAAACCCTGGTTCCTTGGCTTTGGGAGGCAGTTAGGGGATGGGATCTTTGAAGGAGCACAAAAGAGTGGGGAGTTCCCCTTTGGCCTTGAAGAAGGTAGTGATGCATCTCCTTCTCAAAATATCATTGTGGAATCCGCTATCCTGGATAATTATAATTTAATTTCCAGTTTTCCCTTTGTGGAAAATGTTGTGGAGAAATTGATCAAATGACAAGTATATATACACAAGATCTTGAAGGAAAAAAATAATCTGAACCTGATTCAGTAAGATTCCAGACCAAGGTAAAGCATGAAGTCAATCTTGGTTGGCTTGTCAGTTACTTTGGCAGATTCACAATGGGAATGGTAGATCCATTCTTGATCTTTCAGTGGCTTCTGAAACCATCAACCCTGGGTGTTAAGAATGTGGGGAACTATTTTGCAGTGGATCACCTCTTTCTTCAATGATCATTTCCAGTCAGAGTTGACAGGAGGGAGGAGAACAGGCTTTTGAGTTTGTCATGGCACATACCATTTTCCCCCATTGTTGTTTAATATCAACATGAAATTGCTGGGTAAGGTCATATGTCATGTATCACATGATACCACACTTTCCTCCAATGCTGTTTAACATCTACATGAAGCCTTACTCATGAAGTGAGTTCATCTGTTGTTACCTGGGGTTGGTTTCATTATTACATGATGGCAGACAAATATGCATCTCAACTATGGGCTATGCAAATGAAGCTGTCATCATACTAACTCAGTATCTTGAGGGTGTTAAGTGAAGAATATGGAGAACAAAGTCCAGCTCAATCCTTATAAGACTCAATGAATATGGCTGTGATTGTTCGGGCCCCAAATTGAGGATGTAATTTATTTATTCATTTATTAATGTTATATGGCTGCCCATCAAGTCATTCTGGCCAGCATCACAACCTAGCAGGGACATGGATCTAAAGAGCAGGTGTCTGATCTCACAGTCTTAAGGACCTTGGGCACTTCCTCAGGTCCAAAAGGCTCAAACCATTCCCAGATAACTTGGCAAGAGTCCTCTCCAGGCATCTCCTTTAGACCTGCAGCAAAACTGGATCCATCAGGGAAGAATTCCAAGCACTTTTATCTGGACAGTCTTCAAGGTGATGGTCCTCTGGAATAGCATCCTCCAAGAGATATGTCTGTATGGATTTTGGAAAGCTCTTATGACCTGGCTCTGTTCTCAGACCTGGGGCTGGCATATTAGTGGCATTTTTATGGTTATTGTGGTTGCTTTTCTCCAGGCTACATCCTCTATGATATTATACTCTTTTATGTTTTAATTGTGTTTTGGATGTTCTAAGCCATCCAGTAGGGTAGCTATAATAAATCTAAATAATAATAATTTAATACCTGTATAGCTCAGCAGGATTCCAATAGTATGGTTCCAAATGGCTGTCATATGTGAATGAGAATATCAGAATTGTGCAAAGATCAGGTCTGTTGAGAAAAGTCTCTCCCTTTGCCTAACTAGTACTTTTCCTGCTAATGTCCCCCTGTAAAATGGGTTCATGTTCTTTCCCAACATGGAAACTCCAGGTAAGAGGATTTCAGTTCCCCAAATTTGCAGCAATGACTATGCTGAATGGAATTTCTGAGAGTTGGGGTGTCTCAAGTTGTAGAAATTTTAATCAGTTCTGTAAGCTGTCCCAAATTCCAACAAGACTTACCAGCAATTTAACATATGTATGGGTTTCATCAGACATAGTTTTGGTGGATTCCGATTTTTCCAAACTCTATATTCTATTTCAGCAGTTTGAGTTCCATCATAGTAAAAATGATCTATTCCACTTTTCTTAGCTTTTTAAAAAAGTGACTGAGTGCACAATGCTACCTGGCAGATTTTTAATTTATTTTTGCATTGCATTCTCTATAGTTGACTTCTCTGATTAGAAAATGTTCACCTCTTCTGGAGCCACCTCTTTGTTTATACTTTGAGTCTCAATATAATTAAGCTCTGACAAGCTAAAGAAATCTTAAAGCAATTAGCACTTTGGGCGGCACCAGCTAATTCATATGACTAACCCAGAAGAGCATTCTGAAACAACTGTTGAATACACTACGGCAAATCACACGCATGTATTTTACATAAAGGTTAGGCATAAAAAAGAAAGCATGACATTGTGGATGCATAAATTCACTTGCAACTAAATAAGTAAAACAAACAAAAAGAGGTAAGTCTATTCAAACAGGAGAATACAAGTATGGTTTCTTGTCCAAATCTATCTCCCCAAACATGAGCAACATATGATTTTAAGTTCTAAATGAATGACAACAAAGCATGGATACTTGTGTTAAGATTTGTATTTTGATAAACAGAATCATAAACACTGCATTTGTTTCATAAACACAGAATCATGAACACTGCATAAACACTTAGTGTTCTGTAGTGAAAGGGGAAACAAATATCACGAGAGGATCAGAAAAACTTATTCATCAAATTTTACCTTGCCAATGTAGACACTGAGGGCAGAAAACTCCAAGAAAGTCAAAATCTGAATGATCATTAAGAAACAGGAAGGTTTCCCCTCTCTCAGATGAGCTTTTTAAAAGGGGTGGAGGAAACTTCACTTTACTTTTCTCTTTTGTCTTTCATCACAATAAGACACCTAGCCTCCTAATATGGCACCATCAGTTAAAAACTGGAGGAAGTAGCCGTTTAATGAAATGCAGAGAGAGTTATAATGTAAGAGCTTTTAAAAATGTATGTCATTGATCTATCCCATTTCTTTATACGATATGTTGTTCTACTTGTATGAAATATTCCTGCCTGGAACATTAGCTGAGAATCAAAGTCCAGAAAAATTATGAAAATTCCTTTCTCCATTTTTTCTTCAACTTTCAGCTCCTTAACCTTACATTACATAATAATACCTTCTTCTGAAGTCTGTAGACATTTTGGCAGGGAATTTAGTCTGCCACCCAACTTAGTCACTCTGCTACCTACAGAAAGGCAAGAAGATAGAAAGAAGGAATTTGGCTTGCCTCCTCCTGAGAAAATATGAAGAGAAGAAATATTTTTGAGAAGAGTGATTTGGTGACAGCACACAGATAGAACCCCAAGCCCAGAATGTGGGAAGTTGCAATAGTCAGGATTGTGAGTGCATAATTTAAAGCCTATCACTCGAGTGAGCCAGTGGTGCCAAACCACATCATCCCTGCGCATGTGTAAGCATGCTCTTTACTACATGTCTATATATCGAATCAGGGATATGTCATCAAGTTCAGAAAATTATATAATTATACTCTGAGTAGTATGCTACTTAGAGCCCCACTTTGCAAAAAGAACAGAGCCATGAAAGAAAAATACAGAAGTACAGAAATACATTTACAGGTAGTACTTGAGTTACAGACACAATTGAGCTAAACATTTCCATTGCTAAGCAAACAACAGTGAATTTGGCCCATTTTATGGCCTCCTTCGCAATTGTTTTTAAGTGAATTACTTAATTATGTTAGTAACATGGTTAAGGCTTTCCCATTGACTTTTGCTTGTCAGAAGGTCATAAAAGACAATCACATGACCCCAGGGCACTGCAATCATCATAAATACAATTTATGGCAGTTACTAAGTGTCCAAATTTTCATTATGTGACCATGGGGATGCTGCAATAGTTGTGTGAAAATTGTTCCTAAGTCACAATGGAATGATAATCACCTAACAGTTGGGTTGACAGTATATAAACCAGGATAGTTATTTAATACTGTTGTATCTTTAAGAGAATATTGTAATTGTGATTGGCTGAGGTTCCTCCAACAGCCATAAGATGGTGCCAGAAACCTGGTTTGCTCTCTACTTGCATTTCTTTGTTGCCTTTTGCCTGATTCTGCTTGGATTGCTGTGAGTCTTGCAAACTGTTAGCAAACTCTGTTTACTGAACTTTGTTTATGATACTGGACTTCGTTTTTGGATTATCCCTGAACTGATTGTATTGAATACTACCTGCTTTAACCGTGTATGATTTGGACTGTTTGTTGGACTTTGTTTACCCATTTACTGGAAGTAAAACTTACATTTTACTCTTTAGTGTATCTGTATGCTGGTTGTGTGTTATTCAACACCACTCTCACTACATTTCCCTGAGTGCACTTATTCTCCTAATGAGGAATACCTCAACAGTTCGGTGCCATTGTAATTTTGAACAGTCACTAAATGAATGGTTGTAAGTCAAGGACTACCTGTAATCATTTATTAGATTTTTCTTCTTTATTATTTTATAAGTAATCCAATGCAGCAAACAAGAGAGGGGGGGAAGGAGGGAGAGAGAGATAGATGCAGTGAACATGCATAATACTCCCTACATTTTCCACATAAAAACAATCTTCTGTGGTGAGTTTAGCTGAGAGAATGATTGACACAATGTCACTTTAGTAGCTTCATACCTAAGGCAGGAAGGCAGGACTAGAACTCACTGTTTCCTGGTTCCTCGGCCAGCACCTTAACCACTACACCAAACTGGCTCTCAGTGATAAATTATAGTTATTTCATTTAAATTTTAATATTTCACTGAACTTATTATAGCGACCCACTCCAACTGACTCTGGGCAATTTATATAATCCAAATTTTCCTAGTTTTTAAATTAAAAAATAATTTAAATATGATTATTTATGTATTTAATATTTTTATTCTTTTGCCAGATGAAGAAATAAAATTCAGAACAAATGTAGAAGAGATTCTGGATCCTGTGCCCATTTGCTTCTGGGGAAGAAAGAACATGATTCAAGAGACACACGCACACCAAAATAGAGATTCCTATGATTATGAGAAAGGATCAAATCATGGAAATATAGCAGTGTCAAGCAATTTTACCACAGTTGTCTATTGTAAATGAAGCAAGACATACAATATAATTTATAAAGCTCACCTTGAGGAAGGTGTGGTCTTGGACCGGCCACAGATTTTCTGAGTGTAATTCATCTAAATTACTCTTTGGGAATTGGCTTTGCTTTAGGAAGTCAATTAGTTGCTCGAGTTCTTCTATTTCTTTTACAATTGGCTAAAACAAAATTACCAGCAATTACTATGTTTCAAGGTGGATAATGCATTAATAAACTATTAATACTCACATTCAGATTCTAATTTCAATTGGAAGTACATATACATATGAAAATATTTTCCTAGTAAGTAGGAACACTGATTCATTTAATCCAACTACTCCAATAATGATTCTCTGGCTTTCAGAAGATAGAAATAGTGAATATTTGTCGGGGGATTTGTTTTTCTTTATAAAACTTAATATTTTCTGCATTCTTTGACTATCTACTCCTGATTTTCTGCTCCCACATTTTTGCTATTGCTATCTTGAACATGGAGCAAAATAAGGTAGTCCTCATTCAATGACTGCCTTTTGGGGGATTGCTTGCAGTTGTGACCACAATGAAAATATAATTTTGTGACCGGTCCTCATATTTATGACCTTTTAAGGTTTGTAAAGCAAAACAAAGCTGAGGTAAGGTCATAAACAAAGCCATGGTTTGATTTGGTGATTGATTCACTTAATGACCAAGTTGCCAGTCCATATTGTGTGTGCTAAATATAAACTACTTGTATTTAGATAGAAGAAACAGTAACTCATTAGCTGAGTTCACACAATACTGCACGACCTGGTTAAACAACTGATATTTTCTGCCATACTTCGGAGCGATACACATAGCAGTCTTAGGAAAACAGTAAACATGTTTTCCTAAAGCAGTAAACTTATTTTTCTAAAATGCTTAGTAGTAAACAAACAGTAAAAAGATGTTGCTCTGCTTGTAGGGGAACCATGCAAATACATTCAAGTTGATTGTTATTGGAGCTTATAATTATTTCTGTTTTAATTTTTGCATCATTTGGAAGCTTCTGACTATTTGGGAATAGTCTAACTAAATTGCAGTCGGAAAGAAACAATCCTGCTGCATGCACATTGTTAATATTATATCAGTTATGCTTATTTCAATCAAATGCATAGATAGTATGCAAAAATGATTTCCATCTATGTGTCATTAAAATATCACTGGGTTTTAATCACTAGATTACTCAATTATATTTGTACTGCTGTGCATGTGAGGAAAAGGAATCAGATACAATTTCAAGTTGCTTTAATATATTCAGAGCATTCCAGATCATGGATGTTATGGTTTGTTCTGTATGATATATGATTAATTATTGCAGTTGACTAGAATAAGTTCCTACAAGTTAATTAAAAATACAAGATATTTTCAGTATCCTGTGCCTTAAATAATCAACCAACCCATATGCATACGATTCAAGAAATAGCTTTTCCATGTGTTATGATCTTATTCAGAAAACACATAATAACAAATTAGAAGGTATTTTCCAAGAAGATTCACAAATAACCACTCAATCAATCTGCTTTTACCTCAAGTAGAGTGTTCTGTTTCCCTGTGAGTTTTTCTAGAACCTTCAGCTCTTTCAAAAGCTGTTCAGTTCTTTGGAATACTAAAAGAGGTTGCATTCTCATGTCAGTCAATCTCAATTTTGCTTTATAGGATTGCATTTCAACCACAGCCTTCTTCATGGGGCAGATGTGGGCCAATATAACCTAAAATAGAATGTATTAACAAGGAAGGGAAAAGTATATAAGACTCAGCATGCTTATAGCACTTTGGGAAGTTCAGATATTTATGTTCAAAATACTTCACATATTTGATCTCAGAAAATCTAGGACAGCATGATTTTCAAAATACCTCAGATGGAATCTAGAATTACACTTATTTGTATTTCTCACTTTCCTCCCCACTATATACATCTCCAAAATCAATTTCAGAAATAGCTTCCTGCTCATAGAAATAATGACCTCAATGTGTTACTTTGAACCAGGAATATTAGTAACAGAATCCAAGCACCTTTCTTCTTCCTCTCAGGAGAATTTGTTGGGTCAAATTCTGTAACAATAAACCATCTTCCCCACAATGTAAATGACCTCTGAAATGAAAGAGCCCCATCTGGCTAGATAAAGCTGCTATCTCTACCTTGGGTCTTGGGTTAAAGCACATCTTGCTTTGTCCTGCTGAATTGTCTCAATTCTTGACTGAACCTAATGAGACACCATTTTCACTTGGCAGATGGGGGCTATTTGGTAGCGACAGGTGGAAGGTTAATGGTAGAAATTTATAGTGATGAGCTATTCAGAGTTAAAAGGCAGTTTTTTAAAAATATTAGAGCAGCAAAAAAGAAAACTCTGTCATTACATTTTCAAAAGTTTGGAAATACTTCAAGAATAGCAATATTTAGAAATAGCTGGCTTCTAATCCAGCACTATACAGTATATATATTACACTACAATTGTTCCTATGTTGATATTTCCAGTTCCTTTTTGAAGTGAAATACCTTACCTTACAATGTTTAAGATGCTCCTTAGGAGAAAAATCAAGTGTGTCTTCAGAGGGGGACAATATTGTCTTTATTTTTTCTATGTCCTTCTCCATTGTTTTCACTTCAGATTCAATAGCTTCAACATCCTACATTTTCAGAAACAATCATAGTACTTATTCTCTGCTGAAGTCTCTTAAATGCAAAAACCAATGATGGACTCGCAGCAATATAAGACTCAGAAAGCCTACATTTTTATTTATATCTAAAAAGCCACACTTCCCTTGAGTGCTATCTTATTAGACAGTTGGTTGCATCCATTTTTTAAATTCCCTCATTAAATCATGTGTCATTACCACCCAACAAATATGATTCTCTATTTTTAATTCTGAAAAACTGTCTAATATATTGGATGTTATGAGAACCACAAGGCCAATATCAAATTTGCTTCCGACCCAAGCTAGAATTATTTGAAGACAAATCAGGTGATGCTGAATAAATTATGCCTTTGCTCTTATGGCCAATAAAAAAATATCTTCACTCTTTATTTGCTGTTTTGTTGATATTTCACTATTCTTTGGTCCCAAATGTTTCTGACACATATACCATATTTAAATAATGTTATGTTTTTTTCTCTCCCAAGAACATACGGAAATAAATGCACAACCTTTCTTGCCTACCATAGTCTCAGTTTATCTCATCTTTCTCTGATCTTTCTCTTGCCCCCTCTACTGTTTTGTATTCCAGTAAGAGGCATGCAAATAGGTGGCTAAATCATCAACATCAAGAACAGCATCTGAACCTTACTAAATCAAACAGAAATAATTGTATTGTTCACACTTACATCAGCCAAGTGCTGGATACATGGAAGAACTTCCATTATCTTTTGCTGTAAGGCTTTAACTTGCTCATTTACTTCTGTCAATTCCTGCACCATACTGTCAGTTTCAATTAAAGGGGACAATTCTTTCAGTTCTGGGGAAATGGCACAAAGAATACTTTGCTTTTGTTGTGAATCTTCTAATGCCATCTGGAGAGGAAAAGTTAATATTATTTTTCTTTGAAAAAAAACAAAGACATTAAAATGCATAAAGGAAGCACACAATTTGGTAAAATAAACCTTATCTTCTGAATATTTCATATGGTTTTTAATTCACTGACAACAGGAAAAAGTATATAATGAAACTTATATTAATATTCAAGAAAAAATGGACATAAATAAGGGCATCCTGATAAATTTATGCAGGAAACTTCCAATTGGGTGGTGGTATTTAAAGTAATTTCCTACATGAATTCCTCTGGCATTTAATCACAAATTATGTACAGATTTCCTCTGTATTTCAGGCAAACCCTAGTTATTGCATTGCTATTTGTTTTGGTTCTGAATTCTTTCTAATTAATCCATCAGTGGAAATTAGCTTATGAAAATTAGCTTATTTGTTTAAAATCTGTGTTCGCATTTAAACGTTTATTGTCAATGCACAACATGTATACGATGAAATTGAATGAGCCTCCCTTGGTGCAATCCACCCAAGAACACAGAATATATCTCAATAAATCAATAAATAAAAAAAGAAATCCATAACACCAGTAAGTAATAAAGTAGCACACATTTCCGTATGTATGTATGCATGTATATGAATGTGTGTGTGTATAAAATTAATGTGGCAGATTTGTATATATGTACATATGTGTGTGTGTGTTTTTCTACATCCTGATTGGTTGGGAGTCTTGGTCTGTGTTTATTGGGAATCATCCTGGGACAACAGTAGGCTAGCCTCAAATTTAAAACTAATGGCTGTGATACCTGACCCACATACAAACTCAATACAGAAGCCTGAAGATGGCAGATGAGATATATATATATATTAGTAGATTTTCATGGGTACAGGCATGTAGGTCTAGGTGTGTTTGGGTCTTTCCCCATATAAGATTAAGAGTATCTTGGTGACATTTTGGCAAGGTCCCACTCACCATCCTCAGGCTGGTGCAAGCACTGGCACGAAGCCGAAAGCACCAGCCTGAGGATGGCGAGTGGGACCTCGCCGAAATGTCGCCAAGATACTCTTAATCTTACACGAAAAAAGACCTGAACACACCGAGACCTACAGATAGATAGATAGATAGATAGATAGATAGATAGATAGATAATCTACCACATTAAGCCTGATTGTGGTATTATGTTGCATTTAGTAGTCTGAGAGCCCATGGCTAAAAGCTATTTTTCAGCTTATTTGTCCAGCAGGCTATGCTTCTATATCTCCTCCCTGATGGTAGGAGAATAAAGAAATGCTGTCCAGGATGTGAGTCTTCCATTAGGGTTTTCCTCACTCTCCTGAGACACTCTGGCAATTTCATCCAGTGGGGTTAGGGGGCAGCCCATTATTGTTTCTGTTCTAGTCACCACACTCGGTAATGTATAAATGAATTGGTTGGGAATATGAAGCCAGGGATCAATTAGCATAATACTGCATTCCCAGCTATAAGACCTTCAATAAGATAATCATTTATCAATAATTATCCATTTATGAGGGACCAAACCCCTATGGATTCAATGAGGTTTTACTTCTGACCTTATATGCATGCTGTCACCTGCAGTACCATCTATATTTTTATATGCACAGGTACACCCTTACCTTATATTAAAGATGGCAACATATGTAAAACATTTCCCTCATATTGGCTTTCCCTCATTATATCTTTTTCAAAGATTTTTTTAAACTTTCCTATTTAGCCTACTGCCTTGCTATTCCTTAGTGGTCTCTCACCAAAACGCGAACTTAATTAATTCTGTTTAGCTTCCTAAGTTCAGGCTAGCTAGATGCTACTACTTAGCCTAGCATATGTACCTGTACTGGTCATTATCAATGCAACAACATGTTGGCATGTGCTCTCAAGGAGAAGCAATAATTGCTCCTGTCATTTAGTTGCATATCAATTTACCTCAAGCGCACTGGCATGTTTATTCAAAGCTTTTGCAGAATCACTTTTCACTTCCTCTGTTAAGAGGCGGCTGGTGTTTTCAAGCCAAACCTTAATGCTTTTCAGGAGCTCATCACATTCTTCCAACTTGCTAGCAGCCTTTAATATAAGATATCACATATCATTTTACACAAAGTAATACATAGGTATCTGAAACAGGTCATCCAGATCATCCAGGTTCCCAAGGTCATCCAGATTCCCAAGTAGATTTCCACTCATGCAATAAAACCTTCTCATCATCCCCTCTGCAGCAGTTTGTGAAGGAAGAGGGAGTGTAAAAATGTTATGTACTGTTATCTACTGACTTTTTTGTCGGCAGATAAATATCACAGGATTTTACTCATTGTAAGTCTTAATTAAATATTCTCAGGATATAGCACAGCAGTTAAAATTTTATTTTTTAATTTCTGGTTTAAAATATAAGCAGAAACAATGGGCATATGTTGAAAATATGAAGAAAGTCTGAAAATAAAAAGAGTGTCAACTCATAAAATATTTCTGTGGTCTTTTAGAGTTGCCAACAAAAAGGGACGGGGAAGCAGTAGGCAGCTTGCATTCCATAAATGTTTTCAAAGACTATTTCCAGGTGACTGAGGTTTCTGCCACACAAAATTCTAACTGGAGAGTATGATTGATGACTCTTGGCTATGTATGTGTCCCATTGGAGAATATGAATTATGATACCAGAGGGTGGGGGAAACCAGGGTCAAGGGTGACAATGAATTATGTAGAGTCGGCCACACCAAGGCAATGCTGCATCTTCTAACTCCCAATAAATCTTTGTGGAGGTTGGCTAGAGACTCATTTAAATGGGGTTAAGTGTTGGAATCCTGACAAAGAGAGTAACGGTTTTTTCAGGGAACAGAATTTCTGCCTTTTCTTTTACAGATATGATGTCTATTTTTGTTATTATTTTCAGGTGCATGAGGATTACTTTCCTTAAAGGAAGAAATAAGAAATACTGTGAGATCTCAGTTGAGTATCTACCATAGTTTTGTAGATAATGCCATATATTCAGAATTTAGGGAGCCACTCCACTTTGGGGAGCTCTATCAACCCTTTGGAATTATACCGAAGTAGAAATTCACCCTGTCAGCCACACTGATAGATGCATCCTTAAAATACGTGTCTGCAGTACAATTGATAAAGCTGAGATCAATGCAGTCTGACAGGCAGGAATCTAGAAGCATCCAGATTTCAAACACAAATTATCTTTTCAGTCATCTTTTTACCCTGTTCAAGTTTGTAGTTCTATGCTCAGCATGCTGTGAAACGTGTTGGTATCGTTGCAGGGGTATCATCAATCGATCTATCAATTCTTGAGCCTGGTGGGGATTTTGCTCCACTATATCTTGAACCTCTGAATCCAGTTCATTCATTTTATAATGCCAAAGATCTATCAAATCCCAGATTCTCTGCATGTAAGAGAACAAAACAACAAATGAGCACTGGTTCAAGCTATGGCTATAGGCACATATTTTTTTCTATTTTAAAAACATCATTCTACTTCCACATTTACACTGGTTAAGGCAAGTCTAGTTTGAACAAGTCGCTCTGAGGGCAGAATCAACATCAGTTGGGGGAAAGAAAGCTCATTGCTTCATCTGGAGCAAAGAAGTAGGATGTTACCTTCTGAACTTCTTTTGCTTTTGAAATGTTCTCACTCTTTTGATGTAACATATTTTCAATGGCTTGCAAACCTTTATTAATGTTTTCAATTTTTTTCTCTGTATTGTAGTGAGGAGAATTTCTCATAAATTCTGTGCTGACCTACCATATTAAAGAGAGAGAGAGAGAAAAAGGAAAGTTCAACCCTGAATTGGAAAAAACAGAAAATAAACTTAAAAACTTAACTGTCAGTTTTTTCAGATTATGAATAACCCCTCCACTCTACTTTAATTAGCATTTTTATAGTTTAATTTTTAACATCTAGCTTAAATCTGTACATTGCCCTAAGGTGTAATGAAATTATTTGGTAGTACAAAAAGTATAAGAACCGATGGTTCTCAGGCCAGAGTTGGTAGTTTTTTACACATTCAACTACCACTTATGTCAAAGTTATCAATACCAGGCAAAAGAGGGTATACTTCATGTGAAAGATTGGGAAAAAAGGCTTTGAGTCACTATGGGTATACAAGAACTTTATTTTCACTGAGATTGGGTTGATTTCACTTCATTCCTATCCACATTAAGATTCTTATCTAGTCAAAATGTTGCTTAGTCCTGATTTAGGAAGGTAGTCTATCCTTCTAAAGTCAGGATTTACAAATGTGCTAGAGTAAACCAACCACAGTATCTTATGGTTTACAGAATTATCTGAGGATTTCTTAAAATACTGCCTGGAAGGTTAGTGAAAGGGATAGTGAACAATAAAAATTAGATGGAATTTGTTAGCATGGGAAGCAAAACCCCAAATGTAATTTTCTAGAGAATTAAACAACAACTAACTAGAATAAATCTGGACTTTCAGCAAGTTTCCTAAGTTTTACTATCAAGTAGGACAGTGCTACCTTTTCTTCCAGCTCATGTAACATTCCCTTGCAGTCTTCCAAATGCTCTTCAATTCCAACTGGAACTGTTCTATATATTTCAGTGAACTTGGTTTGTAGGTTGTCCATGATTTGCTTCTTGCTATCAACTACTCTCTGAATCTCCTAACAGAAAAAAAAATGAAAAATTACTTCAAGATTGGCTGGAGGAAATAACCTCTCCCACTATATCTAAGGTACAAATGGATTTATTTATTTTTCATGAGAAAGCTTTGCAGAGCAAAACCTAAAAGATGCTTACTTTGTTTTATATCATACTGTTCAATTCACTGAGACTACATTAAACCCAATATTTTTCATTGTATTGTCAGGGCTTACTAACAGACGAAATGCTAAAGGAGACACAATGCTTACTTGATTTAAGCTCCATAAAGAGCTTTTCAGATTCAGAACAACAACAAAAACCCTAAAAACTAAAAGTACATTTGCTGGGCCATTTGTTTTGGTGTTATCTTAATGAAAATATCCAAACAAAACAGATCCTTCCAGTTCTGCATGAAGGATATCTTTTTCACAGGATAAAACAAACTTGACAGTTGTTAATATTTGTGGCCTAGAAACTCAATCTGGTCTACATCCTCTGGCATGAACAACCGTGAAATACATTTTGTTGCCAAATAACTTGGATCTCTTGCTGAGAGATACATTTCGTTTACAATTATTTGTTTTAATTCCAAGATATCAAAATATTGGATTTTATTTCACAGTAAGAGAACAAATGTGAAAATAAAGAGTATGGGTAAGAACTGCAAAGAAACAAAATTTGATTCAACGTTGGAAGAAGTTTCTTAATAGGGAAAGGTGTTTGTGGAACAGATTACCTCTGTAAATAGTATTGTCTCCTTGATTGGCTGGATAGCCAGCAGGAAAGATTCACTGTTTCTGGACTATGCAAAGGTTTGGATTACACCACCTTCAAAAATCTGTTCCAAAACTAGCATTCTGTAATTCTTTATATAGCCTTTTCAATACTCTTTCATGTATGGCTTATTTGGTCCATCTAAATAAGCCATCAATGAAGAAGATTTCTAAATGCAATGGAAAAAAACCATCTTTTTCCACTGTATTTCTTTTCTGATTAAATGTGTGTAGATGACAGCATCTGGATACCATGTTTGTTAAGCAGTTAAATGTAGAAGGAAATAAAGGACAACACAATTCTAATAGTTATGACTATTGGAAGGACCAGAGATCAATGATCCACCAATTTGCAACTCAAAAATTGGAAAGTATGTTATTTATCTAAAGCAAACAAAGGGCCCAGCAAATGTACTTTATCTAAAGTCTACTATCTACAGAAGCAGTTTTCTACCAACCTCAAGTTTCAATGCTTTTTCAGTAGGGGTTTCCAAATCCATGCCACAGAGTTGGGATATGATGCCCTGTAATGAAGTCTTCATAGCTTTCAGTTCTTCACTGCACTCAGTCCGGTATACCATCTCGAATTGCATGGCCTCTTTTTCTGTTTGAGCCTTTTGACAGAGCCTGAAGAAATTCCATTAGAAATACTATTAAGAAGGAGGTTGTGTGTTCTGGTGTTTTGGAGGGCCTTGAAGACCTGGTTCTTCCCCCAGGTTTTCAATTAGGAAGGGTGTAGCCCATTTTTAGATTTTTGTATGTTTGCAGGCTTCCTAGTTTTTCCTTTTGCTTATTTTTTATTGTTTTATAGTTTTTCTGTTTTTTTTGTGAACTGCCCAGAGTTGTTGGGAATCAAGAGAAAAACAAATTCAATGAATTCATAAGTGAATGAATGACTCGTTATGTTCAAATAAGAGACCAGGAATCATGGCAACTCTAAGACAATTGAAAAACTCTGTGTCAATTCCCTTTCATTAACATGAATGGAATAAGCAAAAATAAAATTCAAGTGAAATGCAAAGCAAAGTGGCAGATTCTAGAAAGTATCAGTACTAGCATCACATGAAATAATGATAGTTAATAAAACATTGTATTTAAAACTTGGGTATAAATAGATATCAAAACTTTCTTCCAGCATTCATTTTGGGAAGGCTTGGGTAAATAAATAAATCCTTGTTGTTTTATTTTTATTTTTTATAAATACTTCTCTGTCTGGAACTTATGCACATTTGCCAGGTAATCTAGATCAGGGCTCTCCAACCTTGGCAACTTTAAGACTTTGTGGACTTCAATGCCCAGAATTCCTCAGGCAGTTAAGGAATTCAAATTAGTAAAAAAAAAAAAAACCAAAACCATCAGAATGTATTTTGAAATCAGAATTAAACTTTGTATAAAATGTTGTATGACTTCACTCAGCAAGTCTGTTTTATACTTACTCTTCTGTTCGTTGCTGCATGTTTTGAATTTCACAGACAATAGGAAGGCTTTCCTTTCCAGACAAACTCCCAGGGACACTCAAAATGTTCCTTAATCGGCAAAGTATTAAGCGTAGCAATAATTTCTCAGTATCCAAATTTTCTATATAATTGCTTGCGGATTCCAGAAATTCTTCCAGTTCTTCTTTGGTTGCTTGCTGTTTGTCTTGGAGGCTCTCAGGCAGCTCTTCTTGAAGACTGTCTAGAATAATTGTTTCTCGTTCCAGCTAGAGAGAAAATAAGCAAAAAAAGGGAAATATTGATTTGGGGGAATACATGGAAAAGACATTTAAGTAGATTGAAGTTGCACTTCTAATCACACTTATTTGGAAATAAATTCTCTTAATACAGGGGGACTTATTTTTCTAAAAATATTTGCAGTAATGCTCTTATCAATGTATTCATTTTATATAAGAAATATAATGGTAAGAGTTTTACTATATTACTTTTGTTTAAAATATAAGTATAAAAATGGCAGCTGCAACTACAAGCTGCAAAATGAAATGCTTGTGTGTTATAGCCACTTCATTCCAAATCACCTTTAATCCCCAATACAAAGTACAACAATGCCTATTATCTACTGATAGCCACTGACCCTAAAACCATTCAGCTTCACTGGATAACCCCAGATACCAATAAGAGAAATTAAGCTCTATATTTTCTCCACACCATGCATGATTTTGTGTATAGGTAGTCCTTGTTCATCAATCAATCATTCATGACCATTTAAATTTACAACGGTGCTCAACAAGAAGCCATGTTGGTGCACTGGTTAGAATGTAGAATTGCAGGCTAACTATGCCCACAGTCAGGAGTTTTTTTCCTGATGGACTCAAGGTTGACTCAGTTTTCATCCTTGGTAAAATGAGGACCCAGATTGTTGAGGGCAATTTGTATGCTGACATTTGTAAATGACTCAGAGAGTGCTGTAAAGCACTATGGAGCAGTATATAAGTCTTAATGGGATTTACAATTATTCCTCCTAGTTGTGGCCCTCACAGTATCCCTGCAGTCATGTGAATTGTGATTTGGGCCCTTGCAACCAACTCTCATTACAATCATTGTGGCATCTTGTGGTAATGTGATCCCCATCTGCGACTTTCACTACCAAGTCCAACAAGCAAAGTCAATGGGGAAGTCAGCAGGAGGTTGCAAATGAGAATCCTATGAAGGCAGAGTGCTGCAACTGCACGATATTTATTTAACAACAGCAACTGGAATGCTTAATGATGAAGTCTTTAGACCCAATTACATTGTTAAGAGAGGATTACCTGTACTACCACTGTTCTATCCTTTATTCATTTTCATGTGACAAACCAGGCAGTTTTATCTTCTTCAGCCTGTCTGTACTTAAGACAATCAAACAAGTCCACTTTACAACTGAGCTTGAAAACATCAGTCAGGTGTTTCCCTATTACTCACTTCTTCACTGACAGATTTCCATTCTTGGTTCTGTTCTTCACATTTGCCTTCCCATTCTTTTGCGATATTGAACAAACAGAGCCATTTCAGCCACAGCATTGATACAATGGGTGCAATCAACCCTCCATCGTTTTCTTTGCACATCAAGCTTAGAGACTGTGAGTCTCGTCTCAACTTCATTAGCTCCTCTTTGGTTGAAAGTAATTGGGACAATAGCATCTATAAAGGAGAATATAAAGAGTAAAGCATAAACAGTGAGTTTCAATCATCTAGTCGGGGAAAAAAGCAGAGTACAAAAACAAATTGCGACAATCAAGCCAAAGTATCTCAAGCACCCGTAATAATATCTAAAATTGTACACTTCACAGCAAGGAAGGAGTCACCAAAAAGTCTGCTTCTTTACAATCTTTGCAATCATGTGTTGTAGATGCAGATATGCATCCATTACCCACATTTTGACCATGATGTCAGCTAACCTTTGAAGACTAACATTAATAACTATTCAGAATATAAATTACTGTAATTGTTATAGCCAGTGTGAAGTGCATTGAATTCTCTATTGTAAACATGGTTCTGAAGACATATAAGCTATAAAAATACATAAAATATTAAATTATGGAGATGATGATGATGATGATGATGATGATGATGATGATGATGATGACAGTCCTCACCTTGCTTTGTTCTGAATGTTCTAAAGAATCTTTGTAAGATACTGGAATATAGTACAAATACTTCCAAAGCACTTTTTCTGAATTGTTAAGCTCATCACATATCCTCTCTTTGGAGTTTTTGAAACTGTGATATTTTTCCATATACCTACAGATGCAGAAATATTCAAATAAGATTATTTAAATTGATCCTAATAATAAAATTATGCAGTCAGCTTTTAACTCCTGGTAGAAATAAAAGTGGTACAAAGGAGAGAAATTGACAGATCTTCCCAATCATTTTACATCGTATTTTAAACAGTACTTTATACAAGAATGCACAAGAATTTCCAAACCCACTATTTTAGGCTGGTGGGTTTTACTAAATTATGAGCAGGTGAGCAACATAGTAAAACTGTGACCAGCTATGAATTCCTTTTTGCTCTAAAGCTAATCGCCCAGTCAAGATTTCTTAATTTTATTTCATCTCACTGCTCAGCACAAATATGTCCAAATTAGTCCGAATTGGCTGAATCCCACCCCTGGTTGTAGCTCAAAGGACCAAAACACACCTTCCATTCAGAACATGGTCAAGTTTGATTTCTATCATGTCCAGATAAGAATGGTAATCTCTGGGGTAATTGTTCTCATCATTCACTCTAATAATCACCAACAATATTAGGTGTGTCAAATATCAGGGGTGTCAAATGTAAGGCTTGCAGGCCAGATGCAGCCTGCAATGAGTTCGAATCTGGCATGTGGGGCCGTCCTGGTCCACCCAATGCGATGAGGAAAGATTGGGCCAGCGTGGCTCCGGCCCGGTTTGGGGAGTGGTGTCGAGTTGGCCACACCCAGCCACCCAGTCATGCCCACCTGGACCCTCAAAGTCAACCACATCCCTGATGCAGTCTTCAATGAAATTGAGTTTGACACCCCTGGGCTAGATGGATCAGTGCTGTGATTCAGATAGGGCAGTTTCATAAATCCTTAAAATGATGAAAATATTCATCCTACCTCTGTATGTAAGAATTTCTCTTTTGGCTCTGCTCTTTTATAGTCAAATTCTTAGCAGTCAGATCATCAAGTGTTTTCTCCATCTGCAGTATGGCTTTTGATTTAACTGACTTTTTCAGAGTAGAGGTTAATGCCTCCACTTCAGCCTTTGTAGACTCGGATTCTTCTTGTTTCTTGGCAAAGTCAAGATGAGATTCTTCTAGTTTAGATAAATCAAGCAATGGAATGGAAAGAAAGGCTTCACACTGACTGAGAAGATATGCAGATTTTTTGACAGCTTTGTTGTAAAGCTTCACCATTTTAAAAGCTTCATCTAAAGCTTCCTGCACAAATAAATAGTTAAAAGCAATGTTATTATACAAGCTGAAAAATGATTCTCTTTCCCAAATATTTTCTTGAATTACAGTTCCAAGGCATACCATTGCAGCCCTGATCTAACTCTGTGTCTGTTAGCTGGTGGATTTTTACTCAGGGGTGTCAAATTTGGAACGACACATTGTCATCACATGATGTATCACAACTTTTTTCCCCTTCACTAAAACGGGGTGGGGGGGACATGGCCAGCGCATGACGCATCGAGCTCACAGGCTGCGAATTCGACACCCCTGTTTTAACTCATGGCCAAAGAGCCTACAGATGCCTAGGCCCACCTTTTGCTGTTTTTAACAATTTTCCAAAGTTAAAACAACCTTGAAAAAAAGGTTCTGCTGCATATTTCACTGGTCAGCTGTTGTTTGTTTTTAAATTGCATGGTTATCATTAAATTTATATTTAGTTTGAATATATTTTAATTAGCTTCCATATTGTTTTTAAAAGTTTTTAACTCACTTTAATTTTTTGCCATTTTAAATTGGCATTTAATAAATACAGAAATTATTTGAGTGATGGAAGGCTAACAAATTTGGGAAGGAGAAAAATATAAGAAAATATCAATTTTGCTACAGTTGGCTTAGTTCATACAGAAAACAAGTTGAATTATTATTTTTTATTAAAAATACATATAAATCTGAACAGATATCTACTATCAAAGAAGTATCCAGAAGCTTTTATTTATTCAAAGCCATCATATATTATTCTAAATAAAAATGTTCATGTGTCTCAAAATATTTGGAGACTGGCAGTGAGAAGGACATTGCAAAGTCAAGGATAAAATGGCAAATGAACTTGTTAATAATAGCTTCTATAAATCCATCAAACATCTCAATAAACTGACAGGGTCGTAGAAAAGAAGCCAGTCCTTTGGATGGCAAGTCACAGATTTGAATATTTTGTTACTGTACTTATGTCACAGCAAAAGCATTGAGAAGTATTGAGATATTCACTACAATCACTGTCAAAAATACATGCTTTTAATAATGGACATTTTATAGCCCTGTATATATTATGCAATGTAATGCAATGTACAGCACTGAAGATGTTACCTAGTTGGGTAATGAAACATCTGCAAGAAAACAACCAAGCTCAGAGAATTCCAAGGTCTCCCCAGGACATTTTATTACATTGAATTACAAAACCCTTCTACTTATTTTAATAGTATCGCCAGTCTTTTAAAAAAATTGATTTCTTTCAGTATAAGTTAAGATGGATCTGCAATTGTGTCATTATTAATCTATCAAGAGTGGGAAGGAGGGAGGGTGGGAGTAGGGGAGAACCTACAAGGCCTAGAAGTAAAATCTTTTCCATGGATATCATGTAAAATATAGATAAAAAAACATGGTATTTCATAATTAATCCTTATATGGAAGCAACAACCAAAGTTTGTAAAGTTGTTTATAAAGAAACAAAACTGTAAGGACTACTTACTGTGTATTTAGCAAAGTCTGCTTTCAGTTGTATTTTCAGATTTTGGAATTCCTCTATTTCTTTATCTAAACTCTCAGAATGAAGGCATATTTGTTTTGTAGATGATTTCTCTTTAGTTATTGTGTCTTCAGCAGCATGAATTTCTGCCTCGAAAGCACCTTTAAGCACTTTGCAATACATCATTTCATAGGGAATCATTTGAATTTTCAAGTCAAGTAGGACAGGCTGCTGGAACTCAGATTGAATTTGCTTTAAAGTCCTTAAACTGTGGCCCAGCTTACTCTGGAAACCTTGTTTGTGCTTGCATATTTCTTGATTAGCTACTATCACAGAACATGTAATTTGTTCCAGCCCATCTATTTTTGCATCTAAGGACTTTATTTGCTGCATGTTGGCCTTTTTGAGAGAGACACTAAATGACTTATTTTTCTTGAATAGCTTGAATGCTTCTTGAGTTATATATTTGGCATGTTCAACTCTCCACATCACTTTTTTCCCCAATATCAGATTGGCTTCAGGAGTAGAACTGGTAAGATCTTTTAAATCACTACATTCTTTCTGAATACCAGATACTATAGCTTCAATCTCACTTAGGACTATCTGATGCCTATCATATTCTGCAAATAAATTCTTCAGACATTTACCTCTCTTGTCAAGGTTATCCTTCACTTTGCAGAACTGATTTTTCAGATCAGCAAGTGGTGATGTATCCCATTTTGGATCCAGCCATTTCCAAAACTCCTGGTATTGGTCCAGGTCTGATAAACGTGACTGGATGGCTAAACTTCTCTCTTTAAACATATTCAGTTTATCATTTATGACTTGATTCTTAGACAGTAACTCCTCTGGATTTAGTTCCAGCTCATCAAAATGAAAATTGCTTACATCCTGCTGTAAGGCCCTTATCTCTTCTGAGAATTTTTGATAGGCACCCATTTTGTGTTGTGCTAAATGACCCTTAATTTGAATTACCCTATGGGCCCTCTTTGCTCTACTTCTCAGACTTTTCAAACAATCATTTAAAAACAGTTGCTCAAAAGCATTTAATCCTTCAGATGAATCTTTGCAGTTTGCATCTACAAGGGCTTCCATCTCCTGGACCTTCTTGGGAGTCTTTTCTAAAAGATTCTGCATGTAATCAAATTCTGACTTTATATTTGTTTTATCAATATCTAAGCTAGATGCTGCCATGATCGTCTGAAGTTGTGCTTCAAATTCCTCTATATTTGCCAAAAGTTTTTCCCTTTTTCCAAGCTGAGATTCCAGCTGTTGTAACTTCTGAGATGATTTCAAAATAAGGAATTGGTAACCAGTTTGCAACTCATGTGAAAGGATGCTAAGTGCAGAATTCTCCTTTGATGGCATGTGAGAAGCAACATGCTGGGCTTCATCTGCTAGCCTTACAAAAGTTGGCTCTTTTTCTTTAGCATCACTGATTACAGCCTTACAACATTTAATTTGTGAGACGAGATCATCTGGAAAGAGTGCTACCCTCTCATCAAGATGGTGCATGAAAATTTTGTTCCTCAAAATGGCATCTTCTATCTCTTTCCTTATTTCATATGTCTGGGGATGACTATCAATTATTTGGGCATTCTCTTTAGGGGTTATTTGCTCCAATTCTTCTACCTGGCTCTGAAGATCGTTTATTGTGTTGTCTAAGGCTGTTTTTCCTGTATTGCTCCACATTCTTTTCATCTGTACTTCTGCATTTCTTTTTAATAAAGAAATGTTTCGTTTAAGGATGTGCAATTCTAAAGGAATCGAGATAGGGCATGGATGCTCCTCTGTATCAGGAGCACTCAGGCCTTTTTGCAAATCATGTTGCTGTTGCAAACATCTTTGGAGGTCCTCTGCTTTGTCCATGAAAAGCTTAAACTCATCCATTTCTGCTGCAACATAGAACTGCTTCTTTTGAAGACAGTCCCCCATTTGTTTCCACCACTGCTCTGCTTGATCCACCTGGCTTTGTACTAATTCTCTGTCCACAGTGGACAGATGTCTAGAAAGATTTTCTTGTTCAGTTTTCAGCTTGTCTAAAAGACTATTTTCTTTTTGTAGAGAAGCCAACAATTTGTTCAAATTCTCTAGAAGAACTGTGTCTTCCACAGGCCCCCTTCTGCAGTAGAAAAACAGACATAGCTATCTTTAATCTTTTTTTGGAAAGTCAATTTACTCAACATACAATCACTAATCAGGTATTATTTCATATATATAAAATTACATTGAAGCTCTGCCATACATTGGATGCAATTACTAAGGATGAATATGTATGCTTTTAACATTTAAATATAATTGGAACCATTCCAAAAAGGGATATTATATATAAACAATAGCTTAGCAATAATTGCTGCAACTACAATGCTTATTCATTCCTATCCTATATTGATTTACTAAGCCACAATAGGAAAGTTCAGATATTAGTATTGCATATAAATCATATTATTCTATGTCTATTCTGAGCCTTTGGGAATGTAACAAATTACAAATTAAAGGTTCATCTCTATGGTATACATATTAACAATAAATTAAGTTAATTATATCAGATTCAACGGATGTAGAAACATGGTCCAGGAACTTACGTATATATGTTTTCTTTTTCTGCTAATAAATGTTTCATTGAAGACTGAACAGTAGCAAGACATTCATGGTAGCGATTGACTAAATTAAACTGATTCTGCTTGGCTTCTTTGGCAGCCATTAATTCTTGCAGGAGTCTGTCCCAACTGGAGGAAGTAACACTGTGGGTGCCCTGGTGGTTTGGCTGACTTTCTTCTGCCACCACTGAGTGTTCTGGCCACACTGACAAAGCTTGGGCTTTCTTCTTTTCCAGCTGCAGACACAAATCCTATGACAGAAAATCAGATGGGGTGGATGGGTCTTGTCTTGTTTTTTTTTAAAAAGGGATTGTTTTCATTTTTATGACTTTTTGATCAGATCAGATGAAATACCTATTTACCACGTATTGTATTACTAACTAGAAATGGTCAGATATTTCACCAAAGTCCACATTTAGGGCACCAAGTCTAGTGAAGCTGCTAAGGTGAAGAATGACCCGGGCAAAATGCAAAAAGTCATGGACAATAGGGAGGAAATTATTATAATGAGCTGCATGTGCTTATGACCATTTCCTCCCTATTGTCCATGACATTTTCTACCCTTTCTTAAAAATAAGAGGAAAAGACATCTCCCCGTATACCCCATTTCTCCTGCCACACATAAATATGTAATCTTGGATCATTTTCCTCAAAAACAAAGGAATAAGTACAAGTTTTCAATTCTTTCATTTTGTTGAAATGTTAATGTATCCAATGACATGAGATTGCACTATCCTATGAGGCTCTCAAGTGCCTGAGCAGACGAGTGGGAGAATAAGAATATAACAGGGACTAACAGAGTGCTTACAGCTATGCCAATGAACATATTGTTTCCTTACCTCCATTTCTCTCAGTTGATCTTTCATTAACACAGTATCTAACTCTGCAGTCCAAATCTTCACTTTGTTGATTTTTTGTTCCAGCTTAGTGTACTCAGCAATTGCTTGGTCTTCGAGATAACCCTGCTGGGAAATTCAAACAGGTAATTGCATTGATTTGGCATAAATTATTTTGCAATCTACGGAACAACTAATTACTCCTGTATCAATCATCCAGATTTTATTTTTAAATTGAAGAAAAAGATATCAGGTACAAATCTTGCTGGAAGCAAGACCACCTGATTTAAGTCACATCCTCTCCACTTTACTCATTGTTCTTGCTAAGATGATTACTGCCAACCCTTGCAGGATGGAGGGGTTAGAAAAAATATCCTAAACACTGCCTGCCCCACAACAACATCTGGCTAGTTAACCATGTTTAGCAGATCACCTTAGCAGTCAAGAATCAAGAAAAAAGAAAGAAAATTCATTTTTGGAACCTGGAATGTCTGTACCTTCCTGGACATAGACAAATACAAACAAGACACCATGTTGTTCAACTGGCAACACCAGGGACCAACTGGCTTTTTTCTCATGAAATTCTCATTGCTGACAAATGCAAGAGTGCAATAATGGGAATTTCAATGGAAGAAAAATTTTACATTTATGGTGAATATAAATGTAAATTTATATTCAAGTAAATTCAAGTAAATTATTATTTTTTAATAATGCTTTATTGGGTTTTTTTCCTTTATATATATTGCCATTGCTTAATAAAGAGTACTGTGACATTTTGTATACATTTATATATCCTATCTGATACTTTCTATACATACTACTTTCATACCATCTATGTCTATTACATACATTATATACATTTTCTTCTCTTATTTCTATTGTCAATCCAAATATACCATGTTTCCCATATTGCGTTGCATTCTGTATCTACTTTCCCTTTTAATTCCATGGTTAATTTATCCATTTCCGCACACTTGAAGATTTTTTTAATTATTAAACCTTCAGGTATGCATAGGAAATTCTTGCTAGTGTTAATACATAAGATATTTTATATCTTAATACATAAGATATTTTATCTTTCTATTGTAATTTCTTTTTATTATCCTTATAAAATATAATTCTGGGACAAAATCAATTTTGCTTCCAGTTAACTCTTCTAACCACATTTGTATTATTTTCCAATATTTTTTCGCTTCGGAACATGACCACCAAGAATGAAAGAAGGTACCTTGTTGTTGTCAACATTTCCAGCAATTTGGTTTTAAAGTAAAGTGAATTAATATGTTTGTTAGTTACTATTTGGACTTGTTCCTTTGATTTTTACTCTTTTGTTTACTATCCAAGGTTGAGATTTTGAGATATGACTAAACAATTAAAGAATAAGTAAGTAAATAAATACTTCATCAATGGTACATTACACCAGTATTAATTGCCAAAATGGACAATGCATTCTTTAAAAAATTGTTGGAAATGCACTGATCTGATCAGACTATTTTTCCATTTTTGGTGGCAACATTTAAACTTCAAAAATTTGGAAAATATAATAGAATGAAACAAATTCTAAAAGTTGAATTTCCCTTTCATCCTACCATTTTCTTTTAAATATTATTAAACCTGACTATCCCTTTAATAATTGCATATTAATTTGATTTTGATAAAGAACAAATATTTTTAAATGTGGTAAGATACATAAATATGTGGAACAAAATTTATATTATTTTGATATTTTATTTGACTATTCGGTTTGATAATGCTGTAGATCTCTCTACTCTTTGCTTATTGGTTGTTTCTTTTTTCACATTTTTTTTTTCTGTTTCTCTTTCTCAGTTGTGGTTTTTAAGTCTCTCTTTCTCTCTCTCCCTCTCTCTCCCCCCTCTCTCTGACACACATAAAATAAAGATCTGAAAATGCACATGTGAAATTGAGAAAAACAAGCATTATTTCAAAAGCCAAATCTTATTTTAGAGGGAATTAACACTAAAAAGAAGTTTATTCTACTCAGCGTCGTATGAACCAGTATTCCTGGGCCAGTGGCCCACCCACCACTATTGGAAACTGAAAAAAGAAAGGATGAAATTGATTGAATTATGGATTAATGGCTACCCTGGCTGAAGAAGTAGCAGTGCACAAGAATAGCACTTAACAAAGTCCTTCAATGAAGTTGTGCAACAACAGAGATTATTACCTTGCTTTCCGAAGATGGATGTATAATGGGCAAAGCAGTAGGGTCAGCTTCCATTACCTTTCCGTTCATTAATGGCAAAATGGTATGAGGCATTTCTGACCAGGCACATGTTGCTTGCAATTTCTTTTGATAGCCTTGCTGTTGTTGCGGAGATTCATTGGGATAATCATCTGCCAGTATTTGCTCTGATTTTCGCCGCTGCTTTGCACACTGGCTTGCTGAACTTTGGAAATTGTGGGCTTCCATCAAATTGCCTTTCAATTCCTGCTAAGTAGAAGTAGAATGGAGGAGAAAGGAGGGGAAAGAGAGAAAAATCATAACCTTCTCGGGACAGCAGATACTGAAATGTCAATTGCTTTCTTAATGGAAAGATAGTGAAAGAATAATAGAATAAAGGGGTGGTAAAGGTCAGAGAAAAGCACATCTGCACAGACAGCTCTCTAAAGAACAATATTATGAGGATGGAGAAGGTTGCTCAAAGCTCTGACAAAGTTAATTGGCCTAAAAGTTTTCTTCTTCTATGGTTGTAATCTTATAATTCTGAGGAGCTGGGTCCCTACTAACCAGATGCAGTCTGTTTACTCTCTATACTGTGATGCAGCTTGACAGGCAAAGGGGCTATGGGCTTGTCTTCCTCTGCCCTTATGTATGTATTTTTGCTGCAGTTGGAGACAGTATCCATGAGGAGAGCTCAGGTCACATAAGGCAATATTGTTTAATGCAGTTGTGTAGAAAGCACCTCTGTCTGGAAAGCTGTTTTCCATCAGAAATGGGAGCACTGCGCATACAGAATTGATAGGTTGAGTTCCTGGCATCTTCTAACTGGACTGGGAAAGACATGCTTGAAACTACAGGCACTCCCTGACAGTTTGTATCAGGATTAGATTCAGCAGTCCATCTGCATTTAAAAGATGAAAGGCCACTCTTTTGAAGACAGCGAAGTCCACATTTTGGACAGAGAGGATCAGTGGTTTGAAAGAGGGGTCAAAGAGGCCATTTATGTCATAATTGAACAGCCCTCTCTCAAAGGGGGGGGGGGAATATGACATAATCTATCTCCAGTCTACAACACAGCTGTTTCAACAGTTCCAACAGTTGAAGGTTCCACACTCATTTGCACCACTCAGGTGACCCTGATGACAGGTAAACCTCCAGGTGACCTCAATGACTTGTTAAAAGAATACAAATGACCAGCTGTCTGCAGTAAGTATAAATCCTTCCATTCCCCACTAAAGAAGCTTCTTGGATGAAAAAGAGAATGCAGCAGACAGTATAATACAACTGATGTCTGAAACATGTACAAGTTACATTGGTCCTATGGTATGAAGTAGGGGTGGGATTCAAATTTTTAAACAACTGGTTCTGTGAGTGTGGCTAGGTGGGCATGGCCATGTGACTGGGTGGGCATGGCTTCTTTTTTGCAGCAGCAGCAGCACTCCCTGTGTTCCATTTTGGGGTCTTCTGGGCCTCAGGGGAGCCTTCTGGGGGGGCGTTTTTGCTCCCAGAAGGCTTCCCTGGCACTCAGGAAAGAAAAAAATGGAGCCTGGGGTGTGCATGCAGCATCCCCATGCTCTGTTTTGGGGCCTTCTGGGCCTCAAGGGAACCTCCCGGGGGTTGTTTTTACTCCCAGAAGGCTTCCCTGGGGCCCAAGAAGGCAAAAAAAAACAAAACACGGAGGGGTGTTGCTGCACCTTCCCTCTACTTTTTGCCTTCCTGGGCTTCAGGGAAGCCTCCTGGGCAAAGACAGTGAAGGGAATTCCGGTACAGAAACAGCTGATCATTGGGAGGGGAAAAAAAGAAATACCTTCAGGAGTGACTGGGTGGGGAAGAATGAAGTCAGTGATGTCGGACATGCACAATATTACGCATAAGGACTGATGGGGAGGGGAGGGGTGGGCAGAGAGGGGCCAGGGTCACGATTTGTCAGTTCTCTGAATTGTGCAGAATCATAACAACCGGTTCTATAAAACCGGTCCAAACTGGTAGAATCCCACCCCTGGAATGAAGCATCTTTAGCACACTATCCCCATGGATTTGATAGAGCTCCCAGAGAAGGAACGGGACTGTTCAGCTTTTCACAAGTTGAATCTGAGGAAAAACACCCAGTATGGCAGATATAAGCAAAATCAAATGCTGATGGTTCTTGTTTCTGTTTATCTTAGTTCTGAGTATTTTTCTACTGTGTCTTGCCAGCTGCAACCATCCTATAAATACCTTGCTCGTCTACCTCTTGAATTTATTTCATCAATTTATATGGATAGTATTATAGATTATATAGATTGACCATTGCCAGAAGAATCATGAAGGCCTCGGTTATGAAAGCTTTGCATTTGCAAAGTGTCACTCTGAGTTAGTTTCCTTGATTATAATTGCATGTTCCTGCTTATCTAAAGACAATGGGCTTGCTATCCAAAAAAATTGTAACTCCTCTGGATAAGATATTAACTTGTTGCTGAAAACATAACAAAATAGAAGAGAGCATTGAACAGTATTTGATGGGGAATACAAGCTACACATCCATACTACAAAAATTTGGTGTTAAGAGTTGTCTGCATCTCTTTGTTGCCCTCTGTGGGTTATCCAGTTTTTAGCCCATGTTTGTTTGTTTGTTTGTTAGTTTGTTTAAATTTATTACTCTAGAAGACTCTAGGTAGCTTAGAAAATTTAACACTAACTAAAACAGTTAAAAACATTGACAAAAATAGCCCCTCAGCACGACAGCCCCAACAACATATTAATCTCAGTTGAAGGCCATCCTCGGACCAAATCCAGCCTTCAAGGGCTTTTCAGAAACCAGGAAAGTGGATGCCATCTGTATCTCTGAGAGGATGCTTGTTCCAGGGGCAGCAGCAGCAGCCACCAAGATGGCATACTTTCCAGATACCATAAAATGGAAACATTTAATATAAGAGACATGGAACATACATATTCTGCCCGGACACACTGGCGGTTTTGTAATCCTAGGAAAGCCAACATGAGTAGTTTTCATTATGATCTCAAAAGTACAGACAGGAACAAATGGAGACAAGGCATCCATTGAGTACTATGGCCTAAAGCTATGAAGAAGTATGAAAATCAAATCAACATTTTGAACTAGATCCAGAAAAGAGCCAAGAGCCAATGGAGATGACAAAATGCTGTCATAATAAACTCATAATACCAATCATGGCTATGAGATGCTTTCTTTCTCGGCAACAGCAAGGGGCAATAATCACAGCATTGGAGGCACCAACCCAGAATATGAGGTTGTCTCTCAATCCATATGTCACTTGTTTACCTGCTCTCCCTCCTGCTGCTGGGAAAGAAAATGCAGTGGAGAGTTACAATCTACTTTCATCTAAAGAGCTCTGGGACATTTTTCTCCCTGCTGGAAGAGTGGGAGGAGAAGGTGATAGTAGCAGATGAATTCCTAAAGCAGAGCAATGGTAGATTTGTTGCTATGGAAGAGTTGTGCCAATGTTTTCAAAAAGGACTTTAAGCACATTCACTCAGTGCTCATCCTTTTATAGATGTCCTTAAAAATGCATGAAGACTATATGGAGAATAAAACAACTTGGTCCATATCCTGCAGAACTTTATGGAAGAATGCAGGATTTGGTCTCAGGACAGGATTATCCACAGACTTTTCTTCAGGTAAGTGGCTGGAGAACATTGAATTCGAAAACTATTCAGTTTTTTACTTTCAGAGGAGTTATTCAGGACAGTTAAATTGTGTCTGAGTGCTGCACATTTTCTGTAATGATGCTTGCTCTCTTATTACCTAACAGCAATATTCTGGGAATAAATAAACCAGATATTTCAAAATAGAAAAACAGCAAATTTATAAGGAAAGAAATGAAAATATACTGGTGACTGTAAAGTCATATCCCTTACTAAATCCAGGCCTCATCATTCCATATCATAACCACTATTTTATGGAAATGACACAAAAAAAAAAAACCCCTTTAAAAACCATTCTATCAAATGTTTGAAAGTAAGATTGTCAGGAAGAGTAAATGATTACCTCAGTAACAGCAGCTGCTCTCTCCTCATATCCAAGTGCTAAGGAGCTTGGTAACTGTACTTTATTTCTAAACCATTCTGGAAATAATTCTGGAGCTTCTCTATCCAGTTGATTTCTCACTCTGAAGGAATTTTCCTTCAAAAGGCAGGAAAATGAAAGAATTATATCAAACAAAGATTGGAGAAGTTGGAGAATGATTATATGTTACCTCTGTATTCACATTCATATTATATGATTATACACTATATTATATATTATATTTATATTCAGAATACATAATAATAGCCAAAGGTCCATAAGATCTGGATGTGCCATCAAGGCCTGAGAACCCCAGAGAACTGGTATACTAATAAGACAGCTCCATTATTATTAACATATTTTTTCAAGCTGTGTTCTATCATTTTTAATGTTTTTAATTATAATTATTATTTATGAATGATTGTTTTTTTTAGTATTGTTGTATGCTATCCAGTGTCACTTGTTTTGTGAAATTAATGTCTATACAAATTTGAAAAATAACCTCTGAATAATGTTTTATTGTACAAAATGTCCTGTCAAAAGAATATGACTGCAAGTTTGATTAAAAGGGTTAAAAAATGTTGTATTATATTTGGCAAGTTCCCATCTTTTTAATTTAATTTATTTATTATTAGACTTCTACATTGCCCATTTTGCAGAGGCAGTTCACTTAATCCCAACGTTTACCAGCAAATTGGAATTTCATTGAAAGCTATTTACACATGTTTTATTTCAGCAATGCCTTATTTTTATTCAAGAAATGCCTAAGCATATATAGCTTTTAATACTATTCTCAACTTGTAAACAAAACCTGGCTTCTGATCACCTCTAAAGTTTACAGAGGAAGGTTTATATACAATAATTACTACCCTGCTCTGCAATTAAAAAATAAAAGCTGCATGTAGGCTTATAAAGCTCCACAATTTTATTTTATTTTTAAAATGATATTGAACAACTTTTGCTGAACGTCTGTATAAAGTTCAATTAGGAATATTCCTACCATTCAGAATAGTTTCTGAGCATGTGTGTGCTTATGTACAGGCACACATGCAAGCATTGCTTATTTTTTTTACACACTGGAGCCAGTCTTTATTTATTTATCACCATTAATTTATTTACTATAATTATCTGTAGGTCATCTACTTGAATGTCTTTAGGCAGTTTACAACTATATATTTAAACCAATGTTTTTCAATCTTGGCATCTTGGAGACTTCAGTATGCTGGCTGGGGAATTCTGGGAGTTGAAGTCCACACATCTTCAAACTTCCATGAATAACAACAAACACTGCACTGCAGGCTTATTATTGTAAAATAAAATATTCAGATCATTAAAATCTTAACAATTCTGCTTCCGTCTTCCATAAAACCCAGAAATAGTCTGAATAACAGTTGTAATAAATCTGCATTGGAATAGATTAGAGTAGGATAGAATAAGGAATAGAGTAGAGTAGAGTAGAGTAGAGTAGAGTAGAGTAGAGTAGAGTAGAGTTGGAAGGGACCTTGGAGGTCTTCTAGCCCAGCCTGCTGCTCAGGCAGGACCCATGGGCCTCGCTGTGCAACAAGTTCTTCCAGATACATGATGGTACCAAAAAAACCTGACTGATCTCTGCTTAGCCTTCCATGATGAAGACATGTAGAGAAGGGCTTGTGAAAATAAGTTCAATATTTGAGCAGATTTATTTGGGAAAAAGTGGAAACACCAGGTAAAATGAGTTACTGAAATTTTAATATAATCCCATGTTCAGTGGCAAGGAGGAGCTCCCTCCAAATAATGTAACATAATATATTTTTTTTAAAATCAGAGCAAATAAGCAATTCTGGATTACCATTTGGATATTTATCCCAGAATATTACTAAATTTATTCCACAAAACTAACCTCTTCGGGAGCAAAGGTGATGCTAGAAATTACCAGTTTCTCTCTGTTTGTTGTTTCATTATCCATCTCCTTTTTATCTTTGAGTATATTCCAGTGGATGTCCTCAGTCTCATGCTCAAGTCCATATTTAGTTTTAAGATGCTTCAGCTTAATTTGGGGTGCATCTATCTCATCTTTCACACATGTCTGTTCCAAACTGATGGAGTCCATTAGAGCAACAACCTCCTGTAGTCTGTCTTCAGCTTGACAAAGAATATCATACTGTACCTTAAGTGAAAAAGTGCAAGAAGATCATAATGACAGCGAATATGCGCAGTTGGCAATATTACTGCCCTCTATAAATAGGCTATCAGAGAGAATAAAATAGGGTAAAACACTCAGAACATTGTTTCATATAGAATTAGATAGTTCATAAAGAAAAGTAAACAAAAGGCAATGTCTTTGTCAGGGAATATGCTTGTTCTCTGATTTGCACAGAGAACTGATATCCATATTCATTTAAATCCATGAAGTCCTCGACTTACAACAGTTCATTTAGTGACCATTCAAAGTTACAACAGAAGTCCTTGACTTACAACAGTTCATTTAGTGACCATTCAAAGTTACAACAGCACTGAAAAAAGTGACTTATGACTATTTTTGACATTTATGATCATTGTAGCATTCCCCCGCGGCCACATGATCAAAATTTGGACACTTGGCAACTGGCATGTATTTATGTCGGTTTCTGTATCCCGAGGTCATGTGATCACCTTTTGCAACCTTCTGACCAGCAAAGTCAATGGGGAAGCCAGACTCACTTAACAACTGTATTACTAACTGAACAACTGCAGTGATTCACTTAACAGCTCTGCCAAGGAAGGTTGTAAAATGGGGCAAAACTCAAATATGTCTCACTTAGCAACATAGATTTGGGCCTCAACTGTAGTCGTACATCGAGGACTATCTGTAAATGAAAAAGCACCACGCTCCCAAGGGCATGCACATTCAGATTTCCCTTCTTCAATGACGTGAATGAGAGCTTGCTTGAGCTTTGGTACTGCTTGTAAAAGACTGATAAAACAAGAGGAAGTGCTGACACCAAATTGCTTTAAAAAGAAATGTGAATTATTTTTACTTGCACTTGATTCCCAGCTGACTTATCTGACTGCTTGTTGTGTAAGATGATTCAGCTGTGTAAGAAAGCAGCCATGGGGCAAATTGCAAGAGTTCTTTTTACCCTTGTTCAGTTTAATTGTTTATGCTGCAATCTTGAAAGCAATTTCATTCGGCACTGATAAAAACTCTGCACCAATAATCAGCTATGAATAAAAAGATGCTGCTTGTAAAACTCTTAATTTTCAGTATTTTTCTTTCTAGTTTTTATCAATCATTTTTATTCTGGGATGGAAACACTGTTGCTCAAATTTTCTTAATGAATTTAGCTTCTCATTAAGGACTTTGGCAAGGGAGAGTGAGATACCCTCACTTCATTGTGTTTGCTGTCTTTTGTCTTTTATGTTTTATGGGTTTTATTGTAATTTCCTTGATTATTTGTGAGCCATTCAGAGTCTCGATATTCAGAGGCATACAAGTTTAATATATTATAACAATAGTACTTAGAGTTATATACCGTTTCACAGTGCTTTACAGCCCTCTCTAGGTAGTTTATAGAGTCAGCATATTGTCCCCAGCAATTTGGGTCCCCATTTTACCCACCTTGGAAGGATGGAAGGCTGAGTCAACCTTGAGCCTGGTGAGATTTGAACTGCCAAATTGCAGGCAGCCAGCAGTCAGAAGTAGCCTGCAGTACTGCACTCTAACCACTGCACCACCACAGCTCATTATCTTTATTATTACATTGTTACTCTTTCTAGTTCACTGATTTTCAAATTCACTGGAAACAAAATTCCTCCTGACCTGGTTTTGCTCTGCACCCATAGGCTCCCACAACTCCTCTAGGGAAGTTATCAAAAGTGTTGTCAACTCTTCACATTGCTGGTGTCCCTCAACAGAGCCTTCCAAGAGCTTAGCTGTATTCTGTGATTTGAGGAAAAACTCAAGATCAAAACCAACATGCATAGATAGCTGTCCAATATAATAAAGTATTTTCTGCAGACTATTAGACTTCTCTGAAAAAATAGCATAGTACCTTCCTGAACCCCTATACAAATAAACATATTTTATTTATTAAACAACTTTATATAGACACCTAGAATCACTGTGTTAGAGTTAGGCAGCTATATAAAGGTAATAATTAAACTTTTACAAATAAATAAATAAATATAAATATACCCTTCTGGTAATTAAAGTGGCATGGTCTAGATCAGATTTCATCTTACCCTACCTGTTTGTTTGAATCAAATCTAATCCCATGTCTAATGAACATTTATATTACAAGATATACACTAATAGAGTTTCATTCTGGATCTTCCAAACCAATAATCTGCCAAGATGCCAACCTGTAATCGGCAAAGAAGACATTTGTAGAGATGCTGTAAAGCTATCAAGGATTCGGCACTGAAGTTATTACTGCATGTCTCCAAAGAATTGCGCTGCTTCGTTAATTCATTTAAGAGAAATGTTAGGCCTTCAATTTCTTTTAGAAGTGCAGAATAATTATTTAGCTGACTTTGCACTTGCTGTGAATTGGGATGAATATCAACATTTAATCCTTGCTTCTGCTTCTCTACTTCATAAAACAATGCATTGATGGCATCTTCTGTCTGCTTCACGTGTTCCATTTGATGCTGGAGTTGTTCCTGGTCCCTATCATGGAAAAATAAATATCAGTTTAATAACTGACTGTTGAATATATAGGGCAGTGGTGTCAAACTTAAGGCCTGGGAGCTATATCCGGCCCATGGAGTGCTTAGATCTGTTCTGCAGGGTCACCCTGGAAACAGCAAAGGATCGGCTCGTGGTGCCCCTGCCAGTGAAAATGTTTTCACTGGCAGAGTTGCAGGAGGCCGTTGCAGCCGAAAACAGAGCTCAGAAGCCCGTTTTAACTGGCAGAGCACTCAGGCCACACAGGCGCCCCCAGAACGAGTGATGTCAAACTGGCCATGCCCACTTTGGCCACATCCACCCCAGCCCCCGAAGGTCAAACGCAACCCTGATGCAACCCTCAGTGAAATCTAGTTTGACACCCCTGATATAGAACAGAGAGAGTGACAAACTTGTTGTAATGTTAAAAAGCAAAAAGTTCATGTTTGTCATAAGAATAGGGTAGAATGTTAAATTACTTAATAGATGTAACATACTTGCAACCTACAAAATACTGTATATATAATCATCAACTTCTGGGGACTCTGTCTTCTTTACCAAATCTTTTTGTAATTATTTTTTTCTTTTTAAAATTAATCTAATTTTTACAAATTTTAATGGTCATTATTTGCTTTGAGTAACCTATATGCAGTTAAGGAATGGGCTATATTTTAATATAAATAAAGAAAATTGTATTTATATATTTTTTCTATAGTGATTAGTCAAAAGCTTGCAGCAAAAATTTTCAGTTTTCCACTACTTTCAGCAATGTTACCCTAGTGGAGAGTTTCTGGCGGAATTTTTACACTGGATGATATTATTTTAGAATGACACTTCTGCATTTTCAACTCAGTGGACATTTTCATGGTGTAATCTAAGCTACTTACCTCAGACAGCCAATAACCAAATGAATAGTGGAGTCCCACTTCTTTTGGACATCAGAAACTATCTGTTCAATCGCTAGGTTCTTACTCTTATCGTCACACTTCAAATGTTCTCCAACAGCTATGATAGTTTGCAATTTAGCATTGCCTTCTACTTTCAACAAAGCAATCTCCTGTATTGTAAGAAATAACATGAAGATTATTGTTTTTGCTCTGTTTTGACCTAGCACCCAGGCTAGTTTTGACATGGTAAAATTATCAAGAGAAACAATCCTTTTTAAAAAATGAATTATTTGTCATTCCAATAAAATCTCACACAATGAAAATTAATAAACTGCTTCATGTTCTTTTGTTAATTCCCTAAATATTGGAAGACATTGCCAATATTGGAAAGAGTGGTAATGGAAGAAATAGAAGATAAGTAGGATATGTTCGGTGCCTTGAATTATTTCTAAAAATAATAATGGCAGGATAAAAATAAATAAGTCAAATAAATAAAACAATTAAATTCTTATTAAGCTTATAAAGTGCTTTTGTCAGGTATTAATTATTAGGAACAAGGGTTGAATTCAACATACTGTTTATTATATGCTACATATAAACAAGAATCTGATTTACTAACACTCAAGCCAAATTGGTGCCAGATAAGAGTCAACAGAATTCAAAGGGGCTGGACTTTAGTCTTTTGGGAGACTTCATACTGATGACATGTTTAAGCCTGTGCTTGGCCTGTTCATCTTCTACAGCTTTGATACTGAACTATCAAATACTATTTTGCTATTTTATTAATTTAATTTGTGCTGGTAAAAGTTAAGGGTTCTGAAACATAGATTGATTATAATGAAAAACTGACAGTCTTGGCAACAATGTCAATTAGTGGTCTTTCCCATATTTATAGGGACATAGTGGCACAGTGGCTAAGATGCTGAGCTTGTCAATCAGAAAAGTTGGCAGTTCAAATCCCCAGCACCACATAATGGAGTGAGCTCCCGTTACTTGTCCCAGCTTCTGCCAACCTAGCAGTTAGAAAGCATGTAAAAATGCAAGTAGAAAAATAGAGACCATTTTGGTAGGAAGGCAACAGTGTTCTGTGTACCTTCGGCGTTTAGTCATGCCAGCCACATGATCACAGAGATCTCTTTGGACAACGCTGGCTCTTCGGCTTTGTAACGGAGATGAACACTGGCCCCTAAAGCCGGAAATGACTAGCACATATGTGTAAGGGGAACCTTTACCTTCACCCTTTATTTTGATCTTCTGAGCTTGGAGTGGTTCCATCTTTAGTCCAGAATGTAATTGTATTTCCCCTTTTAGGACTGGCATGCAGGAGCTAGTGGCAACTATGCCCAAGGCAGCCTTTGCACAAATTTATTTGATGCACCACATATGCTCACTTAACACTCTACTTTGTGGCTGTACTAGTTGTCAATATGCCTCAGGATACAATTCAAGGTTCTGGTTATCACCTATTAGGATACACACTTTGATTATTCGAGGGCTATTTATTCACGGTTTTGGCCTGGCCTATATATTCTATCATGCCTAGCATGCTGTGGGTTCCATCAATTAAACAATATCAATTGTTGGGATGCAGGAAATGGGCTTCTCTATCTTACTGCAGTCTGCTAGAACACCATTCAATCTGAAATTCATATGCTCACCTTCACCTGGCCTTTTTTAAGCAGACTTTTACAACCTGGCTCTATCCCAGGCCTCAGTTAGAATAAGTGGTTGATCTCTTCTGGAATATTTTAATTGATTAACTGACTTCTGCTTTCTCCAGACTTTCTTTGTGGTTTATGAATTCAATTTTTATTGGTTTTTTTTAATTACAAATAAATAAATAGTAACTGCAAACAGAGCATGGAACAGTTAAAACTAAAATTCAAGAAAAATGTCAAGCACGTTTAAAAATGTTTTTAAAATGAGAAAAGACAAAAGAAAGAATTATTGGATGGTTCTTTTATTAATAAAATGTAGAGCTTCAAGTATGTTTTGATACCTGGATTTTGAACAACCTTTCTTCCAGTGATATCTCAGATTCTTCAGCACTCATCTCCAAGACAGGTTTTTTTAGAATTTCCACCCAGCAAAAAATGTTCCTGACAAGTTCTTCAAAATGCTTTCTTTCTACACAATACATCTCAGAAACTCCAAGGGTTTTCTGTACATGATTAACCAACCTCTTGTATTTACTGACAAACTGGGCAGATTCTAGAACTGCTTCATCACTGAAAAATCCTGAGTTTTTCAAATAATTTGCCCGGCAATCAAAAGAATCAAACCACTCCCTGTAAAAGAATAACAATTGTGTGAAATTTAATTGTCATCATTTTTCCCCATGCTTTATCTATGTCATAATTTTTAAATAATATCAGAATTGGACAATGATCAACCTTCATATAAGGCAACGTCATATCAACTTTTTTTTCCAATTGACCAAGACAGGATGATTCAACATTTAAAATCACATTCTTTGCATTCTTCTGTTTCATCACTGCGTTCAATAGTCATTCTTTAAATAGGCAGCGATTGACAACTTGAACTCAAAATCATTATATTTACTCAAATTTAATATATTTATTGTTGAAAAATATACATAAATTTGTGTTCAATTGTGAATTCCAAATCTTTGAAAATACGTTTTAGATAGGAACATTTTCAGTAGAAAACATGAGTATTCCACTGAAACTAGCTCTCAAGTGAGGAGCAGAGTTAAATGAGTTGCTATAGCTAAGACAAAATACCTTTGTTTGAGTAGAATTTGATAAAAATGTTCAAGTCCTGTCTTCTCTTTTTGAACTTGTTTCCATTTTTGTTCTTGAGTCCTTAGCCACTTCTGCAGACTCTTAAAGTCCTTTTCAAGCCTTCAAAGAAATAAAATAAATACTTACAAAAAAATCCTGTTAAGCTGTAAAAAAAAAACTTTGCCATGAACAGTGGCACTTAATGCTATACAGGAAATTAATTTTTAGTCGAGTTCATCAAGCTTACCTATTAATACTTATTTACTTATTTAGTACTGTAGGAGGAGGAATACATCAATCTCAAAACATATTTTGGGAGGATTAGATTTAAATTCCATCGAATCATTCTGGATCACAATATAGATGAGGCAAGCTAAGTTCATTTTGGCTTCTTACCTAGCAAACTGTTGAAGAAAGTAGTGAAGCTCCATTTTTCGTGCCTGACATTTGGAAATTACTCTTTGCAATTCCACTTCTTGGTCCCTCACCCAATTATTCAACTGATGGACATTTGGTTTGGGCAAATAGTTTTTCACCTGGTCCACAATAGTCTTCACCTCATCAATATCACTGCCTTTGTCTTCAAAATTTAGGAAACTCTAAAAAAACCCATAAAAGAGATTTATCTAAGATCAGCAATATCTTTTTGTTGTTGCTGATGTTTGATATGTTTTATAGTTTTATCTATCCATCCATCCATCCATCCATCCATCCATCCATCCATCCATCCATAACTCACTTCTTGATTATTGGAATAAGTGACAATTTCTGAATAGATTATAACCAATTGATCAGCACCTACACAATTGATTTTTTGTTTAACATTGATGCATGATTTTTCAATAGAACTAAGCACTCATTCACATTTGCATCCGATATACATCCACGCGGCATCCCCTTTCTTTCCTTTAGGCGTACGTGATGCATCCGCTTCATCCGCTGTAATCCACTAGGTTTCCTATGAACATCTGTTTAACATCCCCACTACATACTACCCATGTCCGTTCTTTTCTGTTCTTTTCCATTCTGTTTATACAAATTTTCACCACTTTTTGAAGTGGATGACAACGGATGGAGCCACCCCCGAAATTTTGCTCGTCCGCTGTGTCCTTTATGCATACATTTTGCATCCGTCGGCCAGTGGGACCTAGCCTTAACATGTAATGGTTAGTAATCAATTAATCAAAGGCTTCTATCACAAAACATCCATCCATAGACAATGCTTTCTTGTGGCTGTGCATGATCTTGCCTCCTTCCAATAGGTAACACTGCACTGGATACATATATATCGGAAATGATTGGATTATTGTATGCTTCTCATAAAAAAGAATCCTTCATAGAAGGAAATTATTCCTCTGTTTCATGACTTACTATTCTAATCTTGATGCACTTCAAGACTGAAATGAATACTTCCTTTTTTCACTGAAGATAGAAAGGGGAGAAGCAAAATTACAACCTCTAGTACAGATAGCCCTTACAACAGTTTTTTAGTCACCATTCAAAGTTACAATGGAAGTGAAAAGTGATTTATGACCATTTTTCACACTTATGACAATTGCAGCATACCATAATCTCCTGATTATGGTATGCTGCAATTCAGGCACTTGGCAACTTACTCATATTTATGACGGTTGCAGTGTCCTGGGTTCATGTGATCAGCTTTTGCAACCTTCTGACAAGCAAAGTCAATGGGGATTCACTTAACAACCATGCTACTAAGTTAACAAGTGCAATGGTTCACTTAACAACTGTGACAAGAAAGGTTGCAAAATAAGGCAAACTCACTTAACAAATGTTTCACTTAGCAACAGAAATATTGGGCTCCATTGTGGTTGTAAGTCGAGGACTATCTGTACATAGGTTCTATTCTTGATAGAATCACTGTTCAATATACTTGTAGCTGGTTTGCTATGCTAATATTTACTGTCACCCATCTGAATCAAATAAAAAACAGTAGAAAAGACAATAAAAGATAATAAGTAAAAATAATCAATTCCTCAAATAGCACAAGGCAAAAACCACAAACTAGGCTCAACTAACATCCTGAACCTAAAACTCAAGAGAAGAGCCAGGTTTTAAGGCTCCTAAAAGGCCAGCATAACTGACTCATTATGAAGTCAATTAATTAAATTTACATAAAATTAGTCAATAAAATTAGGTAATTAAAATATATGATTTGGGCCAGGGAGACTCAGTTTTAAAATCCCACTTATCCATAACAGCCAACTCATGAACCACCTCACAGTCATAGTTACCTTTCAATAGATAAAATTTTAAAGATAAAAAGACGATATATTTGTCAGACAACTTTGGAGAAATGACAGATTAAAAATATAGCAAAAGGAAAAATAAAATTAGAAAAATGCATAACATACACTGATTTAAACCCCCCTTCTTTCTCTCTGATGGAAGTTGTACATTCTAAGAATGTATTTGGCCTCCACAGACTGCATCAAAAATTAAACTAGATTATGTATCGGTCTATTAAGTTATCGGTCTAAGTAAGTTATAGTAAAATGTTTCTAGAACCATAGCCTTATCAGGATCATCAGATAGGGGCTGCAAAAATCTGGATAACTCAAGATAGTCGTGCAGAATTCAAATTTTCTAGATATTTTGATTGCCATTCATGGTTATTCAGAATTTGCAACCCAGATCTAGCAGCCAAGCCTTACATTGCTCTCCAAGGCGAATTTACTAAGAAGGAAATGCTATGAAACTTCTCGTTTCTCCATACTACATTTACATATCACAACTTTAATCTATCTAATTCCGCTCTTTCGTATTCTAAAAGAACACACAATACAGAATGAATTGAATTGGCATCCTTCAGTCTCAAGAGACTATGGTATCGTGCTATGGAACTCCTCACTGCCACTTCCCGTGTTGTTTCAATGCTGTATGCAAAGCTGGAGTGTCCTCTCCAGAGCACAAGGCCTCGGTACTTTAATATGGAGGATAAACTGTTACCCAAGCAGCAGATCACCCCTCTCCATGTCACTGAAATAGTTTAATGGAACGGCAGAGCCAATACAATTAGTTCCAGCTGCATTGGAGGGGTTACCACAACGTGACTGTACAGAGTCACAAACTGCTTTCAGGACTCGGGCTCTGGATTTTACCTTGAGGTTGACTCCTGAAGCCTTTTCCAATAATAGATATAACCACAAGGCAGTGGAGGTTTGAAATCAGAGTTTCCCTTCTCCTAGAAGATGAATCTACCATTTATCACATACAGAATATGTGAAACTAAAATGCACCCTCATTTTTAATGTGAGAAAAACAGGGCTAATTTATTTAAAATCTGAAGAATCATGAAGGAAAGTAGTCAACACAATTAGCAGTCTTATGCCTTACTATTAGTTGATGAATCTTCTTTTCTGCCATCTCTTTTGTTTCAGAGGAGTCAAAACACTCTTCCAGAGAGATCTGTACATTGCTGAACCAATCATCAAAACGCTTACACTGGTCTGTCGGAAGATGCAATTTAAAATATATATACATAAAAAAGATGAGTAGGATGAAGAGACAAAGGGCTTCGTTATTTGAATCAAAGCAATTAGCTCTATCACTGTTGGGCTCCACTTGGGCCTTGCATGAAAAGCCTTTACAAATTGAAGTATCAATCAGAAAAATTGAAAATCTTTCAATAAGAATTATTTTACACTGAAAAATAATTATAGGTATAGATATTTATTTATTTAAATAAATTTTAAAAAGGAGGCAGTTTTCCCTCCACACAATTATATCTTTAAAATTAAGTTACAAATCAATATTACTATATGCTTACTATAGTAACTATATTTTAACTCTATAAAAATTTGAAGTAGTTCCTTCAAATTTACTTAAACAGTTTAAGTATCGTATTCTGTTTCTTTCTGTGGCTTGAAAACACTTTTACATAAAGCAATTGTCAATTCAGACTATTTTCCCCAGTTAAAATTTGCTTTTAAAGAAAACAGAGACAGCTTAAAATTGGCAACTTAAGAAAAAATAATAACTTTTCACTCACAATTTAAGAGAGTTGTAAAGTGATCCTGAAATATTTGTTTTTTTGAATTAAATAAGTCAGTGATACTTGTCAGAAGCTTCTTCAACTCAATAACATCAGGGTTCAGATAGCCTGTCTCTTTCTGAAGCAATTTCACATGTTGTTTTTGATGAAGAATCTTCTGATGTATTTCCTAAATAAGAAAGGGAATATCATTTACATGTTGTCAGAAAACCTATCTGGAAATAATTTTGGTAAGCTAAGTCCTAGAAAGTCAAGGAAATCAGGAATATTAAGGATGACATTTGTTAGCATCTTTTAAAAAAACTTGCATCTTTTCCTGGGCTCATACAGAATCCAGGAAAATAGCATCCTGCCATAAATTATATGGAAGGGGGAATGAACCAGTCAGCTGTAAATTGTAAGGGAACCAGAATGAACCAGCCTCCAAGGACACCTGACCTGGGAACCGAATGTGAAACTGTAGTGAGATGTGCCAAACATCCAAGCTGTTCCCAAAACATCCAAAAGGCATCCTATTGGTCACTGATGGATTGGTCAAGGGGGGAGGGCAAAGGAAAGGGGGGGAAGTGTAACCTTTCTGTGGGAATATTCAGATCTAGCTTTAGTTTTGCTGCAACCACTTAACTTTAGTTTCAATCTCAATTTCAAATTCAATCATTTAAATCCAATGAAATCAAGGGTCTTTCTTTCCAAAATGTCTAAGTTGGGGCAGATCTGACACATTTGATTTAAAAATATGACAAAAGATATGATCTTTTACCAACAAGGAACCTGCAAATATATAGTAATAACAAACCTTGGTTCACAGCTAAACTTAAGCAGCTATGTCGTTCCAAAGAGGAAGCCTACAGAAAAGGTGACAGAATGCTATACAACCAGGCCAGAAACATATTAACAAGAGAGATCAGAGCAGCAAAAAGAAGCTACTCAGAAAAGTTAAGGAATCAGTTCTCAACAAATGAACCAGCAAAGATGTGGAAAACTCTTAAAAACATTACTGGCTTCAGCAAACCTCCTTCCCAGGCAGAAGGAAACCAACAACTAGCAGATGACCTGAATGTGTTTTACTGCAGGTTTGAAAGGAAACTACGGCCACCTATCTCCACATACCAACAGCACCTATCTCAAACACACCAACAACAGCCAAGCCTCCTACAACTGCCCCCAACCCACTGGGTTCACAACCTCTGGTGATCACAGAAAAAGAAGTGCAAGATCTATTTCACAGACAAAATCCAGGGGCAGACAAGATAACTCCTTCTTGCTTAAAAATCTGTGCTGACCAATTGGCCCCCATCTTCACCCGAATCTTCAATAGATCACTAGAGATGTGCTATGTTCCTTCCTGCTTCAAACACTCTACCATCATCCCAGTGCCAAAGAAGCAATGGTGGTATTCAGCCGGTTTGCAATGGATCGGGCGAACTGGTAGCAAGAATTTGGCATGGGTCACCGAACCAGTAGTAAGTTCTGGCTGGCCACGCCCCCCATCCAGTTGCCTTCCCACCTGATGCTCGCTCACCCCGCCTGCCTGCCTGACATTTGCCCAAAGTATGTATTTCTTTTTTTTTCCTCCTGATAATCAGCTCTGCATAGATCAGCTGTGCTGGGATTCCCCTTGTTGAGGCCCAGGAAGGCAAAAAATGGAGGGAGGAGCTCAGCCCCTCCCCATTTTTTGCCTTCCAGAGCCCCAGAAGAACCTTAGGGGAGCAAAAACGCCCCCCCCAAGGCTCCTCTGTGGCTAAGAAGCTCCCAAAAACAAGTGGGGGCTGCAAAAAAAGCCACGCCCACCCAGACACACCCACAGAACTGGTAGTAAAAGTTTTTGAACACCACCACTGCAAATTCCATCAAGGAACTGACTGACTACACACCAGTTGCTCCAATATCTGTAGTTATGAAAATCTTTGAAAGGCTGTGCTGTCCCATCTGAAAACCATCACGGATCCACTGCAGTTTGCATACCAAGCAAATAGATAGACAGATGATGCTGTTAACATGGCTCTGCATGACATCCTACAACACCTTGAATCTCCAAATATCTACACAAGGGTCCTCTTTGTAGTCTTCAGTTCATCATTCAATACCATCATTCCAGACACTCTTCTAAGTAAATTAAACCAACTAGCAGTACCTGAACACATTTGTAAGTGGATCATGAGCTTCCTAACAGACAGGAAGCAGCAGGTGAAGCTAGGTGGAAACACATCCGATAGCTGTACAATCAGTACAGCCCCCCACCAAGGCTGTGTGCTTTCTCTACTTCTCTTCTCCCTATATGCCAATGACTGAATCTCAAACTATCCACCTGTTAAAATACTGAAGTTTGCTGATGACACAACAGTGATTGGTCTCATTCGAGACAGTGAAGAATCTGCATACAGACAGGAGGTTATACAACTTGCCTCTGGTGTAACTGGAACAATCTGGAACTGAATACACTCAAAACCGTAGAAATGGTGGTAGACTTTAGAAGAAACCCTCCCATACTAACATCTCTTACAATACTAGGCAACACAGTATCAACAGTAGGGACCTTCAAATTTCTAGGTTCTAGTATATCACATGACCTAAAATGGACACCTAACTTCAAAAACATCATCAAAAAAGCACAACAAAGAATGTTCTTTCTATGCCAACTCAGAAAGCTCAAACTGCCCAAGAAGCTGCTGATACACTTCTACAGAGGAATTATTGAGTCTGTCATTGCACCTCAAGAACTGTCTGGTTTGGTTCTGCAGCCCAACAGGACAGACACAGATTTCAGAGGATAATTAGGACTGCAGAAAAAAAAATTACTACCTACCTGCCTTCAGTCGAGGACCTGTATACTGCATGTGTCAAAAAGAGGGCTGTGAAAATATTTACAGATTCCTCACATCCCGGACATAAACTGTTTCAACTCCTTCCCTCAAAACGACGCTATAGAGCACTGCACACCAAAACAACTAGACACAAGGACAGTTTTTTCCCAAAAGCCATCACTCTGCTAAACAAATAATTCCCTCAACCCTGTTCAACTATTACAAAGTCTGCACTACTATTACTGTTAATCTTCTCATCACTCCTTACCACCACTTGTGACTGTATGACTGTATACTTACAATTTATATTGTATATAAATCTTGTATACTTATGATTTATATTGACTGTTATATATTGCTTGTATACTTACAATTTATATTGACTGTTTCCTAGTATGATTTGATTGCTTATTGTACCCTATGACTATCATTAAGTCTCGTACCTTATGATTCTCGACTCTTGATGAATGTATCTTTTCTTTTATGCATACTGAGAGTATTTACACCAAGACAAATTCCTTGTGTGTCCAGTCACACTTGGCCACTTAAGTATTCATTCTATCTATCTATCTATCTATCTATCTATCTATCTATCTATCTATCTATCTATCTATCTATCTATCTATCTATTTATTCCCACAGGCTCTACATCACTCCTTTCCCTACTGAATTTAAAACTCTGCATCATTATAAATAATAGCAGTCATATAAATATACAATTACCAATGTCCAAATGTAATAATTTGGCAATGCTGACAGAAGTAAATGTGATTGGATTTTGTTTTTAATAAGTTTTTGAAATTTGTACCTAAGGTTATATTATGTTATATTCACATATATTGCAAACAAAAGCTTTCTGAATAAATTACAATAACTCAACTATGACATAACACTATTCAAAAATCACATTAGGACTTAATATTTATGTGTGAATCTAGTCCAAGTATAACTAGATTGTGCTAAACCTATGTACACTGGTTTTTTTTTTACTTATATGTCCATCCATTATGATTTAATATTTTGTACAAACTCTCTGAATCCTAGTTCATATTAATCATGGTTGAGACTGACATTGACATAATTTTTAATTACTGTGAAAGGCAGCAGGAGAATGGAATATGGGAAATTCATATGGAGGAGAGTGATGGAGCTCCTAATTTTCTGATCCCGCTCAAAGTCCTATAATATCTGAACCAATCATTGAAATTCCATCATTATGTCATTGTAAGAACAGTTTGAGGTATTATCTTGAGGTGGAATATCATCCACATTGTCAAACAAACTAAAGATGCTTCTTTATGCTGTTGTACATGTCTGAAGTACCTCCAATTTTGTAAAAATCTCCAAGGTATCAGAGGGAGATAAAGCTTCCAGAAGCGATTCTGTCATTCCGATTTGAGTCTTGGCAAGATCAAGGTCTCCTTTCAGCTCTGTTGTACTGCCCTTGAGTTCTGTGGGTTCTGACTTATTTGGTAAATGCTTTCTTATTAGATCCATTTTGTTCAAAAGAGAAGATTTAATAACCTGAAAAGGAGAAACCAGATGCCAATTTAGTTTAGTTTAGTTTATTTTCATTGTATCTCATACAATGAAATCAATCATCTTCAGTGCACATCATGACTGTGAAAATAAACACAAACACACATCCTTCACACTCCACACATTGAATTGAATACCCCCAACACCGTACCAGCACTGCACTATACAATGGAATTCAACAGAGCTACTGTCTTGGGATAGAAGTTCTCATTGACTATTTTAGTACAAATTTGGGAGAAATATTGCTATATGTATCTGCCTTTAAATTACAATTTCCTTCTTTTTTGCAAGAATTGACAAATACATCTCATATTTTAGGTATACCCAAAATTTATTTAAAAGGTGGAAACTAGTTGTTTCTGAAAAAGGCATTCCATGTTCATAGCTAGTAACAATGTCTTTACAGTGTAAATTTCCTTCACTCTAACACAAAATCTTATCATTTAGTGAGTTTTGTTTCAGAGAATTAAATCAAGAAAACCAGTTGTAATTAACAAATGAAGGCAAATACATGTGTCCCAGGATAATATTGCAGGATCCAATCTGGGTCAGTCACCGGGACCAGAGGTTTTTTTGTCTTCCAAGCTTTTGGACTAATTGTGGAACCTGTCTTCAGAGAACTGTGTTGTAATTAAGTTTGTTTTTATAATAATATGCTTGGAAACATGTTGTATCATAACCTTGCATTCAAATGAGATGTTGACCAACTACATCACAACTAATTAGGGATGACAAACACTGCCAGAAGCAACAATATATGTGCTTCAGGGCAGAATATTTCTTCCTTCAGAAAAATCATTTCTACTATGCACTACCACTCTTATTCAAATAATTTCCCTGTAACTTCAGTAGAATATTTCTATCATTTTCTTGAGAACATCAGTGAAAATATTTCGCCTTCTTTCATGGCCTGCAAAGGATGTTGTAAAAGTTGTGCAAATGTTTTCTTGCAGTCCTCCCTCCCCAGAATGTTAAATTTAAGTGCTAAGTATCTTTATTAGTGTTATACTCTTTCCTGACATGCAACACAGAGAGGATGATGAGAAGTTTCCTCTTCTACACAGATACTCAAATATTTATGAGGAAGGCACTGTCCAAACACACACAGATGTACATATTGATGCACAAACACACTTCTAGGTTTTCATGATTGTATTTGCCAGGCACTTCTGGCAAGGCAAGTTTCCAGAAATTTCCATTTATTAAGAGTGGACACAGATTTAACATATGTCCTAATCTTTTTAATCTCAACTGAGATGACTAAGAAGAAAAAAAATAGCTGAATTAGAGCTACTGCATCTCACTGTTAAAACTCCAGAAAACGATTAGATGGGACCATTTTCAGCCTAACTAATTACTGACCCTTCAAGGGAATCTTTGTCTCATGAAGTTAAACAGCAAGGAATGGGGTCTTCTTGGGGTTTTCTTCCTGTAGTCATCTAGACCTTCTCATGAGTGAAAGGGAAAAAAAGAACCTTCTTCATAAGACTCAAGGAGAAACATAATACATCTTGACCTCTAGATGTAATGAACAATCAGATAGCACCCATTTGTATTTTAGTGGTTGTAATCTGGTAACATAGCTCAGAATCTGGCACCAAAAATTCTGTTACTTCCAAAATATCACAGCACTCTGAGTCAATATCAGATAGTCAGCTTGAAGAGAAGTAACAGAATAGAAGACATTTGCCTTTCTTCATCTTCTCGTATATACTTGGTCAAGGAGAGGAAACTAAGAGATGTGATATTGAATATTAGCTGAAGTAGTAATTACCCTGCACTGTCCAATTGAAGCAGTGGGTCAGACCTGATGGCAAAAGAGACCTTTACAATTGTGTTTTATTTTCATTATTGCAAGGCAATACGAAGGCATAGAAAATCTTTTTTGGACAACAAAGATAGGCAGGCCTATTATATCAACCACAATCATAATTCTTTTTATTCCTCCTCTTTCACCTGTAGTTCAAGTGGGGGTTCACTGCTGTTAAGAAGATCCTGAATTTCATCCACCTGTGTATCAAATTTCTCTAACTTTTTTTCTTGGAACAGGACATCGGCCTGAGAAGATACAGAAAACAGATTATGTACAAACTATCCAATTGTAAATTTTATTTTACCAGTTAGTATTGAGTAGAAGTCATAATCCGCTGCCCTTGAAGATCACTAGGAAGCAGCAACTGGGCCAAAATGCAATGGCATAAGCAGTTATGAACAAATTCAGAATACCCATGTAACCCCCTCTGCTGTTAAGCTAGACTGATTACCAGTGATGATTACCTCCTATAAAGCTAATGTAGGTCATACTGAACAATATAAGGGAGTGATTTGACTGAAAATAAAAGAGCTTTCTCATGACAGACACATTATTTCAATGGATTCCTATTCCTTTCTAGAACAGGATGCATCTTAACATAAGAATGGTAAGGGTTTTGAAGATCTCATATTAAATTTTGTTCAAAATCTACTATCATTTTGATTAAAATTCCCTTTTCATGATAAAAATAGGTTTTTAAATGTATCTTTTTCATGTCTGCATCTCATAAAGGTATTTTATGAATGCATCTATCATTGCATTCAAGCAGAGGAGAAGAAAGCCGGTATATTACGTGGGATGTATATAAAAGAAGCATCCCGAAGGCAGTGTTTGTGGTGATCAATAAGTAAATGAAAAAATGGCAGAAATGCTGGCACTATGGAAGAGAGAACAAAGAAGAAGGAAAAAAACCAGAATTTTATATCTTAAATCAGAGCTTGACAGCATTGTCCCATTCTTCATCTAGTTTAGAAAAAAGTTGCCTGCAATTGCATAATAACAAATAATCCTTATCAACCATACCTCCAATTCTTCCAATTTCTTTTCAGTCACATTCCCATCTTCTAAGTTCTTCTGCACTGCATCTGACCATTCGTCAATCAAACTGGATAAGTCAAGAAGCTTGTCCCATAAAGCCAGAGCTCTTTCCAGGTTTTCACAATAGCTTTCAGTACGCTCATTGATCTGGAAGAGGGAATTATGTTTTCCCCCCAAAAAGAAAGAAACAGAACATAAAGCTTTCTAATCAAGTAAGAACATGAAGAGAGGCAAGGTAAAATGAAGCCAGACACCGAAACAAATAAGGGGAGGGAAGTAATCCAATGTTCCCATGGGATACAGCCAATTTCTTGCCAAATATGGCTTTAAATATTATCATATCAAAGATCACAATAGCTCTCCAGACTCTAGAGACAGGTTTGGCAAGGTGGCTTGGTTTATTAGATGGAATCTTCTCCCAATAATGTGTCCTAACTGGTTTTAGTTAGGAACTGCCTGGGCATATTCATTCAGCAGTCAATATTCTTCTCTAGCTTTTTAAAGCATTGAAGTAAGACATTCTTAATATCTGCACTCATGGAAAAAATATCTGCATTCCTGGGAGCACTAAGCAATATAAACAGCACAACATAATATTACTTGTTTGTTTACATCTTTGAGAATTATCTTCAAGAATTTCTTTGTGGTACCCAATAAAAAATATGCATTTCTTTGAGCCCCATTTTGTATTAAACATGCTCCAATTATAACTCAAATTTCCCTCTTTTGGGGTTCTTCATCATGCTAAATTTAATTTAATTGACTTTGAATAATATTTGGAAGTCAAAATTAATTATTACAATGAATGATACTTTGGAAAATCCTTATAGTTAGTTTATATAACATACATCCAGCCATCGGTCCACAATAGCATTAGCCTCATTCTCAAATGGGGGCTCCTCAAAACTCTTCATTTTGTTCACTTGAGACTGAAGATTTTTGCACATTTGGTTAAATCTATCAACATCTTCAGAATAACTGTTAAATTCCTCCTTTGCCATGTTAACCTATGAAAAGATGAGAAAATCCATTTAAGAACAAATCTGTTGCATTTGTGGGAAATTCTAAAGAGTAAGAAATTTATCAAAATGGAAAAGGAGAAAGAACGCATTGCCTTTGATTTTCAACATTTATATTCGTTTCAGCATTCAACAAGAATGAGGAAAAAAAGTCACGGAGTTGTGCTTTATTATGAATTTTCCAAGTTTTAAAAAATTCAATTACTTTTTAACAAGAATTAAGTCTATTCAAATATTCTAAATCTTCTGCAATATTCTGCTTTGTTTTTATGCAAATGCATTCATTAACTTGCACAATAGCAATATCTCAGGTTAATTTGTTTATTCATCTTCTTTTCAAATATATGGACTTGCAATTCCCCTCTCATACATTTTCATATACTGTTCATATAATATTGAATTATACTGTCAAATCTATGTTGAGAACAGGATTACTGATGGCAAATCAAACCTCAAATATTTTGTTCTATATAATAGGGATCCCCAATCCCCGGTCCATGACCAGCACCAGTCAGCGGTATGCCAGTAACTGGGCTCTGCAAACAAGTGAAACTCCATCCATGGGATGAAGGCAGCACATGAAACCACACTCCCTCCAGTCCACAGAAAAAAACTCTCACCGCAGAACCGATACCTGGTGCCCAAAAGTTTGGGGACTTTTGCTATATAAAATAGAAAACACTGTTTTTCAGGTAATGCAATATTTCCTTTCATAACTACAGTTGTTTCCCAAAATAAATCAGCCATTTTAATTTATAGAATTGTGTCACCAAATCTGTGTCTCTGAAACTTGCAAAATGTCATTTTTATTTTCCACTTTGGGCTTCCGAAGTGGCTCTTTTATGTCCCCAAAACACACAAACACAGGCAGTGGAGCACTGACCTTTACTACTTGGCAATTATAAAGCTTTTGTTAATGACAGCTTTGTTCCCTGTCAGACAATACTCTGTTTTTAGTACATCTAGCTAGACAATGAGAAAAAAGGACAAAGGTCTTGAAGCAACAGATGATAGACAACTGGTCCTCTTATTCTCCTAACAGAAAAAAATAAGCATGAAACTCTGCGTACTTTTTTTTGGGTGGGGGGGAGAATTCTGACCAATTTCTTTCCTTAGACATGTCAATGCAGAATTGAGCCAGATAAGGAATGACATGGCAGACCTGTGTGCCAATACCTTTTTAAAAAAGGCTAAAAAAAAAGCTAAGGACCCTCTCTTTGCACCTATGAATTAGTAAACTGGAAATATTGCACTTGATGTGTGAGAGAATGCTCATGGCATTGTTGAATCCAAATAAAACAACCTTGGCAGAAAGGAAAGATATATCACACATAAATATTTGGATTCTGACTCTTATTATTAATTACATTATGCATAAGTTGGGGAGAATCCTAAAAGACCAGGAATGATAAATCTTTAGGCCTTTATTTAAGTAACAGACACAGAAAGAGATGTCAAGATTCTTCTGAAATGGAATGACCCATTTCAAGTCCTATTCGAGGTGAAGTTAAATTTTCAAGGAAGGTAATGTAACAAAACATGTATTATTGAATTCTGAATCATCTCTTTTCTTTATGTTGGGATGTCAAACTCATGTCATAGCAGCATCACATGATGTATCAGGACTTTTTCCCCCTTTGCTAAACCAGGCATGGGTGTGGCCAGCATGTGACGCATTCGGCCCATGGGCCAGAAGATTGACAGCCCTGCTTTATATATTTCATTAATTTTGACATTGTTGCCTATTGATAAACTTTGTTTCCCATTCAAGTGTGGAAATATTGACATACTCAAATATCCTAAACAAGTAGTACTCACCTTACAACAGTTCATTTAGTGACTGTTTGAAGTTACAATGGCACTGAAAAAAGTGACTTATGACCACTGCAGCATCCCCATGAATCATGTGAACTTTTGTGACCTCCTGACATGCAAAGTCAATGGGAAAGCGAGAATCATTTAACAACCGTGTTCCTAACTTAATAACTGTGGTGATCCACTGAACAAGCAAAGTCATAAAATAAGGCAAAATCCACTGAACAAAGTCTCACTTAGCAAAGGAAATTTTCGACTCAATTGAGGTAATAAGTCAAGGGCTACCCCTATTAACATCTTGTTTCAGAGGTATATTTCATGATTTATGGAAAGTTGGGTATCTGTGAGCAATTCTTCTATTCTACAGTAAGCACTTTCCATGAAACTTATCTGTATCTTAATCAACACTAGATCTTAATCAACACTGTATCTTAATCAACACTAGAAGCTTTGCCTATAGACATAGGAGCTTTGCCTGTAGACATGGTAACAGCTGAAAAATCTCAACACTTGCAGGATGAGGTCTGGAAGAAGCCCAAAAATTGTTGGCTTGGGAGTTTTGTCTCCTATCTCCCCATGGAGTGTTGATGGCAACACTGTACACAGGTGGAGTTTCTCCAATGAATCACTGCTAAGAAGACGGTGTTCCATAGCACAGAAGATTTGTTTTCCGATTGCATCTGCAGCAGATGCAATTGGCACTTAATAGGTATTAGCCAAAGGGCACCAAACAATGTATCTCTGGACTGTAATCTGCACAGATTCGTAATTCCCATTTCATTAGAACATGCTATACACACTCCCAGAGTAGGATTATTAGGATTTTATTATTATTCAACATGAATCTGTAAGTTACTAGCTGCACTGGATAGGCAGTAACAGACCAAAAAGTAAGACGCAGTTTCAGCCTATCAAACATAATGTTCTTGAGCCAGACACTGGCAGTTCAAATTGAGGATAACACTTTGAACTGAGGGTGTTATAGAGTTTCATGACTAGGGATGAGATCTTTGTGTCAATTGATGATATACAGTGGTGGGATTCAATTTTTTTTACTACCAGTTCTGTGGGCATGGCTTGGTGGATGTGGCAGGGGAAGGATACTGTAAAACCTCCAGTCAGAGGTGGTATTTTCCGGTTCTCCGAACATCTCAAAATTTACACTACCAGCTGTCCAGAACTGTTCAGAACCTGTTAAATACCACCTCTGATGATATACCTAAGCAGTATATAACTGATGATGCACTTAAAACATTACAGTTCTGTTTTAATGCAGTATCAGCATTGAATCGAATTGATCGATCTGATCTTCTGCAACAGTTTGAATTCAATTTACGGAATACAAATTAAAGAACCCTTTTCCAACAGTGACTACATACAGCATGATTGACTTTTATCTCAACATACATCCACACAAAAATCAACACAATAATGTGATCCCCAATTATAACTTCAAAAAAGGCAACTATGATCTTATAAACAACGATTTCTCATCCCTTGATTGGCAATTTCTATTCACTGGATGCAATACTGTTGAAGACCATTACAACATATTTTCACTTGAAGTCAAACAAGTCATCAAGCTATATGTACCAATAACAACTCCAAAAATAAGAAAAAACAGATTACCCATAACAATAAGGAAGCTTCAATCCAAAAAGATATCACTTTGGCGGAAAAAGAAATCGGGTAATGTTGCCAACTTCAAAAGTCGATGCAAAAATTTATGCCACCAGATAAAGACTGAATGCACCAATTATCACTTTAAACAAGAGGAAAACCTTTAATGTACCAATTCCACCTGCGCTTCCTACAATTTTGTAAACAACAAACTAAAAGACTCAAGGTCTATTCCACCCCTGAAAGGACCTAATGGTAAAAACTGCAACAATGACACTATTAAAGCCAACCTCTTCAACACATTCTTTGGCTCAGTATTTGTAAATAGCAATGGATCATGCCCCGTATTTCCTATTCGAACCATAGACAACTACAATGTTCTAATACATATCGGTTTTACAGAAGACAATGTTGAAAAAGCATTACGCAATATAAAACCATCTCTATCTATTGGACCGGACGGAATATGTGCTTACTTCTTAAAAAAGCTATCCATTGCCATAGCCGAACATAATCTAAGCATAATCTTTGAAAAATATTTCAGGACCGGCTCCTTGCCAAAACTATGGTCATAAGCCACGGTCATCCCCATCTTCAAAAAATCTTCAAAAAGGGAGACCCCAGCCTAGTTGAAAATTACAGACCAATCTCTTTATGCTGCATCACCTGGAAAGTCATGGAATCAATTATTAACCAATTCATCATCCTCCACTTACAAACAAACTACCTACTCTCTAATAAACAATTTGGTTTCGGGAAAAAACTATCCTGTAATCTACAACTCTTACACTGCAAAAACATATGGACTACACAACTCGATCAGGGTAAAGCAATAGACGCAATCTACATAGACTTCTGTAAAGCCTTTGATCCAGTGGTACACAACAAACTACTCCTGAAACTAAAATCTTATGGTATCTCAGAACACCTGCATAACTGGATAGAAGCATTCCTCTCTAACAGACAGCAAATGGTCAAAATTGGGAGTGTCCTGTCAAATTCTGTACTGTCAACAGTGGCATCCCCCAAGGCAATGTTCTGGGACCAACTCTTTTTATATTCTACATAAATGACCTCTGTGATCATATCAAGAGCAACTGTGTTCTCTTCGCTGACAATGTAAAGCTATTCAACACCACAGACAATACTGCTACCTTTCAAAAAGACCTTGACTATGTATCAGAATGGTCAAACAAATGGCAACTTCAAATCTCAACAAATAAATCCTCTGTCCTACATATTGGAAAAAAAAAATCAGAAAATAAAATACAGGCTGAATAGTCAAGACCTTGATCCAAACTCTGTCAAGGACCTTGGAGTACTCATCTCTAATGATCTAAGTTCTAACTACATAGCCAAAAAGGCATTAAGAGTTGTTAACCTAATCCTATGTAGTTTTTTCTCTGGTAATATCACACTACTAACAAGAGCATACAAAACATTTGCTAGACCAATTCTTGAATACATCTCATCAGTCTGGAACCCACATTATGTATCTGATATTAACACAGTTGAGAAAGTCCAGAAATATTTCACAAGAAGAGTTCTCCACTCCTCTACTCATTGCAGAATACCTTATGCCATCAGACTCGAAATTCTCGACCTAGAAAACTTACAACTATGCCACCTTCGGTCCAATCTAAGTACAGTATATAGTATATAAAATCATACATTGCAATGTCCTACCTGTCAATGAATACTTCAGCTTCAACTATAACAACACAAGAGCAAACAATAGATACAAACTCAAGGTTAATCACACCAAACTTGATTGCAGGAAATATGACTTCAGCAACAGTGTGGTCAATGTCTGGAATACTCTACCTGACTATGTGGTTTCTTCCCCAAACCCCAAAAACTTTAACCGTAGACTTTCTACTATTGACCTCACCCCTTTCCTAAGAGATCTGTAGGGGGCATGCATAAGCGCACCAACGTGCCTACTGTCCCTGTCCTATTGTTTCTTTTATTTTTCTTATATGTATCCATGTATTCATAACTATGTTTTTATTTATACCTATTGTCTTGTGAGCAATTAACAAACCAAATAAATAAATAAGGAGGAGGAAAAAATACTTATGACTAATTTCTAGGTCTTTGTTTAAAGACTTCCAGTTGTCAATGCATTATGTCCTATGCCCATCACTGAATGCTACAGGGCGTTGATCATTTGCAGAGAACCAAGGAAATGGTTTCATATGTAGAAAAATTCCCTAAACCTTCACCTTAGCAATTATCTTCTGCAGGTTTTCTTTTCCCATGTAAGAAACTTGCTGTGATAGGGCATTTTCTTGCTTCAGAATAATGCTAGTCAAACAGGTCTTGCAGCTTTGATATTGCTTCAAGAGTTCCATTGTGCTTTTACAGTACTCACGCCTATAGAAGGGAACAAAGCCAAAAGAAAATTGAAGACATTTATACACCTGTCTAAAATTAGAAAACCTTATTTTTCAATGATTATGAACATGTCACAGAATCCAGTATGCCCATTCAACTCCAAAGTAAGTAAGCTTTCACAAAAAGGAGGAAAAGAATTAGTAGACTAGGGATTAAATGCAGGAATATTCTTTCATAGTTTCATATACCATCTTAGAGAAAAATTAAAATTAGAATCATACTACATAAGGAGAGGAGTTTAACTTATTTTCAGTTTTGCATCGCCCACTCCTAAGCTGCTGTTTTAATTATGATAGATTCCTATGACAATTGGCATCAGTTTATTATGAAGAGAACTGACCATGTAAAGAGAAAAAGAGACTATGTCTCCCACAACTGGGACTAGCAACTTGGTCATTATGCAAGGCAGTTGTTAAATGAACACACAACTGTACTTATGATCTTACTTCAGCTTACAAGTCTGTAAAAATCCTAAAGGCAAGAATAGATTACAAAGTATTTTTTTCATCACAGTTTTAACTGCAAATGGTTACTAAACAAGGCAGTCACTAAATGAGGACTACCTGTATACATCACTGGCAGCATAATACCTACATTGTATGTATTAATCAAATTTTTATAGCTGCTCATCTTTCTAAAAGCGACTCTGAACAACATACAGCAATCAAATAAAACCATAAATATGAAAACAATACATAAAAATATAACAGTCCATATTTAAAATAAATATTATAAAAACAAATATACAAAGTGAGCAAGGAGACGATAAGAATGGCCATTTCAGAATATCAAAGTAGGAGATCCCTTCTTGGAATCTTTTACTTAGAATGCTAGAAGGAGGAGTTTTCATTCTTCCATAGTGAAAATTTTTAATTCTCTGACATTCTACTTTCTTACCAACATAGAGAGTTTCTTACACAAACTAAAATTCAATCATGTAGTGTCAGGTTATCATTTAAAAATTGTAATATACTTCCAAGTAAGAGAACTGACGCAGCCAGGATTCACAAGAATTCTGGCTTTCTCTGAACAAGTCAACACACTTGTTAAATACAATATATTGCTTGTGTATTCATTTTTCTTTCAAAAATAATGTTCTTTTTTCAATTTCTGGTCACATTTTTCATCATTTTCTTTTTATAGTATTTTAACCAAAAGTTCCAGGTTGATTTTTCCCACAACCACAGGCAGAAAATATGGCTTGCTCTTGGCTTCCGATAATTGACTTGTCTGACAGTTAATAATTTTGATAAACATATTTTTTTTCTTTACCGTCCAGTTAAAGAAGATAGAAAAGGAAAGTTATGTGTTCCAGCATGAGTGATAATTTATCTCTAATTTATTGCAACATGTGAATATGGGTAATATTTCAGCCTACAGTTGCATGAAATATAGCAGAACAGCATACAGAGTATATAGTACAGTCCTAATGAAATCTATTCAGAAGTATGTTTTCCTGAATTCCAGGAGGAGGCCTTGGAGGCCCATATAAATATAAAATTGTGACCTACTTTTCTGTAATGGCAACTTTAGTCTTCTTCCATAGGTCCTGCGTAAGTTTCCACTGCCAACTGACTTCATTCTCCTGGGCTTTTGGCAACTGGGAAAATTGACTAATCTCATTCAAGGCTTTCATTTCTGGAGCACAGCGATCCAGCTTTTTCCACAGTTCATCAAGCAACTTCAACCTATATTATGAGGAGAAAAAAATAGATTGATACTTTATAATTTCATTGTGACTATTCTGATATTCTTTATTTTAAAATACTTTCAGATTTATGATGTCTATAGAGATTCTCAGTCATCCAGGTAATGGTTGTCCCAAAGATGCTTTTTCAGGAGGCAACTGGACTTCCTTGTTAGAGCTGAAGAAGCTTCTTGGTTGAGAAGTGAAACATCTTCAAAGAAAAACAAGAAAGTCCAATTGTCTCCTGAAAAAGCATCTTTCAGATTCATTATGTTGTATTTTACTATGTTGTATTTTATCATTATATTATTTTAAAATACTTCCAGTTTCAAGAAGGGCTTACCTTCCATAATTCCCAACCATATCTAAGAATTAATGAAAAAAAGTTTTCTCACCTTTGTGAAATAGCAGGAATTGTTGGGTCCTTCAAGCCTATCACACTGATTGAATCATGTATATCTTGAAGATTTTTAAATAGGTCATTATTCCTTAAGGAAAATTCTTTAGTCTTTTGATTCTGAGTTGCTTCAGAACTAATAGAGGGGAATTCTTTCACAAGTAAAGCTGCTACGAACTCTTCACAGCCCATCTTTTTATCACTTTCAGCCTCTACCAAATAGATATGAAGTTGCTTCAATTTCTCATCGAGAGACTTGGCCTCTTTCTTCAGGTGAGAAACCTCCTCCATTGACTGTGGAGACCAGTTCAGCGATGCAGAGGCATCCATAGAACATTGAATATGTCTCAGGGAAGCCAGAAAACTTTCAAAATCTTGCAAAACTGTTTCAATGGCTTGTATCTTTTGACTCAGTTCTTCTAACTGTAATTTATACTCGCTGATCATTAAACCAATGGCCTGCCTATCTCTTTGGTCAATTGTCCATCCTGCAGGGCTCTTTAGTTCTTGGCTGTTGCATTGTTCAATACAATTTGATACAGATGCCTGAATTTTCTGAAAGAAAGAACGATAAGATCAGGACACTATGTTTTATGCATATTATTAACCACAATGCTGTTACATTTGCTAAATCTGAGGAATGAGAGATGGCTCTATAGCAAAATATTAGGCTGCATACTTTTATTCAGAAAGGTACAAGTTGAAAACCTGACTTTTCTAAGTAAGGCTGGAAAAATTCCTGCCTGATAGTCTAAAAAGCTATTACTGGTCAATGTTGATAGACCAACTTAATATAAAGTACTCTAGTTTCATATATTCCTAAGAACATCTACTTTGTAGATGAAAAATGATGAGAAGACACATTTATTCTTCAAGGGGAATAAACAGATTTGGAAGAAAGCACTTAAAGAAATCTTTGGGTCTTTGGGCCATAATAAATATTGTAGTATAACACAAAGTAAGAAAGATTCAGAACCTCTCTACCACTTTTCCTTAGAGAAAAGTGGCTGAGATTGGGAAGTTTTAACTGAGAAAAGAGGAGGCTTCAGCATTTCTGCTTCCAAGTTCTTTTCTGAACATTTCTTTTTGAAATTTTGCACTTAGGATTTCAGTAAATATAAGTAACACTCCAGATGAATCTGGTGCTAACCTACTGGAGATGAATAGGTGCGCTTCAAATTCCAAAGAAAATTTCAACATAATCAGTACAAACCTTCATTTTCTTGTACAGAAGATCAGTTTTACTCATCACAAAACGTGGGATGTCTCTTTTGCAAAGCTGTTCTTCTGATCTGCAGAGTAAGACCCACTCATTTTCTATTGGCATAACAAGGGCCAAAGCAGCCTTTAAAGATTCCATCCTGCAGGACAGCAAGCGCAAAAGGAACAGGACATCACTTTAGGAAATGTCTCCACACTTTGTACAATATATAAGGACAGATAATTTCTTGACACAACTCCATTAACAAAGAATGTGGTATATACCTAGGAATTTCTGTTTTTTGCTTTTTCATTGAAGTTCATTGGTCTTAGCTTTTGAGGATCAGCCAGGCTTTGCAAAATTTTGATTAACAGCAGTAGGATAATCAATGCCCTAACTCACAATTTTGTCTAAAATATCAAGCCCATGTGAGCCTAAGGAAAAAGTCTAGAAAAAGAGCAAAACTTCCCAAGATCACTTTCACTGCATGCAGAAGTTATTGAAAGAACTGGCCATCCATGTGGATGTGCTATGCTTGACAAATCTAATTTGATATAATGTTTGATATCAGTTACTACGACTTCCCTTAGGAGTTCATAATGATGGGGTAACTTGAGCACATCTTTGTTATCTTCATTTTTGGGGAATTTCTGTTCTTCCTTTTTATGACTAGATGAATATATTTTTTTTAAAAAGGAGACCTTCCTAGAAATCAATCCAGATTGTGCATTATAACTTCTTCTCACTTTCTGTGGTCTCAGTCCATAAGGAGTACAAGCCATCCCCTCTTCACATGAACAGCTGAATACTTAGGAGGCAATCTGCAAGCTAAACTAAGTTTCCCCATCTCTCACACCATCTGATAAGTCAGACTCGTTCAGAATAGGGCAGCACTGATTTTCTTGAAGACAAAATCTATGTGTGCTTCCCTTATGTCCAGTCAATTAGCCCACTGCTTCATCAAGCTTTAATTTGACAACTGTACCTTTTATCTAAAGCAAACTGGAGCTCATCCCATTCTTTGTGCAAATCTTCCAAGTCCATCTCACTTGAGAACTTTACGAACTGTGAAGCCATAGATTCAAAGAGTTTCCAGGAAGAATTACCTTTGCTTTCTAAAGCCTGAAACAAAATGTATAAATATTACTGTCGTGCTATAATTTTTAAGTAACATTATCGGATTTTGTGTTTACAAACACAGAAATAATTGTAACTATGCTTTTTTCCATAGTTTACCATAGTGTGTTAACTGAGACACAGCACAACCCTTGTCTATTGATTATAATACATTCATATAAATTCCAATTGGGATATTAATAAATTTAATTACTTTAATAATTAAAACAAATAATTAAATTAAATAATTTAATTCATTTGTCAATTTCTCTGCACAGGAACTTAATGGATGATCAATAACTACCAATGCTAACCCTGTTAAAATTGAAAAGAATAATGCATTATTCAAACTCTTGTGCTGGACCCTGCTACATTCCAAGAAACAGTTAAGGATGGCAAAATATAATCTTTACTTTCATAAGCAGAAGTCTAATGTAACATGTCCTGCAGCATGTTTCTTTTGTGAGCTGTTCCATGGATGACCCATTAAAATCCATTTGTTTTTTACTGCCAAGATAAACACCTGTCTACATAATACCCCAAGATAATATTTTGTGCTTGTGTGCAGCAAATTGCATTGTGACATTCTTTGGCATCAGCCAAGCTTCCTGTCTTATCAATTTAATTTTTTAAAATTCTTTTTTAAATTAGTATTAAGTTAACAGGATATAAACCAAATAATCTGCCTCAAACAGAATCTTACACTGCTACTGGCTCTCTCTGTGGCCCCCGAGTTCACTGTCAGAAACTCAAATGGGGATACTTGTATTTTAGGCTGTTGTTTGTGCTCTGGTTTACAGGTATTTTGTAACAGATTCCACCTGACCTAATAACCATTTTATGAACATGTCCATGTTCTCTCAAAATACCAAACATAATCACTTGTGCTAAATGTCTGAGGAACCCTGACTTAATAGACAATCTAGGAAAGCATCTGAACACTTACTTCCAGTGTTTGCAATTTGTTCTTAAGGGAAGAAATGTTTCTCACATCATCAGTTAAAGACGGAGTTATAGTCTCCCTGATGTTCTTTAGGTGAAGCTTCAGATTATATCTTGCTGTGTCATAGCTGAGAGAAAACATGATATTGTTAGTACTATTATGCAAAATTGGACATGAAAACAAAATTCCAGTTTCTTCTAATGTTGCATTCTCCTTATCTTCATGAAGATTATTTTTTATTGCTTTACTTTCTAGTTTCTTCTATTAGCCATCTTGATTTACATAATCATCTTCTTACTTGCACATCCTAAATGAATGTTTTTTTTTTATGTTTAAGTTTATTTTCTGGCCAGGAGCCACAAAAACTATGCACAAAAAGAAGCAGGTTCTTAAATTAAATGTTCAACATGCAAGTAAGCAAATCCAACCAGGAGAGATCTGATTTCTGAGGCTGAGGAAGGAACACTGTGGAGATTTCCTAAAGGGAGATAAAGCAAGGCACTCAATTGGAACAGCCCTAGTTTATTTCAAGATCAAATAATTGTGAAATCTAAAATAATTATTCAGACTAGTCCAAAGAAGGGAGGGAATGAGGAAAATGCATTTTATGTTACTCTTTATAATAATTCTAGGACTGGAATCTAACAGATTAAAACATGGTAAACTAGTCTGAAAATTCAGCTTTATTAAAAAAAAAAAGATGTTTATTCCAGATACTGAAATATACCTTTCTTTTAATTTTTTTAAGGCCAAGTCTCCATCACTTTCCAACTTTTCTGTGTGGTATCTGCCATTTTGCAATTCCTTTTCTGATTCCAATTTTATACAAGAAACATCTTCTGAATCCTAAAAATATAACCAAAATAATTAAACAATTGTAAGATATAATATCCATTAAAATAATTATGTAGATTCAATGGAATGAGACCTTATTAATTTTCCATATAAAAGAAATCTCACCCCCAAAATTAAAGACTTTAAAATACTGAAGATTACAAAGTCACAAGGAAAATTACTTTCACAGATTTATTTCACCCTAATTCAGGACATTTTATATGAAAAGTTGGGATATTGAACATTTATGTTTTCCCATTCATGTTGATAAAGAGGAACTTTCCATATGCATAAAGGCTGCATTCATCCATACCTAAAGTTAAATGTCCTTATCGCAGTATTTTTTCCTATGTATTAGGAATCGTAAAATAGTAAAATGTGCTCAGACTAGAAAGTACATGTTTTACAGAATACAGATCAAAAATGCTTATAGAAGGTAGTTTTTCAATCAATCTGAATTTTCAAATAAGCACCTGAGATTTGCTCTCTAGTTTATCAGTTAGAATTATGAAAGTGACAACTATTATTCCTCACAATTTTTTTACAGTAAATAAATAAATGACTATGCAGAATACATAAATTCGGCTATATATTTTTATTCAAAACTATTATCGGGGGGGGGGTGGTTTGTTAATACTAATGGGAACTTCCAAGATGTTTTTAAATTAGATTTATCCAGACATAAAATTCCAAGGCTGTCAGGGGAATAACTCATGCCTGAATTCAGGAAGCATTGTAATAACTTTTTCTGCTTCTTTTAAAAAGTTGCAATATAGGAAAAACTTGATCTGAAAGGTCTCAGTGCAGCAGACTTTACATACAAAGGATGAAATTTAACTGCAATTTATGTCATCTGCATCATAATGCTATGATGCAATGGAGTTAAAATCCATCTCAAGGCGTGCCTGTGATTTTCACCGCCTTCCATTCTGACCCAGCTCCCCAAACATAACAAACCCTCTGATGTGTGAATTCAAAACATTCCTTTATTAAAAATGCCAGCAGCTCGGGCAAAAAGTTTCTCTCACATGCTAACAAGTCCATCTGGCCAGAAGATGAACAGTTGTTTGCCACACTTATTCATCTCCGCCCCCTACCTTTTATCCCCAGAGCTAGGGTGGGGCCTCATCAGCAGTGGTGGCTCTTCCTTCCCCAGGATCGGCCCACGGTTTTCCACTGCTCTCCCCTTCCCTGCCTTCTGTGTATACGTGGATCAGGCACTGGACCCAGCTGTTCCTCCCCATCTTCATCAACCACCTCTAGACCTGGGGGCTATTGACTCTCCATCTGAGGACTGACGGATAGCCCAGGCTCCACCTCTTTCTCTCCCTGCCAGCTCCATTTCTTCTTCCCCCTCGGAGCTCCCAGGTTGCCCTGATGCTGACCCTGACCCCCACGCCACATCCTCCTCATCTGATTTGGCTGCTGGAGGGGCCAGCAGCCGATAGGCCACAATACCCTCTCACCCCACCCACTGTTCCCATAGCCAGCTATCCAAATGTTCTGAAGTGTCCAAGCAAAACATCTTGGTCAGTGAGAGGGAACTTTCAGGGAGAGGAGACCTGCAACTGCTAAGCCCAGTATTTCTCAATCTTTGCAACTTGAAGATGTGTGGACTTCAAGCTGCTAAAAGTTGAGAAAGACTGGCTTAGGCAACTGCATTCTGGAAGCCCAAGGAGTTAGCATTCAAGGTAAAAGTCAGGAGGTGATGATGCAGAAGGGATGCAACGGACTGCTTGTATCTCAGGGGGATGCACGATAGCTGCTTATTATAGGATAAGAGTTCATATTAAAAGCCTTGATATCAAAAGGTATTAATGAATTAATAGCATGACTGCTATGCAATACTAAACAGACCTTATAACCACCAATGGAGAAAAGTAGTCTGCAAAGAATGGCAAATACTACAGTATCTTAAGGCCCTGTCACATCGGCCGACGGATGCAAAAAGTATGCAAAAAAGGACACAGCGGACGAGAAAATGTTCCATCCGTTGTTATCCTCTCTCAAAAGTGCCCCAAATTTGCATAAATAGAGCGGACAACAACGGAAAGGAACGGACGGGGAGAGGACGTAGCGAGGATGTTAAGCGGATGCTCCATGGAAGCCTAGAGGATGGAAGCGGATGGAAGCGGATGACACATCTGCAGGGCTTCCGGGGGAGCACAACGAAGCAGACACGCAGCAGAAGGAACGGATGCATCACGGACGCCTAGCGGATGCCTAGCGGATGCAAAGTGTTCTCTGCGCATGCGGGGAGGATGCATTGCGACAGCCCCGTGGATATAAAAGGAGGCAGCTCACAAGCAGGTCACCATTCAGAGGAAAGACTTGCTGCCAGACACATCTCCAGCCAACAACCATGGGGAAGAAGAGGAAGCCTGTGCCTACTCCTGCCAGCCCTGGCAAGAAGGACAGGGCCACCATCCCACCCCCTGGCGCTGACTCTGCTTCTGCTGGGACTTCTGCTCCTGGGGCTGACTCTGCTGGTGCTGGTGCTTCTGCTGGTGCTACTCCTGGTGCTGGTGCTTCTGCTAGTGCTTACTCTGCTGGTGCTGCTACTGGTGCTTCTGCTGGTGCTTACTCTGCTGGTGCTGCTCCTGGTCCTGCTGGTGCTGCTTTTGCTGGTGCTGCTGGTGGTGTGGTGGACCAGCTCAAAGAACCTCAAAGCCCTACTGATGAGGGCCCAGAAGGCCCTGCCAGAGGGAGGAAGAGGCAATCGCGCGATAGGGAGAGGAGACAGTACTCCATCGAAGAGGAACATGAGGATGAGGTGCTCGAATGGCTGAGGGAGAACGAGTACCTCTGGCGGAAGGGACACAGGCTCTATCGAGACACCAAGCGGAAGCAGGCGGCTTGGAGAGAGAAGGCAGAGAGCCTGGGCTACACTTCGGAGGTCCTTCTTGGGTGGTGGAAGCACATGCACACCTAGTACGGGAAGCTGCACCTCAAGAAATCTGGCCAGGCCGCAGTCAAGCTCACCGACCAGGAGACCTACATGATGGCCAAGTGCAGCTTCTTGGAGGGTGAGGTCCGCCACCGAGGAGCAGCCCCTCTGTCAACCCTCTCTCTCAGGCAGCCCACAGAGAGCCAGTCTTCTTCTGGCCAAGAGTCAGCTCCTGTGTCCAGGCAGGTATCTGTGGAGCGCCTCACGATGGAGACCCCCCGACAGCTGCACTCCCCGTGGTGGAGTGCGTGGAGGACTCCCTGATGCAGTTGGAGCAAGGAGAGGCCGCTGCCACCAGAGACCAACACCCAGCTCCACCTCCACAGAAAGCAGGCAGAGAGGCAGACCGGAGGGACAGAGCCACACTGTCCTGCTGTAGATCAGGGACACCATCAAAAGCAGCATAGATCTCCTCTCTCAGCTGGTACACACCGACACACCATCCTCTAACAGAAAACCCTTCCTCACCAACGTCAACCAGACCCTCATGGACATGTCCGAATCCCAGTACCGGGTGATAAAGGACAGGATCACAGGTCTTCTGCACAACCCTCCAGGCCCAGATGAACCTGCTCCGACCCAGTCCAGGTCTGCTCCTATACCCCAGGTGATGTAACAGCCCTTCCAAGGCTTTCCACAGGCCCTCACCTCCCAAGGCTATGGCTACCAGGAGTTCCAGCAGCACAGGCAGCCCTTCCAAGTCCAGCCACAGGTTCATCGTATGCCACCGGTGCCACCGATGCCACCCATGCCACAGATGCCACCCACGCCTCACCTCGCTCACCTGCAGACCAGACAGCCCCACTACACTCCTCCTTCCTCCACCCCACAGCCAAGCCCAGCCTCAGAACTTCTGTCATCGGTCTTGGGACTGACACCCCATGTCGTGGAGGAAGGGGCTCTCAACATCACAGGACTGAGCCAGCTCTCTGAGAGCTTCCTCCACACACCATCCCCTGTTGTCCTCTCGGGGCCAGGCACCCCAATGGCGCCTCAGGCCAGCACTCCAGCAGCAGCCACCTCCACAGCACTTGGACCCTTCCCCCCTGAGACTATGGGCACGCCTCAGAGTGACTGAGAAGAGTGCCAGAGAATGGGTTGCTAACTGTTGACTTTATCTTTGCTTGGGACACTTTACTTGGGTCATTTTGCTTTTACAGTTTGTTGTTAATAAAGTTTATCTTTGCTTCACACACTTGGTTCAGTTCTTTTAGTGAATAAAGTCTTGGTGGAAACTTTTAGAAATGGTTTAAGCCTTTGCATGCTTGTGGGATGGGTAAGGATACCTGTGGAATGGGTAATAGCTGTGGGATGGGTTAGGATAGCAGTGGGATGGGCAGGGATACCTGTGGGATGGGTAATAGCAGTGGGATAGATAAACCTCCAGTGCAAGCATAGTGGGACTGTATGGTCCACCCTCCCAGGTGCCACACCTATGGCCCTTTATTATCAATAACAATTTTATCATTCATCAACACATTTCAACATAAACACAACTCTTTATTAAATGCCCTGTTCGTTGTAGGGCCACTCAACATACATAGCACAATCTCATCAGTGTGATGAGACAGGCTGAAGGAAGCATCCATTAAGCATCTACCATCCTGTCTTGCCACTCCACTGCTCCAGCTGGGGAGTTGCACCAGTGTCTCAGAGGTTGCGCTGCTTCTTCCCTTCACATGAAGCTCTGTTGGGGCCTTGCACATCCACAGTGTCTATCAGGTTTTGCCCTTGCCTCCATTCATCAGGCTCCATGTCCCCATTGCCTTGTTGGTGGTCCACAAGCCTGTTCTGCAACACTGGGTAGTGGGTGCGCATGAGATTGTGCAGGATGCAGCAAGCTTCCACGATGTTCCTCACAGTCTCTGGGAGATGCTGCATGGTGGTGAGAAGTACCTGAAAACCTGTTGGCCAGGATGCCAAAGGCGTTCTCCACCACCCGTCTTGCCCTGGACAGCCTGTAGTTGAAGATTGGGGAGATTGGGGACTGAGGGAGAAGGCGTCATCCCCCACGATGAAGTAGGGCACATCTTGTGTGTCGTTGGGCAGGGAGTCTGGATCTGGGAAGCCCATGATGAGGTTGCGTTCCAGCCCCTCCTTGAGGTGACTGGTGTTGTATACCTGGGCATCTGAAGATGACCCGTTGCCTGAAACATCGATGTACATGAACTTGTAGTCAGCATCGACCATGGCAAAGAGGATGATGCTGAAGAAGCCCTTGTAGTTGTGCTAAGTGGACCCTGACTTGGCTGGAGCTTTGCAGGCTACGTGCTTGCCATCTATGGCTCCAACGGTGTGGGGGAAGTTCTACTTCTGATACCACTGCTCTGCAACTTTCTTCCAGCCTTCTTCAGTGGAGAGGCACTGAAGGAGCTCCTCCAGGTATTCTTCAATGATGGCCTGCACCACTTTTCTGACCACAATGCTGATGGAGTTGTGTGGCACCCTCCAGGCGTACTGCATGTTCCTGTACATGGTCCCTGAGGCCAGGTGGTGCAGAGTCAGTGCCACCTTCAGCCCAGGGTCCAGGCTGGACTGGAAGTTGGTGTTTGCCTTGGTCAACCTGGGTCTCAGCCACTCCACAACTTCGTCAAACATGGCTGGTGGCATCCTCATGAAGTGCTGGAATGCACAAGGGTCTTCGTTCCTCAGCTCCACCATCAGCTTGTCATATAGTCCGTACTCGGCTCTTCTCGCGATCCATCTTTGGACCCAGACACTTCTTGGATGCCTCTTTTTCTTCCTGTAGAACAGGTGAAAGAGCCTGTAGAGGGCTTCGCACTGTTGTAGAACGATGGCGGCTACCAAAAGGAGTGTGAGACGATCCATGGTGGAGATGACTGGATGCTGTGGAAGAGCAAGAGGTCTGCACAGCAGGGCTGCTGGACTGAAAGTGAGATCCAGGTGATTTCTCCCTTTTTATGGGAAATATCGTTTTTTCCGCTAGGTGTCCTTCTGCATCCTCTAGACATCCTGCAGACATCCTAAATATCTGAGATACGTCCCCTATACGACCGTTTTTTCTGTTTTAATGCTTTCTATGCGAGCTGCATCCGCTTTCATCCTTTCTCCGTCCGTGCTACTAATGCTGCGTGTCCGTTCCACGTCTGTTTCGCTTCCTCCCTGTGTCCAGCGGAGCGGATGTGAGTTGCGCGGATGTGCAATGGATGCCTAGTGGATATAGCGGACGCGTAACAGATGACGATGACGTATAATGGATGTTCCCCATATGCGTAGCGGATGTATAACGGACGCGTTGGATACTTTATCCACTCAAAAAGTTTTGTGCAGCTCAAAACTTTTTGAGCGGATGAAATCTCAGTAGACGGATGCTGGACGGATAGAGAGTATGAAAAACGGACGCAGTGAGTACAGAACGGATGCATCGCATTAACCAATGGATGGCAAGTGCTTCTCTCCGTTTTACATCTTCTTTGCATCCGTTGGTGCTGTGTGACATGGGCTTTATGAATTTCAAGTTTCCAATCTGTGGCTCTGTGATTCATGCAAGAGTGTCACATGATAACAAATTGGCATTGATCTATGGATGTTTATCTACATACATCAGTCTTCATAAACCAGTTGGAATGCAACTCCCCAAACTCAGTTTTGGATTTGGGAAGGCTGATCTACATGAACATTAAAATATGGGTCCTACCTTTTCAGCTTCAGGATTCTGAGATGATACCTTCACTTCATTGACTGAAGCAGATGTAAACTCTCTGAATTTTAAAATGAAATGACACCAGAGCAAAGCAATGAAAAATACATTTTAACACAGAGGGAGGGGTGGGAGAAAAACACCATCCCAATTCTATGTAATGTTACTAAGAAAATAATTCAAAGTTTCCCAAACTTCATTTCTTATTTTCTCTCCCTCTCATCTCCACTCCTGGCTCTTCCTTGGAATTCAACATGTTTTATTCATACATCACAAATAGTAGCATCTGCAGGGACTTGCTATTTTCATTGCAATGATGAAAACAACATTACAACATTGTGCTATAAGTTCTGCCCTTTTGGGGCACATGTGATACTGCCATGCGTGTAAAAAATGGTTGGAACTGGTGACATAAAATCACCCCACTGCTGTTCTTAATTTTTCTTTGCCCATCCCTTCCCATGTTCCCCCCCATGTACCCCTTTCAGAAAAAGTACTTTAATTTCAAGATCAATTTACACATAATAATGAGTTATAAGCTTTTTCTTCAAAATAGCTTACCACACTACACACACTTTTGAAAAATGTCTGGTTTTAATTTAGAGCATAATGAAATTCTTTACTCCAGCCATGAAATGAGGGGCAGTCAAAGGTGTGAAATAGTTTAAGAATCTCTCACAAAAGCAATTTTATTTGATGCTAAACCAACTATAAGTGCCCCCATGCCACAGTTCTACACTAATTATTGAAAATACCTACCCTTTCTCAGGTGAATGGTCATCGCCAGTCCGAGATACCAACTCATTGTAAATAGTTGCTGCGCATTTTTGAAGTTCTTTTTCCTTTTGCTCATATTCTGCAATTGGCAGCTTTATTTTGGACTCCTTTTCCACTTTGGTTATTTTATCACTCATTGTTTTCAAAGCTTGCAAGCAAGTGTTAAGCTCACCCAGGCTACCTTGCTGAGAAAAGAAGGCCTAAATTGATAAAGAAATGCAGATTCATCCATCTTGAGTACTCCAAGTCCTTATTAACTGACAGTTGAAATCACCTGCACTCATCCCATAAAACTCTTAATGCCAATCCCACAAATGCATTTAAGCCTCACCTAACCAATTTTATTCTTGAAGGATCATGGCTATGATTACATTATGGATAAGGAATGTCTGCTGAAATTCAGAAGCCAGAGGGCTAACCTGCTAACATATTCAATTGTCTGTTGATGTGAAGTTCAACTGTTTGCTCCATTAAATGACCAAATCATATGGTGCTTCAAATTCAATATCCAAAGGTGTCTTGGAGTATGCACCAGGGCAAATGTAATATCTGCCAAATTCAAAGCAGGGACATGCTCCAAGGCACTTTTTAGAGGGGGAAAGTCCAAAGCACTGGACAGCCAAATATCAGAGAAAGAACTAAAAGGATCAGAATACTTACCCAGTACTGTTCACTGGTAATTTAGCTCACAGGTACCATTTTGGATTTTAAAAAATTATCCTTACTTACTGTAGACAGGCAGAATATGCACACTTTCAGCTCAGGCATATACATTTTACTGAATTAGTAGGTTATAATTATTTCACTTTGGGACATGCAGCTCACCAACTTACTAAACACATGACTGCATCATTATACTACAGCATCATTCAATTTTACACTGTTTCCCAGTTGAGCAGGCAGACAATTCCAGTATGGGTTCTTGGCCTCCCCCAGTGACAGTGATGTCAGGAAACAGAGTCAAAGGAAATCTCTTGTAGCACAGAGATACCGGAGAACTACAATTGTAATTCTGACCCATTACATGGTGGCTTCTAGAATTAAAAAAAATGCCTGAGAAACAAAAGAGAATGACAGTTTTATATAGTACCTCATGCTCCTCAATAAGTCCTTTGGTTTTCCCAGAATTGAGCAGTTTCTTCTCTTTCTTTATCTGCTTATTGAGATTTGAAAAAGTCTTATTGAACTTCTCTCTTTCAATTTTCAATTTCAGGTGAATATAAGACATGATTTCACAGCGAGCAGCCTGCAAAAGAGATGGACAAATCCAAATATTCATTTTAAGCAGCAAGGGAAGTATTTTACATCCAAATCTTGTTCTAAGATCAGAATAACATTTTAGCTTCAGAATAATCCTGCAAGCTATGTGTTTGTTCATTACAACCTTCCTGAGTTTCCACTCAAGGCAGTTAACAGTAAGATAAACATAAAAGAATGAAATTGTAATTGAAAGAATAAAGTTCATCCAAAGGATATGTAGAAAAGAGAAAGAGAGAGAATATAGAAGGGTTCACAAAATCCTCCTCTACATATTTGTTTGATATACACTGCTCAAAAAAATAAAGGGAACACAAAATAAGACATCCTAAATCTGAATGAATAAAATATTCTTATTAAATACTTTGTTCATTACATAGTTGAATGTGCTGAAACAAAATCACACAAAAATTATCAATGGAAATCAAATGTAGCAACCCGTGGACGTCTAGATTTGGAGTTACACTCAAAATTAAAGTGGAAAAAACTACGGGCTGATCCAACTTTGATGTAATGTCCTTAAAACAAGTCAAAATGAAGCTCAGTAGTGTGTGTGGCCTCCATGTGCCTGTATGACCTCCCTACAACACCTGGGCATGCTGCTGATGAGGTGGAGGATGGTTTCCTGAGGGATCTCCTCCCACACCTGGACTAAAGCATCCCCCAACTCCTAGACAGTCTGTGGTGCAACGTGACATTGGTGGATGGAGAGAGACATGATGTCCCATATGTACTCAATTGGATTCAGGTCTGGGGATTGGGCGGGCCAGTCCATAGCATCAATGCCTTCTTCTTGCAGGAGCTGCGAACACACTCCAGCCACATGAGGTCTAGCATTGTCTTGCATTAGGAGGAACCCAGGGCCAACTGCACCAGCATATGGTCTCATGAGGGGTCTGAGGATCTCATCTCTAATGAGATCTAATGGCAGTCAGGCTACCTCTGGAGAGCACATGGAGGGCTGTGCGGCCCCCTAAAGAAATGCCACCCCATACCATTACCGACCTGCTGCTAAACCGGTCATGCTGGAGGATGTTGCAGGCAGCAGAACATTCTCAATGGCATCTCCAGACCCTGTCATGTCTGTCACATGTGCTCAGTGTGGACCTGCTTTCATCTGTGAAGAGCACAGGGCAACAGTGGCGAATTTGCCAATCCTGGTATTCTTTGACAAATACCAAACGTCCTGAACAGTGTTGGGCTGTAAGCACAACCCCCACCTGTGGACGTCGGGCACTCATACCACCCTCATGGAGTATCTTTCTGACCATTTAAGCAGCCACATGCACATTTGTGGCCCGCTGGAGGTCATTTTGCAGGGCTCTGGCTTTGCTCTTCCTGTCCCTTCTTGCACAAACACAGAGGTAGTGGTCCTGATGTTGGGTTGTTGCCCTCCTACAGCCTCCTCCATGTCTCCTGATGTACTGGCCTGTCTCCTGGTAGTGCCTCCATGCTCTGGACACTACGCTGACAGAAAGCAAACCTTCTTGCCACAGCTCGCATTGATGTGCAATCTTAGATGAGCTGCACTACCTGAGCCACTTGTGTGGGTTGTAGACTCCATCTTATGCTACCACTAGAGTGAAAGCACCGCCAGCATTCAAAAGTGACCAAACCATCAGCCAGAAAGCATAGGAACTGAGAAGTGGTCTGTGGTCACCACCTGCAGAACCACTCCTTGATTGGGGATGTCTTGCTAACTGCCTATGCTTTCCACCTGTTGTCTCTTCCATTTGCACAACAGCATGTGAAATTGATTGTCAATCAGTGTTGCTACCTAAGTGGACAGTTTGATTTCACAGAAGTGTGATTGACTTGGAGTTACATTGTGTTGTTTAAGTGTTCCCTTTATTTATTTTTTGAGCAGTGTATTTAGGCACTTCCCTTCATTAAAAATGTCTATAGTGATTAATGATGAAATCCATTATGAAAAACAAGTGAGCAAATAAAACACAAAGAGAACTATAGCAAACTATCAATACAAACCATATCATAAGCCACATTTATCTAACATTTATATATATGAAATATGTCAACACTATTTACAATTTTGTTGAAAATGGAGGCAAGCTAAAACATGATTATTTAAAAAATACAGATTAACACATAGAACACAAAAACAAATTAGTTGAGTGGGTGCAATACCTCTCTAAATTAAAAGCTCACATTCTATTAGAGAGAAATTCCCCAAGGATGGGCTCCAGCGTGAGTCCAGAAGCTTGGAAGACTAAGCCTCTGATTCCGGTGACTGACCCAGATTGGATCCTAAGACCTCACTGTCTATTTCATAACACAAAGGGACCACACCTTCATGTAATATTGTAAAATTTGTAAATAACTTCTAAGCCATCCAAAATCATCTCACAGGAGAGATGGACGGCACAAAAATTTAATAAATAAGTAAAATTTGGATGCAGTCACTGAAAAGGCTCCATCTTAAACTTCTGCCAAGTATATATCAGTCCACTTTTGCATG